>JBAIZL010000004.1:133722231-133917231 GCA_036971475.1 Prosapia bicincta
ATCTGATTTCTACTCTACACAATCTGTGATTACAATTATTTAATTTCATTCTCTCATATTTCTTTTTATGTTTTCTCTTCGATTGACAAAGACCACTGTGTGGTTGAAATATATCATTGTTTAAGTGCTTTTATGTGTTTCTATTTCAAGACTACAGTGTGGACTCTTACCAAGGTAAGTTTGTCAGTCTCCTAGTCCAAAAAATCGATATATATATATATATATATATATATAATTATCGCAATATGTTTTCTTGTGTATTAATAAAGAACAAAAGTCAAAATACAAATACAAGAATTATATTTGAATTTACAATTCAAAGCTTTTCGTTGGCTAACAGTACCAACATCATCAGGAATATTAAACAATTCAATGAAACAAAAACAATGAAATAAAATAATTGTAATCACAGATTGTGATTATATATTTCTTTCTCTCATATTTCTTTTTGTGTTTTCTCTTCGATTGACAAAGACCACTGTGTGGTTGAAATATATCATTGTTTAAGTGCTTTTATGTGTTTCTATTTCAAGACTACAGTGTGGATTCTTACCAAGGTAAGTCTGTCAGTCTCCTAGTCCAAAAAATCTAAATAATCTTTACCAACCAAAACTAACCTAAATATATATATATATATATATATATATATATATAATTTTAACACTATACTTTTGTCTAAACATATATGTATATATATATATATATATATATATATATATATATATATATATATACATATATGTTTAGACAAAAGTATAGTGTTAAAATTATATATATATATATATATATATATATATATATTTAGATAAAAGTATAGTGTTTAAATTGGTGAAAGAATTTTTTCTCCCACTATTAAGTAGCTGTTGCAGTGTATTTTTGAAAATGTTAAAAACTCCTGGACTCCAGACGAAAATCACATTTATAGTAGTCCTCAAAGTGTTAAACAAGAAATAAACTGTTTTTATATATTATAGTTTTATGGTTTTTTTCTTTATTCTATACTTTACTACAAAATACTATCTATCGTTTCAAAGTTTACTCCTACACAAAACTGAATTATAAAGTGCTGTTAATTAAAGTAGATTCAATTTATATTCAACTATTACACTTCAACAGTATTAACTTCTATAAATTTTAAAAGGTAAAAATTAAATTATTTAATGTATTTTAATAAGGTACTGAATTATAACAATTAGCTTATGATTTGTTATAATAAAATTTCAGTTTAATGAATTGTTTTCAACAGTCCCGGCGATTTTGTTATAACAGGATTTGACCTGTATTTGTTAATATTTATTTTTGCTATAGGAATTAGTTTTAGTTTTGAAAATGGGCATAAGGAGATGTAAATGACTAATGTCAAATAAATATAAAACCTATTTAACTAGTTATTCAAAAAATGTGTTCTAGTATTTGTCAGAGTTGACAATTTTGATCAGGACAATATTCTGATGGCTTAGTATTTTACTGTTTTATTTCGATGTAATTAAAAACTTCTTTAGCTAACCTTTGTGTCTGAATTGGAATGTCTGAAATTGATCATCGATTAGAATTAATTCATGTGCATGAGTTGTAATTTTATGAATCATTTAAAATAGTCATGATTTGGAAATCCAGACTCTTCATTTGAGGAAATTTGATTTATTTAGTGTAAACATGTTTTTACAATAGCTTCCATATTATTAATTCCTGTTATGGTTGTTATAGACTTAAAAGAAACAATATTACTGTAACATGTGGACTTGAAGGGGAAGAAGAATCAAAAGAACCTGCACCAAATCCAATCACAACTTTTGAACAAGCGTTTCACCAGTATCCAGATATTTTAAAAGAAATATATAAACAGAACTTTAAAACCCCATCTCCTATTCAAAGTCAATCATGGCCAGTATTGTTAAAAGGTAGAGATTTGATAGGAATTGCGCAGACTGGAACAGGTAAGATTTTTAAAGAAGCAGTTTATGTAACTTATTTGGAAGGTACAAAGTCTATTTCAAAAGTAACCGACCTCCATCCAGTGCTCGGCTATAACAGATCCAATTTTCAGACCAACTATCATCGTAATGTGGAACTCTTCCCTTTCTCTCATCATGTATTCTCAGTGATGTTTTATACACTACTGGCTATGCTCATTTTGTATTTCACTGATTGATTCTGCTGAGCAAAGAATTTGACATATATTTTGCCAGAAACCTGCTACAGTAAAAGCTATATTCTATCATCCAAAACGTTCTATTATTTTCGAAATAAAAACAAATCAGTACATTACCCTTCTTTATTGTACAAAAGAGTTACAAGAATAACAACTTCGAAATACAACTATATATAACTATTTGGAAATACAGTTTTAGTTGAAAAACGGTCATTGCGTTTCAGGCAGTCAGACATCCGTGATTATTTAAAAAATCATTAAAACAATATAAAATCATTATTAGTCTTTGTATAGTCAAGTGTATTGGTCCCATGTTTTATTTTAATGTTGTATGAAAGAAAAAATTTTTTAGCAATAATTTTCTTATCATTCAATTTTTTTCTTATAAATTCTGTGTGTGTGAGCATGTGGTTTTATAAATATGTACGGAAATACAGTAATTGGATATAAACAAATATGGAAGGTAATATTTCAACAGTACATTCAATTTCCCTTGATATGTATCATTTACCTTTATCCAGAGTACGTACTCTATATAGGGTGGGTGAGTGAGAGAGTGAGTGAGTGTGTGTGTGTGCGTGTGTGCATGCGTGCGTGTATGCGTGCGGCCATTTCCCAAAACAAGTTCAAGGAATCTTTTCAGAAGTAAGAGGAGCGTTAGAAAAAGGTGGTCAATGTCAATGTCAGATACTTTTGAAACCGTCTGTGTATGTCTGTGAGAAATTGAATCGAATTCACATGCGTTTTCCCATGACTATCTTCAGAAACAGTTCTATTTTGCCAGCAGCGAATTAAGATTTACCATCAAAATAAGATACAAAAGTCAAATAGTTTCAATTTAAACATACAACATATTAAACAAATAAACTATAGTTTAATTGTTAGTTCTAAGTATCAAAGAAGTGACATAACCACAATAATTGTAATTAGTATCTTTAAAATAATTTTTACTGTTCATTTAAAAAACAAATAATATAGTCTATTATAGCATTGTTTTGCTTCATTTGTCAAATATATATACATCACAACTTTATTGTCAGTTGATACAATGTTAAAAAATGATTGGTGAAAAAAAGTTGAGTTTTACCAATATTTTAAAACTATAACTGAATTTTATTCTCTGAAGTTTTGAGATGTGCATCAGAAATCTCTATAAAAATAATGCTTCTTTAAAACTTGTCAACAAATCCAATTTGTAAATTGAATTTGGGTTAGGTGTTTATCAAACAGCAAGATTATTTAAGGCTCCATAATGAAATATTAAGCTTTGTTTAAATATTCAGTCCCAAAGTAAGTCATACAATGAAACAATAATTTAAATGTGGTTAATGTTATAGCCAGGAATAACAAAGATATTATTAAAGAAAATAAATGTTTTTTTAGGTAAAACATTAGCATTCCTATTGCCAGCTCTTATCCATATTGACAACCAGCCAGTACCAAGGTCTCAACGTGGAGGCCCTAACGTGCTGATTCTTGCGCCAACTAGAGAGTTGGCCTTGCAGATTGAAAAGGAAGTCAATAAATATAATTACAAGGGCATTAAATCGTAAGTTTTTCCTATATTAAAATTTTTAAAAAATCGTTTTTTGAAACAATATCAAATTCAAAATGGCTTTTTAAAAGGAGTACTAAAATGGAATTTGATGTATAACACTTTGAGTGTTGGCCCAGGTTCAATGGTAGAATGCTGGAGATTTTTAGGTGTTTTAAAAAATCATAACTTTCAACCTATAAAAGGTATAAAAATGAAACCTTACATTGCTGGATTGTCCTGATTTATTCTTTATTTTGATATCCAACACAGTTACTTTATATTTGAATTTATATATTAAAAATAACGTTTTATAACTGTCTCTTTTGAAAAGTAACAAAAGTCAAGCGAAAGTGCACTAATAACTTTTTCACAAAACTAACTACATCAAATGGATTTACACTGTTTTTATTTACACAAAAGAACTGTTTATACGTAGGCAAATAACAACTTGAAGCAACTGTGGCGTAAATGTTTATATTAATTAAAACAACCTCTTACCACATATTCAACAATTTTTATTTTAACCTTATGTACATTTCGATCACAAATCGAAATATGAGATTTTGCAAAATACCTCTGAAGATGATTACTTTGTGATCGAAATGTACATAAGGTTAAAATAAAAATTGTTGAATTTGTGGTAAGAGGTTGTTTTAATTAATATAAACATAGACAAAAGTTACTTATACATTGAAATTTTTGTGTGTGTGATAAACCTTGAAACATGGTTCTTTGCATAATGGCACATGACACTCGCTACACCGGAAAGATGTAGCTTTCTCTTAGATTTCCAACTCCCTTTCGACCCCTTTGCAGAACACACTTTATACATTCTCTGTATTTTATTTTTTCCTGTACTGGTATTTTTTCTAAGTAATGCGTGCCAGTAGCAAGCCGACTAAGTAATAGGCCACTTGACCTCTGTCGGGGTGCACCCCCAGCAGGAATGCTTTTTCAAAATGCATATGCAAGGTTTCTAATAAAGGTTTACTTTATGAAGAGGATCATAACAAGGTTGTCCCCTCTGTTTTCAAAGCCGATTGTCATTTATGTGAAAGGCGCTTATGATTAAAATAAATCTATCACAACTATCAACTGATTACATCATCTTTGTAAACAGCTAGCAATAAGTCAATAGTAAGGCATTACTTTTATCTAGTGCTGAAACGTGTACCCTAAACCTGTAAAAATACAGAATATGCACTATAATTTAACGATGAATTACGAACCCGTAAAATTACATAATCTGCGTTCTACAGTAGTATCGGCGACCCGTGATCTAATAAAAATACATGATCTGAGCTGAAAGTGTTAAATAAACAAATACAAATTCGAAATTTTTGTCCTGATTAATATATTTTCCATTTAAATCTTAATCAGATGTAATGACTGCCCTAGCTTCTACTTAGGTCAAATAGCAAGAAGCTTCACCATACGGCACAAGGAACATATAAAATCTCAACATAAATCAAATTTGGCTAATCATATACAGAACATGCTACACAAATTCATACATTCATACAAATCTAAAAGTTCTTTCATAAAAAAAAAAAAAAATAATAATAATAAACCAAACACAACAGAAAATTTTGAAGTATACAAACACCACAAACACCAACCACAACATATTCTAAATGACAAAACACACTCACAGTCAAATACTATATTCAAACATTAACAAGTACTCTATGAAGAATGACACACCACAGAACACCAAAACCACAGACTCATAATAATACAACACACCTGAGCAACAGTACAGCATCTGACTGTGATTCACAACATTGAAAATGCACTGATCTAATGTAAATCACGTCTGCTGAAAAATATCAGTAAGTAGTGGTTTTTTGCCAAGTGATATCAATAAGAACATTCTCTAATTGGTTTAATAAAAACAGTTACACAATCAAAATTGTAATTAACCTTGTTATACTTAAGATATCAAATATTCTAGATACCATATTGAATATTTAGATTCAAATAATACCACAAACAAAAATCATTCAATATATGCTGTTAGAATATTGTGTCTTAAAGAGATATATGTAGTATATGTGACAAAAAAATGCCCTGATTGACTCATTAAAATAATATATTTAAAATAACAATATTTATATTTTAAGCTGTGTCAAAAACCTTGTTTTATGGGTTTTAATAAAATACTAATCATTAAATATTAACTTTTATTTATAACATAATTATACTTGTAAAAAATTAAAGTTATCTACAAAGAGCATTGTTTGTCTGTTTTGCTTAAAGATGCTATTTCTCAGCTTGTGGCAACAAATCTTAGAAACAAACTTTGATGTGTGAAAGCTGTGATAACAAACTGAACAAATTGAATGGTACAGGGCACTTCTACTATGCTATTAGAGGCAATAATAAAAAGAATAGTTTGGTCTCTTGATTATACTCAGGTCAACCAAGAGCTGCCCAGCCCAGGTGTGACATAAGACTGCTGCAGTCAAAATGTTAACACTAAATAATTCACAATCATTAAACTAATGAAATCTCAGTTGTTGAGTTAAAGCTATGTTGCAAATTGTTCCTTTGTCATCTAATACCAGAAAGGAAAGACACTGCCATGCTTCCAAACAAAAGTAATATTTAAGGTTATTGAAAAAAATTATTTTAATTTTTTGTTACAGTGTTTGTATTTATGGAGGAGGTAGTAAAGATGACCAGATTGCAGCCTTAAGAAAACAAGTAGAGATTATTATTGCTACACCAGGAAGGTTGAACGACCTTATTCAGGGAGGTAAGTGTAACCTTTTTTTGTCAGTGTCAATTATTTTGCATTATACGAAGAAGTATAATATATAAGGTATGTTGGAAAAAATTACTGGTTTGTTTTTTCTACTTATGTAGGAGTACCTCAGAATATAGGAGTACCTTAGTATGTTTTTTGTACCTCAGTATGTATGTTGATTGTTGTAACATTTTTCTCGATATAATTTATTTTTCAGAAAAATCATGTGAAATTAAGGGAAAAATACTGCATTTTGTATTTAATAGACATCACTTGTTTTAATGATGTAGTGTTATCAAGTTTTCAAGTTTAGCAAGTTTTCATAACTGCAATACATTGCCTAAAGCAAAAATTACAAGAAAAAGAGATTGTAGAGATTTTATAACTGCAATACATTGCCTAAAAAAATTACATTGCTGAAAGAAAATGAGACTGTAGATATTTTCACCAGACCAGAGAAAATCCAATTATGAGCTTCAAATAATCAGTTTAATTTGCTTAAATAGTTTATTTCTTTAGTAATTGTACAATATTTTAATATCAAAAGTACATTAAGGGCCCCTGCACACTGCAGACCTTTTATTGGTTGATAGTTTAGTCGGGTTCTTGATTAGTATGAGGACATTACAGAGATTCAGTATCGACTGATAAAAAAGTTTGATGTGCATCCCAATTCCCTTTAAACCATTCTGTCAGCAAACTATCTGCCTACTGTTTAATCAGTATTGGCTAACTTCCACTTCCACACACACAACGATTGTTTAGTCTGCCGACTTGACTGATAGTTCAATTCGCACCGAGCTTTGGCTTCGGACCGTCGTGTTGTGCATTGTGCATTAAATTTTTTATATTATATTATATATTTTATAATATAATGATCCTTGATTGTAGAAACATCCATAGAAAAGCTGATTGAAGAAGTCGAAATAAGATGCCTAATATATCAAAGCAAACTCACTTGGATGAAACCTTGTTGAAAGCATTAAAAGAAACTCATGCAGACGAAAATGTGAACTGACTTTGTCTTTAGTCCCTTCACTTCAAAATTTAACCGCAGAAGATAAACTTGATGCTAAAATAAGTATTCTTGATGTTTCTAAATAGATAAGACTAGCTAGTTGTGTTCAGTTCACTTCTCAGCCAACATATATGTACAACATAGTACAGCAACCCTTGTCCTCTTCCTGGTTATCAATGGACTAACAACATAGCACCATAACAACAATTACAGCCTACAACCACGTCCACACCATCCCCAAATTATGTAACAACAGCGATTGAAATCATCTCATCACCAGCCCAACTCCAACGATACAGCTCATCCTTATTCAAATTTTATAGATGATTTGCAATAATATGATATGCAAACAACTTTATTTCTTAAAATACTGAACTTTAGGATTTTAATTCTAATAAAAATAGTTGAAAATTATTTGTGGTTTATCTTACTCTATCGTATTGCTCAATCTCTCCTCCTCAGGTAATGACAATCTTAAATTTTTATCCAATTAGCTTAATGAATGGATACAAGCTTGCTATTTATTGCAGGTCCAATTAGCTTGACAAGTTCATTGAAGATGGTTGTGCTCATAATTCTTCGGGTAATCAAGTAATTTGGAATGCATTGTGTAAAATTTTCCTCTACCTAATCTATCACTCAGTATGGGATGCACCCAATACTCACGGAATCTCTTCCTGTTCTTCCTTTTCCGTTGTATGAGAGCAATAACATTTTGGGACAATAATAGTATTTATTTTCACTGTGCGACCGCTTACTTCAACCGGCAGTTATAAATTAGTAAATCGTTCGAGAATAGTCTGCCGGCTGTTGGGTAGTCTGCATACCCTTCACAAACCAAACTGTTTAGTTGGTTCGATGTGGGCACTAGCTGCCCAACCTGACTAAACTATCTGCTGATTAAAAGTATGCAGTGTGCTGAGGTCCTCATTGTTTGCTTTAGACCTTTCTTGATTGTATATAACCTATCTATTCAGGCATACAGAAGGTTGTTGAAAACTTGTTTGTTTATCTGAGGAAATTGCTTTATAAAAACAGAACTACAGTATATTGATATAAAGGAAAATAAAATAAATTCTTGTGGAAAACCAAGAACCTTTAATGATTTCACTGATATAAAAAATAAATGGTTATAAATAGAACTTATGTACACACCTTACCTCTAATTTATTGTATGAATTGAGAATACTTTACCTGTAACTGATTTCTAGTAGCAGGTATTGTTTTTCTTATCATATCATTCAGAGGACAGTTTTTACCATGTAATACGACACAGATGTGTCTACAAAACTGTTGAAAATGGTAATCCCCAGTCTTAAAGTATTGAGGATCCCCTTTCCATATACAGTAGAGTCTCGATATTCGAGGTAGATGGGACTGAGACCACCTCGAATTTACGAAAACTCAGATTACACAGTTTATGTACATTAGAAAAAAAGTAGGGGTTCTAATGAACCCCAATACTATAACTAAGAATGCATGAAATACGTTTATAGAACTGTATTTTACTAACATAAATTAATGTTGCATTGGAATATTTTGTTCATCACGGTTGATACGTTTTGTGGAAAAAGTTATAAAGTGCCTTCTGTGCCTGCTTATTAGATTGTTTTTGAGCTGATGTGTCGCGTAGAGCCTTAGAAGAAGCAGATCTAATGGCATTGTGTCTGTTATTCAATATAGCACATTGCAGTTTCCAAGACGCCCATTCCTTCACCATAATTTATTTTCCTTTCTTGTACTGTCTCAGTTTAACCTTCATCTTTATTCTCGTCATCATTGTCTTCAGTAGTTTCTTGTAGCATTTCAGTAGTCGTGACATGTGTTACTGTTAATTACTTGCGTTTGTCCTTACTTAACCTTAGATATACGTCCATATCATAGACATTTTCACAACCTCGAAATCTCTTGATAAGAAATGTTAAATGTTTCTTATTATGGATCAATGACACAGTCAATGGTTTCATTATGACTCAGGATCTTATTCCATGACTTTCTTAATATTTCCTCTTTTATTTTGGTTCTTGATTCGGCTACACAGTACATAACTTCCTTAACTGTATTTTATATTTTTTTAGAAAGCTTCCAAGAGAGATTGTAAAAGGTAACGTCTGTGTTTTTGCAATACATTCCAGATCACTCTATCCATCGGCTGGTTTAGGCTCACAACATTTGCGGGTAGAAATGAAGCACAGATGTCATCAGAGCATCGTTGATCTTCATCGGGGATGCATTATCTATTATTAAATAATTTGAATTTCCTTTCAAATAGATAAAATAGTGTGAAACAGAAATAGGCTCGAATTGAACGTTAACCTGAAAAATCGGTACTCAGATTTTTGAGACCCTACTGTATTTGCCAGGACCAGATTCTTTCCAATGTAGTCTTTCCAAGAAATAGAAGAGCAATATTTTCAGGCCCTACGTTTGTTATATCTATCTGCTGAATGTTGACACCCTCAAAAAAAGCTGGAGCCTCATCTGGGTCAATTTAAACAGTTTTCCTTAGAAATAATTAATTCCTGGTGTTCATCCAAATCACCGCTACACTGTCTGTGTCACTAGTTACTTCATCATAAAACAACTTACTTATTTGGTCACTACAGACCAGATCATTAAAATTTATGACAACCAATATGCTCCATTATGTGTGTAAAATAATAGTAAACAAAATATCACTAATTAAATATAACAAAACTATATCACAAGGTTCACAGACTAAACAAATAAGGTCTCAAGTTTGATAGAAAAAATGAACAGAATTTTGTATTTAATCAATACTCAACATGTAAAACTACAATTATTTTTTAACAAATTAGCTTTAATTAAAGATTCAGGTATGTTGAGTTTTGTAAGCAATATTAGACGGTTAATATTATTGTAACTTTTGTGCTTACAAACTGTATTGCTTTGTGAAATGTTACCAATGAATAAATTAAATACTTGGTACATTGTGCATTTTCTTATAAAACTTATGAACTGTTGTAATATAATTTTAAGTATTTTGATAAAAATTGTTACTTTAAAGTAAATATTAATTATAAATAATCCTTACACCTTTTTTGTTATACTTGAAATGAAAGATGAGCTTAGAAAGTATATAATCTAACTTTTTGTTTCAGAATATATAGATACAAAATCTGTAACTTACTTGGTGTTAGATGAAGCTGATAGAATGTTAGATATGGGTTTCGGTCCTCAGATTAACTTATCATTATTAAATGTAAGGCCTGACCGTCAGACAGCAATGACAAGGTAAGTGTATAGATTTAGTCTTCTACTTTACTTAAAAAGCTCAGAATTATTTAGGTTTCTTCAATCTAGCAATTTCTATATTAATTTTTGCCTAAACTAGACTGTCCACTGTCCTAGGCTCTGGGCTCACTTTGTTTAGTTACATATATAATTCCTACAAAATACATATTGTCTATAAAACACACACACATATATAATTTAATTTTTTGGAAAATAAATTTTGAAATTTGATTTAATGAATTAGTGACATATTATGTTACAAAATAATTAAATTATTCTTGCTAAGTTACACAGTGTAGAAGGGGAGGGGTAGCGTACTGATATTTACAAAAATAGAGTAATTAGAAAATAAAAAATATGCCTATAATAAGCTTTAACGTAAACATAAATCTTAAAAGGGAAATACAACAATCATTTTATTTGTTACACAGCTGTATACAAAATTAAATAATATTGAGTAATGTTTAATTAAAGAGGTTTAGTGTCTAAACAGGGGCTTATTTACCTGCATATTTCAGATATCGCTTTGACCTTGGCAGTTTACATTTGTAACTCCGAGTATATTTCTAATTTGCAATAGTTATACTAAATTTAGGAGAGTATTGTTCTGGTATCCCCCCAGTTGTCAGCTGACAAATAAATTTATGAATAATTGGTGCTTGTAATAACAACAATGACCATTTATATTTCTCAAGTGGGAACGTTGCATCTAAGTTTCTTTACACATTTTTCAGTATTAATAATACTGATATCCAGCTTTATTAGTTAGTTATTAGTGATGTGTATTGTTTATATTTTTATTTTGTGATTTAAATAAAAATCCTGGACTTAGTGAACGGCAAGATTTATCAATAAAAAATTATAAATACTTACATACTAGCCAACGCTCACCTTTGGCTTTTCAGCCATTAGGTGATGCGTTGACCAGTATAGCCGGGCCTCTTTATACAGTATATTTATACTCTAAAAAGATTATTTTATTATTCAGTCTTTTTAAATACTTTTTGAAGTCTTCATAGGTGATAACAGATTGAATTGTAAAACAAACAAACAAAGGTGTAATTTATAGGAAATATAATTAGTAATCAACTATGACTTATTCAAGTATTAGTTGCTTTAAATTCATTAAGCTGTTAAAGTAAATGTCTTGAGATCACAAACATATTATATTATTTATGACGCAATAACATAGTCGATAAGAAGCTTTTCTGGTCCGTTTGTCACCGCTCTTCTCGCTCTGCTGTCTCGCACGCACTCGGAAAGGCCCGACACTCTCTCTCGCTCCCCGTCTCTGGCCGACACTTTAAATAAATCAAGATTGAACGTTTTGTGTACCATAATACATTGAAACAGAACTTTTAAACGTTATCAACATATGACCAAGATGTTAACTAAATCCATTATTAGAGAATATTATGTAGGCCTACATAACTTTAAAGAATCGAAAATCGACTTAAGAATTTGAGAATCGAAAGAAAAATTTTAGAATAAGAATAGAAAAATTTTAGGTATCACTCCATCCCTAAAAATAAACTAGTGAAATAAATAATAATCCAAAAGAAGTAATCTCACTAGAGAAATACCATATTTATAAAAACAAACAGAATAACCTAATTAACCAACAGAAAACATATACACACACTTTTCAAAAACGTCATACGTAGAACACACAACACCCATATGACATCAACAACAAGTACCAACATCACGGACTGGAAAACTACATCAGAAAAATTATTCAGTGATTCGACAATGGCCAAACGACCAAAAGGGGCCGCAATTACATGGTAAAATTTGATTGCACTTAATGGTGGAATAATTGTTTACAATTAATACATAACTTATTAAGCCAGTGCAACAGAATAATAATGGTGAATAGTTAATATCCGGAGTACATCCTTTCATTTTGGAATGCATAAAATCTTAGTTTTGATGTTTCGCTAGAATCTCATCTAGCATTGACTAGGTGAACCCAACAATAGTTGAAGTGCGAATCATTGAACTGTTGAATATAAAAAATATTGTTAATATTAACTATTCCCTTCACCATATTATACATGTATCAGCATATATATATATATATATATATATATATATATATATATATATATATATATATTTAGGTTAGTTTTGGTTGGTAAAGATTATTTAGATTTTTTGGACTAGGAGACTGACAGACTTACCTTGGTAAGAGTCCACACTGTAGTCTTGAAATAGAAACACAAAAAAGCACTTAAACAATGATATATATATATATATATATATATATATATATATATATATATATATATATCATATAAGCACAATATATCATTGTTTAAGTGCTTTTATGTGTTTCTATTTCAAGACAACAGTGTGGACTCTTACCAAGGTAAGTCTGTCAGTCTCCTAGTCCAAAAAATCTATCTATCTATATATATATATATATATATATATATATATATATATATATATATATATGTGTGTGTATATATATATATATATATATATATATATATATATATATATATATATATAACTGTCTCGACATTACATTAAATATAAATGATAATAAAATAGAAACTACAATATACAGAAAACCTACTCCCAACAACACCACAATACACTACAAATCTAACCACCCTTGGACACACAAAATTAACACTTACAGTAACATGATAAATTAAGCAATAAAATACATACAGGATAACAAACAAAAATTAAATAAAGAATTAGATAACATTACAAAAATAGCAATAGAAATTGGATATAACAAACCCCTTATAAAAAATATATACAATAAATTTACAAAAAACCTAACCTCAACACAACACTACAACTGGAACACAAAAATAAAAAAATCTACCTAAAATATAAATACACCAATACCAAAATAGAAAAGATAACAAATATATACAACAAAGAATACTACACTCCAACATACAAACCAAATAACAAAATATCTTAATAACACAAACCACAAAACAAATTCAGAAAAACATAACCTATCAGGAGTTTACAAAATTACATGTAATGACTGCAATGGAATTTACATAGGGATAACGACCAGATCATTTAAAATAAGATTCGAAGAACATTACAGAGCATTCAAAAATAAAAGTATCAAATGTTGCAGCACACCTAATATCACAAAGATGAAATAACAAACTATGAAAATAACCTAACCATACTTGAAATAAATAATAACCCAATAGAATTAAACTCACTAGAAAAATACCACATTTATAAAACACACACAACAATTTAAGAACCTACAGACCGCATATACAGAAGACATACTATATAAAAACATCATACACGCAGATCAAGAGAATATGCGTGTAACGCCAACAAATACCAACATCACGGACCGAACATCTAAACCAGAAAAATATCAGTGATTCGACAATGGTCAAGTGACCGAAAGGTGCCTCATCACAACAAGGTAAAATTATTGCACTTAGTGGTTGATAAAAGTATTTACAATAGTAATATATCAACTTCATAAAGTCAGTGTAACGGAAAAATAATGGACAACATAAAATATCAATATATATATATATATATATATATATATATATATATATATATATATATATATATATATATATTAAAACAACATAGGTTATTCAAATACAAGAATATTTATTAATTTGTATCCAAAGCTTTTCGTTGGCAAACAGTACCAACATCATCAGGAATGAAAATAACAATAATGTAGCTATAGGCCTAAAACATATGTTTAATTAGAAATAGAATTGTTGCTAAATTTATACAAATTGCCAAATTTATTTTGTTGCTGTAACATTATAGCCATTAAATATAGTATCAAATTTAGAATGTATTTGTATTTGTTCTTTTATTAATTTGTTATTATTATTGTGTTTATATATTTCGAATGCTTCATATATATTCATTCTTAATCCCTTATTAATTTCTTTTATAAGTCTCATATTTTCTGTATTTGGAAATTGATGCTTATTATTAATACAATGTAAGAGTCCACTCTGTAGTCTTGAAATAGAAACACATAAAAGCACTTAAACAATGATATATTTCAACCACACAGTGGTCTTTGTCAATCGAAGAGAAAACACAAAAAGAAATATGAGAGATGAAATGAAATAATTGTAATCACAGATTGTGTAGAGTAGAAATCAGATGTCAGATGCACAGATTAAAGATATATATATATATATATATATATATATATATATATATATATATAGAATATCAAATGTGTTTTCCTGTTAGAATATTTTTAAGATCAAATAATACACACAAATACAGGAATATTTAATTTATTGAACAATAAACTCAAAGCTTTTCGTTGGCTTACATTACCAACATCTTCAGGAGTTACAATATTAAGAATGATAAAACAAACTGTCTAACAAACATGAAGCAATGCTTCATGTTTGTTAGACAGTTTGTTTTATCATTCTTAATATTGTAACTCCTGAAGATGTTGGTAATGTAAGCCAACGAAAAGCTTTGAGTTTATTGTTCAATAAATTAAATATTCCTGTATTTGTGTGTATTATTTGATCTTAAATATATATATATATATATATATATATATATATATATATATATATATATATATATATATATATATATATATTCTTGATATTTAACGTTATCCATTGTTTTTCCGTTCCACTGACTTTATGAAGTTAATATATTACTATGTAAGTAATTTTATCCACCATTAAGTGCAATAATTTTACCTTGACTGATGAGGCATCTTTCGGTCAATTGACCATTGTCGAATCACTGATGTTTTTCTGTTGTGGATGTTCGGTCTGTGAAGTTGGTGTTTGTTGACGTTACGCGCACTTTTTCTTGATCTGTGTGTATGATATTTCTATATAGTATGTCTTCTGTATATGTTGTTTGTAGATTCATTAAGTTGTTGTGTATGTTTTTATAAATGTGGTATTTTTCTAGTGAGTTTAGTTCTATTGGGTTGTTATTTATTTCCAGTATGGTTAGGTTATTTTCGTAATTTGTTATTTCGTGTATGGGATATTAGGTGTGCTGCAACATTTGATACTTTAGAATTTTTGTTTTTGAATGCTCTATAATGTTCTTCAAATCTTACTTTAAATGTTCCGGTTGTTTTTCCTATGTAAAAAGCGTTACAGTTGTTGCATGTGATTTTGTAAATTCCTGATAGGTTATGTTTTTCTGAATTTGTTATGTGGTTTGTGTTATTAAGATATTTTATTATTTTGTTGTTTGGTTTGTAAGTTGGAGTGTAATATTCTTTGTTGTATATATTTGTTTTTTTTCTATTTTGTTATTGGTGTATTTATATTTTAGGTAGATTTTATTATTTTCATTATTTTCGTGTTCCGGTTGTAGTGTTGTGTTGAGGTTAGGTTTTTTTGTGAATTTATTGTATATATTTTTTATAATGTGTTTGTTGTATCCATTTTCTATTGCTATTTTTGTAATGTTATCTAATTCTTCATTTAATTTTTGTTTGTTATCCTGTGTGTATTTTATTGCTTTATTTATCATGTTACTGTAAGTGTTAATTTTCTGTGTCCAGGGGTGGTTAGATTTGTAGTGTATTGTGGTGTTGTTGGAAGTAGGTTTCCTGTATACTGTAGTTTCTATTTTATTATCATTTATATTTAAAGTAATGTCGAGGAAGTTGATTGTTCTATTTGTTGCTGTTTCAACGGTGAATTGTATGTTTTCGTTGTATGTATTTAGTTTGTTTAATATTATGACGTGTTCGTTGTGAATGGTAGGTTGGTATATTACAAGTATATCGTCTACATATCTTGTCCATAGTGAGATCTTGTGTGTGTTTATTATAGGTTTAATTATTATTTGTTCAAAGTGTTGTAAATATATTTCTGACATGACAGATGATATGGGTGAACCCATGGGGAGTCCTGTTGTTTGTTTATAATATTTATTGTTAAATTGGAAGTAATTTTGGTTACATATGTGTTTGGTTAGCGTAATGATACTATCTATTATGTTTCTTTTTTCGTTATTGTGTATCAGTTTGTTTTTTATTATTTCTATGGTTTCTTCTATTGAGATACTAGGGTACATGTTAGTTATGTCATAACTTATTATTTTTGTGTTGCTGTTTGTTTTTATCGTTTTTATTTTATTAATTAATTTGTATCCATTTTTTATATTGTATGTGTTGTTGATATGTATTTTAGATCTTAGGATTTTGTCTAGAATTTTTGCGATTATGTAAGATGGTGCTGTTGTGAAATTTATTAGTGGTCTAAATGGTGTGTTGGGTTTGTGGATTTTAGGTATCCCTGATAATACTGGTGCGCATGGTTTGAATGGGTATAATCTTGTGTGGTATTTTAATTTATTGTTATAGTTTAGGGTGTTACGGTGAGTGACTATTAAGTTTTTTATTGTAATGAGGTATTTGTTAGTTGGGTCTGGGATTTGTTCGTATTTATTTTCTTTTATGTAGTTAGTCATTGAATCGATATATTTGGTATTTTCTATTATTACTGGAGTATTTGTTTTATCTGATTTTAATATTAAGTAGTCGTTGTTTTCTAGTTTTTCGCTGAGTTTTATAATTTCTTTTTTATTAATATATTGTTCCGTTTTTTTGTTTTTTTCCGTTTTTATTAGGTTAATTTTATTATTAATATTATTTCTTATGTGTTCAGTATTTTGGTGGGTAATTTTGTGGATGTTAGATTCTGTGTCAACTATTAGGTTTTTTATTATTTGTTTTTTGTTGTTGAATTATTATTTTTTCTTTTTCAGTAAATTGTGTTTTAGTTAAGTTTATGAATTTATTATTATTAGAGGTGTGGGTTGGTTCTAGGCTATTTTTTAGGTTATGTTGTTGTTTTGATGTGTGGATTGGTTCTAGGCTATTTTTTAGGTTAAGTTGTTTTGATACTCCAGAAATCAAACTCCAGAATTGCATCAACAAAATACAGTTTAATAAAAAATGCTTAACACTTAATATAACACCAAAATACGCAAAATTACACATAAAAAATAAACAAAACACTATTATCAATAAAGCAACAAAAATAGCAGAATCACACATTATTAAACAAAACATTAAAGCTGCCTACCATAAAAAAAGCCAAATCAATTTATAACTATACACAACCAATTTGGAAATAATGAAAACTTTTGACACTCTCACACCTATTATTCACGAAAAAACACAACAAATTATAATAAAACATAAAACAAACACTATTAACAGACAAAACAAAAAAATCGAAAATTTATCAAAACAACTTAACCTAAAAAATAGCCTAGAACCAATCCACACATCAAAACAACAACATAACCTAAAAAATAGCCTAGAACCAACCCACACCTCTAACAATAATAAATTCATAAACTTAACTAAAACACAATTTACTGAAAAAGAAAAAATAATAATAACAAATTCCTTCAAATATAACCTACCTAACTTCAACAAAAAACAAATAATAAAAAACCTAATAGTTGACACAGAATCTAACATCCACAAAATTACCCACCAAAATACTGAACACATAAGAAATAATATTAATAATAAAATTAACCTAATAAAAACGGAAAAAAACAAAAAAACGGAACAATATATTAATAAAAAAGAAATTATAAAACTCAGCGAAAAACTAGAAAACAACGACTACTTAATATTAAAATCAGATAAAACAAATACTCCAGTAATAATAGAAAATACCAAATATATCGATTCAATGACTAACTACATAAAAGAAAATAAATACGAACAAATCCCAGACCCAACTAACAAATACCTCATTACAATAAAAAACTTAATAGTCACTCACCGTAACACCCTAAACTATAACAATAAATTAAAATACCACACAAGATTATACCCATTCAAACCATGCGCACCAGTATTATCAGGGATACCTAAAATCCACAAACCCAACACACCATTTAGACCACTAATAAATTTCACAACAGCACCATCTTACATAATCGCAAAAATTCTAGACAAAATCCTAAGATCTAAAATACATATCAACAACACATACAATATAAAAAATGGATACGAATTAATTAATAAAATAAAAACGATAAAAACAAACAGCAACACAAAAATAATAAGTTATGACATAACTAACATGTACCCTAGTATCCCAATAGAAGAAACCATAGAAATAATAAAAAACAAACTGATACACAATAACGAAAAAAGAAACATAATAGATAGTATCATTACGCTAACCAAACACATATGTAACCAAAATTACTTCCAATTTAACAATAAATATTATAAACAAACAACAGGACTCCCCATGGGTTCACCCATATCATCTGTCATGTCAGAAATATATTTACAACACTTTGAACAAATAATAATTAAACCTATAATAAACACACACAATATCTCACTATGGACAAGATATGTAGACGATATACTTGTAATATACCAACCTACCATTCACAACGAACACGTCATAATATTAAACAAACTAAATACATACAACGAAAACATACAATTCACCGTTGAAACAGCAACAAATAGAACAATCAACTTCCTCGACATTACTTTAAATATAAATGATAATAAAATAGAAACTACAGTATACAGGAAACCTACTTCCAACAACACCACAATACACTACAAATCTAACCACCCCTGGACACAGAAAATTAACACTTACAGTAACATGATAAATAAAGCAATAAAATACACACAGGATAACAAACAAAAATTAAATGAAGAATTAGATAACATTACAAAAATAGCAATAGAAAATGGATACAACAAACACATTATAAAAAATATATACAATAAATTCACAAAAAAACCTAACCTCAACACAACACTACAACCGGAACACGAAAATAATGAAAATAATAAAATCTACCTAAAATATAAATACACCAATAACAAAATAGAAAAAAAAACAAATATATACAACAAAGAATACTACACTCCAACTTACAAACCAAACAACAAAATAATAAAATATCTTAATAACACAAACCACATAACAAATTCAGAAAAACATAACCTATCAGGAATTTACAAAATCACATGCAACAACTGTAACGCTTTTTACATAGGAAAAACAACCGGAACATTTAAAGTAAGATTTGAAGAACATTATAGAGCATTCAAAAACAAAAATTCTAAAGTATCAAATGTTGCAGCACACCTAATATCCCATAAACACGAAATAACAAATTACGAAAATAACCTAACCATACTGGAAATAAATAACAACCCAATAGAACTAAACTCACTAGAAAAATACCACATTTATAAAAACATACACAACAACTTAATGAATCTACAAACAACATATACAGAAGACATACTATATAGAAATATCATACACACAGATCAAGAAAAAGTGCGCGTAACGTCAACAAACACCAACTTCACAGACCGAACATCCACAACAGAAAAACATCAGTGATTCGACAATGGTCAAAGACCGAAAGGTGCCTCATCACTCAAGGTAAAATTATTGCACTTAATGGTGGATAAAATTACTCAAAATTAGTAATTTATTAACTTCATAAAGTCAGTGCAACGGAAAAACAATGGATAATATTAAATATCAAGAATATATATATATATATATATATATATATATATATATATATATATATATATATATATATTGTTTCCATGAGCATATGAGTGATTATAGTTTATATAAGTCTGTCAGGGGAAAAGAGATAAGGCTATTAGGAAAAAAAATGAATGGATTTATCTGATGTTGAGGTTAGGGGATTCTCTGGACTTGGTATACCACTGGTATGATAGTTCCCACCTTCTCAGTTCTGAGGGATTGCAATCAGGGGGGAGTGCTTTAATTATTTTTGTGGTATAGCGGTCATCAAAAGTTGTGATGTTGTGACTCGCAGCATGTTGAGCTGTTGGTCTATCCATATTCATAATTTTAACATCATGTCTGTGGCCATTCATTCTGATATTCAGACCATCTGTGGTCAGGCCTATGTACTGTGCTGAGCAAAGATTACATTGTAGCTGGTATATAACATTTTTCGATGTACAATTATGATGATCCTGTATTTTGAAGACCATTTTTGTTGTTTGGCTGTTGAAACTATTTGCTGAGGGGTGTATTGGACACGTCTTGCATCTAGGTCTATTGCATGGGAAGGAGCCATGAGAAAGTTTGTGTGGTTTCTCTGCAATATATATATATATTGATATTTTACTACTATTGTAAATACTTTTATCCACCACTAAGTGCAATAATTTTACCTTGTTGTGATGAGGCACCTTTCGGTCACTTGACCATTGTCGAATCACTGATATTTTTCTGGTGTAGATGTTCGGTCCGTGATGTTGGTATTTGTTGACGTTACACGTATTTTCTCTTGATCTGAGTGTATGATGTTTTTATATAGTATGTCTTCTGTATATGTGGTCTGTAGGTTCATTAAATTATTGTGTGTGTTTTTATAAATGTGGTATTTTTTTAGTGAGTTTAATTCTATTGGGTTATTATTTATTTCAAGTATGGTTAGGTTATTTTCGTAGTTTGTTATTTCATGTTTATGTGATATTAGGTTTGCTGTAACATTTGATACTTTTGTATTTTTATTTTTGAATGCTCTGTAGTGTTCATCAAATCTTATTTTAAATGACCTGGTCATTTTCCCTATGTAAAATGCATTGCAGTCGTTACATGTAATTTTGTAAACTCCTGATAGGTTATGTTTTTCTGTATTTGTTTTGTGGTTTGTGTTATTAAGATATTTTATTATTTTGTTGTTTGGTTTGTTTGTTGGAGTGTAGTATTCTTTGTTGTATATATTTGTTAGTTTTTCTATTTTGTTATTGGTGTATTTATATTTTAGGTAGATTTTTGTATTTTTATTATTTTTGTGTTCAGGTTGTAGTGTTGTGTTGATGTTGGGCAACGTAAAATATCAAGATATATATATATATATATATATATATATATATAGATTTTTTGGACTAAGAGACTGACAGACTTACCTTGGTAATAGTCCACTCTGTAGTCTTGAAGTAGTCATGAAAAAAATATTCATTTATTCATCTACATCGATATTGTCCCCTTCAAAGTAGTCCCCACTAGATATTATGCACTTATGCCAGTGCTTTTTCCAATTCTCAAAATACTTTTGAAACTCGATCTTTGGGATAGCTTTGAGCTCTTTCAGCAATGCACTTTTAATGTCATCTATGCTTGTGAAACGACGACCCTATAAGGTTTTTTTTATATTTGGAAAACAGAAAAGGTCACAATGGGCCATGTCTGGCAAATATGGAGGTCGGTTCATCATTACAGTGTTACTTTTCGCCAAAAAATCACGAACAAGCAACAATGTGTGAGCCGGTGCATTATCTTAATGCAAAAGCCATGAATTGTTTAGCCACAAATCCGGACGTTTTCTTCGCACTGCTTCCTGCAAACGGCGTTGAACTTGTAGATAGTACACTTTATTGATCGTTTGACCTTGTGGCAAGAATTCATGATGCACTATGCCATTAAAATCAAAGAACACAGTAAGAATAACCTTGACGTTCGACCGCACTTGCCAAGCCTTTTTCATTCTTGGAGAGCCAGAATGCTTCCACTGGGACGATTGAGCCTTCGTTTTGACATCATATCCATAAACCCATGTTTCGTCGCCTGTTATAATACGTTTCATTAACTCTGCATCGTCGCTGACTTCATTTAGTGATTCCTGAGCAACTTCCATTTGCCGCCTTTTTTGTTCAAAATTCAACAATTTTGGGACAAATTTTGCTGTCACGCGTTTCATGCCCAAAATGTTCGCAAAAATGTCATGGCATGAGCCAATCAATATGCCAACATCATCAGCAACTTCTCTGATTGTGATTCGGCGATCATTCATAACCATTGCTTCCAGGTTTTCAACGGTTGTTGATGTGCGGGGGCGTTCGTCATCGTCAACGTCTTCGCGGCCATCTTGGAAATGCTTATACCACTCGTAAATACTTGTTTTTTTCATAGCAGACTCACCATAGGCCTTTGTTAACATTTCGCACACCTTGTTACACTTTATTTCATTTTTTATGCAAAACAATACAAATTTTTTGATCCATTTTTTTTTCTACAATCGAAAATTGCCGAGCTCATGAAAACATGTCTAACCTTAGTGGCTGCCACAGATAAAGTAAACAATGAATACAGCTGAAAATTGTGTCATACTTCAGGGGCATGTATACCAACACAATAAAAAAAAAATTAATCGGACTCTCCAAATGCACAAAATTTAAAAATTCCGGGTATTTTTTGATATATATATATATATATATATTATATTATATTAAAAATGGTGATATGTTTTCTTGTAATATAGTTAATAAATTTAAAATATTTCAAAAACAATATTTTTAATACATTGGGAAAGTCACAATTACCTTAATGTCTGTTTATAGTACAAATATTGTTGTATCAGGATATGTTTATAATATAGTTCTATTTACAAAATATTTACAAACCTACATATTGTTCACTTGTGACACATTTACATATCTTTGTGATAAGAGTCAAAACACTTTTTGCTAGTTGGATTATTATGTAGGCAAGTTGAACATGTGATTGTGGTTTGTGCTGTTTTATGTTTGCATATAAAATACAAAAAACAAAAACATGATTTATAGTGCTACTTGGCCGGCAGGAGTACGTAGACTGGCACTGAAGTATTTAAAGGATCCTGTACAAGTTGTTGTTGGCTCCTTGGATCTAGCAGCAGTTCATAGTGTGACTCAACATATTGAAATGGTAAACAGTGAAGAAGAAAAGGAAGCAAGAGTAAGTTTTACTGTAAAAATTTACATTAAAAAAAAATTATATAATTACTCTTACAGAAATTAGGGTAGGAACTTAATCAAGATGTTTCTGCATTAAGTTGCATTGGTTTGTGTCACCCGGTGGGACAACAGTAACGATTTTGGATGGAGCAATTGTTAATCTGACACTTGGACAGCAGAAATTATTCTTTGGAAAAATATTGATAAAACTGGTTAATTCCTAGCATGTGAATGACTTTTAACAAGTTTTATGATCAATAGCTTCTTTTCAATAGCATGCTTGTTTTACATTTGTCATTTCTATGAAACTAAAACCTCCAGATCCTTGTATTGTGTCATTCTTGGTTTATTATTTATTAGAATGTTTTATGAGTTTGTTAGCAACTCTTCTTAATTCGAAGAGTAGTTGAGGAATTAATTTTACACTTCAAGCAGGGAATAGCATACCTTACAAAAGATATTGTAAACAGATCCAGATATTACAGATATTTATCCTGAGTTTGGATAGGTAGACTTAGAGAATGGAAACCTAATAGACTGTCCTTACAGTGACATCAACTGGGCACTGTCAACACTTTAACACTAGATCAATCATTAAATCCCAGGGTTGCTTCTGATGAGGAATCACCCAAATCAATAAATGCTGCAAAGGTGAACCAATAACGTTGTGATTCCCCTTCTTTTCTAGGAGGTAGTAGGTAAAGGATAAAAGAAATAGTGGCAGTCAACAGGTCAATTTGGCAACATTTAATGATTAGGACGAAGCCTTAAAAGTAACTGTCATTGGATCTATTGATTGATTGGTTTTTAATATCATTGGCTGACAGTCTGTTATTTTTTTGTTCTCTGTGCTTGGACTAAGCTCCTCTGGGCCATGAATGTTCTCCTAACATATAATAGTTTGAGATTTATCAACTCCTCTGTCAGATTGCTAGGCTCAAACAACAGGAACAATATGTTATCCACTATGGTACTTCAGTGAGATTCGTAGACCCCCCCCCCCCCAACACCATCCATTATGTAACTTAACTAATAGAGAAAGGCTTCATAAAGCATGTTCTCACGTATAGAAAACAAACTAAACAAATTTACTGTTACTTTATGTAATTTGTAAACTTAAGGTTATACATGTTTTAAAAAGGCTATTTACCTTATGATGTTTTGAAAGAGACAAATTTTTGTTGCTAATCCTCTTATGATTTGAAAAAATTTTCATATGAATAAAAAAAATTCAAATTTTTTTTCGCAATTGATCCAAAATTATTTTTGTTAATATATCTAAAATTTTCTCTATGTATGTAAAAATTGCTTCAATTAATTGATGTTATCTCTATAACAAAAGATGACTTTAAATTGTTAATTTTCTGGAACTTAAGGGAAGATACTCATTCATTACTATTTATTAGGAATACACTGAAGTTGAATATTAATAATAAATACAGTACAGTCTCACTAATCCGCACTTGATGGGACCGGACCCTGTCCGGATTAATGAAAGTCCGGATTAGACGGAAAAACCCAAACAAATGCATACAATATGTGCTTTAGGCGGAGAAACATATTGAAATTGTAGATTTAGTGAAATTGAGGCCTAAATATAGCTTGCAGTACAGTATTTCTTAGCTTATTTAGCAAAAAATCCTTTAATTCTAACAGAAAAGATATGGCATGAATAAATATCAAAGCATCTTTCTCGTTGAATAAATGTATTCACATAAAGTTATTTACACTATCCTGTATAAACGCACAAAAAACTCAAACAAAAAAGAAACTGAAACAAAAATAAACTTTAAAAAACTTAGTGAAAAATGTCCGTAATGTTTTTTTTTTAACGATGAATCACGTCGTTTCAGAGTACGATCTCGTAGGCGTTTCAAGGTCAGTAGCTCCGCAGTTGACGTATCACTTTGTTTCTCAAAGTAGATCATCAACCCCTTCAGCATTGCAGCTGCCTCATCATGAGTTGGGCTGACCGGTTTGTCTGTGTAGTCTTCCTCTTCCGAGTTGTCATTTTCTGCGTTTGCAGTGCACACTGCGGCGATTTTGTCCTTGTTGAGCACTTGTTGACCAATGTCATTATCACTGATAATCCACTCGGAAATATCAGTGTCTCTCAACTCGGCACAACCCTCCAATTGTTGAAAAATCTGAACAAATTCAGCGTCGTCATTAGTAGGTTGACTGTCGGTTTTTTCACTTTCCTGTGGCATTTCAGGCCACAATTTTTTCCAGCTCTTTTGAAGTGTAGACGGTTGAATTTCCTCCCACGATTCTGCAGCCATAGAAATGACATCCTTTATAGTCACTTTTTTAAGAATTTCAATAAATTGTGTAGCTGGATCTGCTTCTTGTTGTTCCAAAAGAGATAAAATTCAGTTTTTCCTATATCGCCTCTATCACGCCACAGTCAATCGGTTGAATGTGAGCCGTGACGTTAGGAGGAAGAAATTTAACAAAAATGTCACCATGACGCAATTATTCTTCATGTGGGTGGCATGGTGCATTATCAATTAGTAAAACCGCTTTTCGAGGGCATTTTTTCTTTTTTAAAATCTTTTCTGTTGTTGGAACAAAGTTTTCAAAAAACCAGTCCTTAAAAATTTGACTGTTCATCCATGCTGATTTTTGGAACTTGTATTGGGCCGGTAGAACACTTAAAATTACATTTTAAAAAACCCTAGGCTTTGCGGATTTTCCTATCACTAAAAGTGGAATTTTAGATCGCCAGAAGCATTACTGCAGGGCAGCAAAGTCATACGTTCTTTCTTAACTTTATGGCCTTTTGCAACTGAATCTAATTTGGAAGCTAAAGTTTTTTTTGGGAAGATTTTATAATTTAATCCGGTTTCGTCAGCGTTGAACACCTGACAAGGTTGTAAGTTTTCATCTCTGAGAAACTTGCCAAATTTGTCTTTGAATTTTTCACTGGCATTACTGTCCCCTGACAAAATTTCATCACTTATTTCGAGTTGACGGATGCCGTGTTGTTCATTCCACCGTGACAGCCAACCCACACTGGCAGTAAAATTAGGGTCTTCTTTTAACTTTTCATTCAGTTTCAGCGCAATCGTTTGCAAATTTACACCCGATAATGGAACACCCTGTTCCCGTTGTTGGCAAAACCAAACATACAAAACGTCATCTAGGGTTTAATTTTTTGGTTTTTTTAAAGTACTTCTGCCGCCTAAACTGTCTTTACTAACCATTTTTGCACAAAAATCTTCAATTTCCTGTTGCTTTTTTTCCAATCAGAAACAGTTTGTTTTCCCACGACTGACTCTTGCAATTTTAGTAAGCGATTCACCTCCATCAATACGAAACAAAGCTTGGAGTTTTTGTTCCATTGTCACTGTCACTGACTTACGTTTAGTCGACATTTTCAATGAACACTGAACGAGACGTAAATAAAAAACACAGATCAATATCGTACTAGAATTAAATGACAACTGAGCAGATATCTTGCGAGAAGCAGTGAATCCGTCCGACAACACAACTGACCTGACGCTAGACGGATAGACTGTCTGTCCGTTTAGTCAGCGGTCCTTTATGTTTCGTTTATCGCAAGATGTCTCTGATGTCACTTGCGTTGTAGTGTTGGGAGATCTAATCTGAATATATTTTTTCAAAGAAGTTTTTCCGACTTTAATAGGCAAAAGAAACAAATAATATGGTAAATTCATATTTTAATGAATAAATTATATTATTTGTCTATTAGAGTAGGAAAACCCCTTTGAAAAATAACAAATATAGACGTATAAAAATAATTATTTTTGTGGACGGCAGACTGATTATGCACACTGTAACTAAACAAAAATTTTGGGCCGTCCGGATCATCGGAGACTGGATTAGCAAGACTGTACTGTACTCAAAAACTTCTTAACCACAATGCTTTTTTTTACCCTTATATACATTTCAGTTACCAAGTAACCATCCACAGACAAACAAAATACAAATACTCTGAGACTTTGGGAGTCTTTGTATGTTATCCCTCTTAGGATGGTTACTTAGTAACTGAAATGTACATAAGGGTAAAGTATAAAAAGCGTTGTGGTTAAGAAGTTTTTCAGTATTTATTATTATACATTTATGTTGTATTTAAATTTTTAAAGCTTTGTATTATTATGTAAACTGGGTTGCTACTTTGTTTTTCAAATAATAGTTATATAATTAAGAATTTTTTTTTGTGTGCTAGGCAAGTACAGACTAATAAGAAGGTGCAGAAGGAGGAAATCTTTTAATGTGTGTTTAAAAATTACTTAGGTCTGTATCTTATCAAAATGGAGTTTTGTTAAAATAATGTGAAAGTTTCCAATATGATTTTAATCTTTGCCTAATATTAGTTTGTTTAAACTAGTTAATTTCATATTTATCTTAATAATTGTGATTTGTTTACAGGTAAGGGATTTTATATATAACATGGCTCCAGATGACAAAGTCATCATATTTATGAGTAGAAAAGCAAAAGTAAGTGATTTTGTTTCTGATTTACACTTAGAGAATATAAAATGTGATTCAATCCATGGGGGCAAAGAACAGTATGACCGTGAAATGGCTTTAGAGGATTTTAGGACAGGAGAAGTTAAAATATTATTAGCAACTGATTTGGCCTCGAGAGGACTGGATATTGATGATGTTACGTAAGTATATTACACAACATATAACATTGGATTATAGCCTCCCAAAAGATCTCTATTAATTCCTTTCTTTTACCAAATGCTTTTTTGTTTTATTGCCTGTGAGGTCTATTCTGTAACTATTCTCATAGATATATAATTACTTGAAATAATTCTTGAATACTACATCATAGCATTTTGTGTTTGTTTTATCCTTTTGAGTAATTTTGCGACACTATTGCAAAAAAATAAGATGTGTTTGTGAGATATATAATTCTATAAAGTGTGTGCCTGGTGAAACATGGTGTTAATAGTGCTTTGTTAAGTTGATTTTTTTTACAAAATTTGTAATTTTTTGGGAGTTAACAGTAAGTTTAATTACATTTCAAGGCATTTTGCGAATTACTACCTCAAAATAATAAATCCAAAATGTTAAATTAGTAATGTTTTAGGTGTGCTGTAGAGGGGGAAATTTCCATCTTCCAACATTTTTAATTTTTGGGGTGTGAGGGGAAGTTTTTGTAATTTATTTCTTATTACTGACGAATTTCTGCATCTCCTTATATAATTTTTGTTTTTGCCAAAATCAATTACGTGGGAACTGTAAATAAATATGGAAGTGGAAAATGATTTATGTAATGATGCCACAGGCCCAGTTGCTATGCTTAAAGTGACAATACATGTGATTTTTAAACGCCTGTCTATCAAAATATAATATAAAAGGTGAAAACTTGTAAAATCACTACCAAATATAAAATTAAAGTACCTACACCAGGTCTATCTAAATTACCCTTTTTGTAATCATTTCCCTCACTATCTTCCAAAACAGTATCATAAGCTATCATTTGATATGTCAGAATCATTGTCAATAACATTAGCTATAGCATATCTCACTCCAATGTAATTATAAACAAACAAAACCAAGAAGTTGATTCCAGTAGAAGTAGAGTGATTCCATGGTCAAGTTTCTGATTATTCGCAATGGCTGGTAGCCCGTGTGTTATGCGATATTGCAAGCATGTCTGTACGTAAAATGTAGCATTTACGGTCGTTACAGTAGGGACTAATTCCTTGTGAACAATGCCACGTCGGAAAAAAAACAATCAGCATGGTTTTTATTTTTTATTTTGACATCCTATCTTTTTTTGGATGCAGGGACCTCTGCATGTGCCATTCTGAACTTTGACGTTTTGTTTCTGGGTCGTACTGATCACAAGATCCTTTGTTATGGATGGTGTAGATGGCTCCAAAAAAAAAATTCTCACTAATAAGGGTCATGGTTAAACGCCTGCCAGAGTCCAAAACGGTTTTCACTTAGCCGCCTGAGCATCAATTCGAGCAGTTTTTGAGCGTCTGTCGTCTTGGTCTTCCTTAAACATTTTGTGCCACTCAAAAACTCTTATGCGGCTTAAGGCATCATCCCCATAAGCCTGTCTAATGAGTTCAAGGGTCTTGTACACGGACTTCCTGAGTTTAAAACAAAATTTCGCAGCGTAGCGGTGCTCAACTCCATGCTGGCAAGATGACACTATAACATATCACACGTCCTAAAAATCCTCCTGTCTTAATGCATGCCCGCAGGCAACTGACTTAAAATGCGCCTGAGTTGTGGGGGACTCCTCTACCAAGGCCAATCAGTTGGACCCCCTCCACTGCTCCATTGAGGATACAGCGAACCAGTCCTGATAATTATTGAACTGACCCTGTATGTTACTGCAATTTACTATTTTATCACTCGTATGAATTGTTAGAAGAAGGAAACAGTTTAATAAGTCAAGAATAATTATTTAATAGGTTGACATTTCTACACTTATTTGTTGTCCTTTTCAAGTAATTATTAAACTTATACAGAGCATCGACAGGCTCAAATACAGAACATCGACAATTTCCTTGCTATTAATAAAATCGTATGTTACTGTAATTCACACAATCAATCCTTTGATTAACAAAAAATCAATTGTATTCATCGGGATATGCAATCTCGTTTTAGTACTTCATTGCTACAATTCAATACACACACACACAACACACATACACACATGTACGCACACACACACACATGCTTGAACTCATCACCAGTGTTTGAAACCTGTTATAAATATTAATTGTCTAAGTATGTGTTAATGTGTTTTTGGCTGACCTGGGAAGGTGTTGAAAAAACATTTTAAAATTAGATTAAAATATTTTAATATTTTGGTGTGTTTGTTTTGTTGTATATGTCTATGTATATTATGGAGACCAAAATATTACCTAGTCGGTCAATCCCATGTCTGATCCAAAAATCTCCTCCTTTCTTTGTAATCACATGCACATGAATACACACACAAGAGAGAGAGATAGAAATATATTTTAGATTAGACATGAAAATGATAGACTTGATTATAATTTGGCCTGTTTTATAATACAGATTTATAAAAAAAGAAACTAAAACATACACTCTTATATATTAAAATGTTTTATTGTATTTTATTTTTGGTGTTGAAGAAGTATGAAGCTCTTTGTAATATCAATGTGTATCTTAAAGAGAAGCGTCAAGCAAATTTGATGTAAAAAGTACTGAAGTGTAGATGATAGTTTTTTTAAATCCCAATTTTATAAAACAAAACATATATTTGTAAGTGTTATCTTGTATATTGTTGTTCATTAAAAAAGCTTTTTTCAGTCACATAATTAATTACGACTTTCCTAAAAATATGGAGGAGTATGTACATCGTGTTGGCAGGACTGGAAGAATGGATAAAACAGGAGAATCTATAACGTATTTCACACGGAATGATTGGGGAAATGCCGGAGAACTAATAAAGATATTGTCAGAAGCAAATCAGGTAAAGAAAATTTTAGTGTCAGCTCATGTATTATAAGTTTTACATCAGTTTCATATTTTTCAACAAATTTTGATGGTACTACTGTATACTAGTATTACAACACTGTAGTTTTATTAAAAACCCAAAACTGTGGTTATTGGTGATTCAAAATAACTGATAATTCAAATGTACTAGTGCAAAATTGGACAAATTATTTGTCTTTTATTTGATTACTTTGCATTCATTGAAGAGACAGATAATTGGAGGAAAATGTTATAATTGGAATGAATTTTACATCACCTCTATTACTTATTGTTTCTAAAAGAGATTCTGCATATATCACCAAACTAAGCAAGAACAGGAACACTTATTTTGTGTTTTTAGGAATAGAACAAAACAAATCATGACCATTGTAACAAAAGTATATTTTTTTTATTTTTCAAACATGTTAATTTAGCACTTGAACACTTCCCATTGATTAATAAATATTTCTAATGCTGGGTTAAACCGGAGTAGTTTTTACTTACTCTGAGAAATATTTGTTCAATCAGTAGGAGTTTGGGAAATAAGGATCTATTTGGTTTATAGATTTATTTTTAAAAGATGCAAATTAATAGCATGAAATAAATGAAGTTACCATTTAATAGCTAATAAAAGATTGGCTTATACATACTTTAAAAAAAATACATCCAAGAAGGAATTACTTGCTCAAAAAATAGTTTTTAGAGAACAAGAATATGAAAGGCTTTTAATTTTGTATAAAATCATAAATGATTGACACAGTGTAAACAACAATAATGCAATTGATATTAGCTGTGAGAGAAACATTTAACTTAAATTGCTAACTGAGAGTTTGCTTATAGTAAGCAATGTAAATACGGAAAATAAAAAAGGTTATAATGTGCTAAAAGAGGTGCATAAAAAATGGAACTTATCTCTATGACTAGATCGAATTCTACAAATAAAATTACAACTATTTCCTCTGAAATAGATTACTTGGATATTGGCACTTTTTAAGGAATTGCTGATGAAAAATTTAAGGATGGCATTTTTAACATACTCATAATTTCTAAAAAAATCTGACCGTGGCACTGAAAAAGTTAGTATGAAAATAAATTATACATGATTTTAAAATGTGTGTTTTTTTGTAGGAAATACCTGATGAACTATATAACATGGCAGAAAGGTTTGAGGATATGAAGAAAAGAAGGAGTGAAGAGAGGAGAGGGAGGGGGGGTTTTAGGGGCAGAAGTAATTTTTAATTTCAATAAAATTTTTTTTGTACTTTAGTAATTTTTTAAGTAATTTTGATCATTGTATTATTATTCTATGATAAATCAGAAAAAAATATAATTACTATCATTTACATTCGTCATGGGTGATAATAGAATTCCATTTCCAATTTGAGGCTAGTATATACTAATACATATTAACATATATAACAAAATGTAGTAAGCACTAAATTTGTTATCCTATTCAGCTTAAAATATAAAACACTTGTAGAAAGCTATTTACTTATATGCTAACCCTCAATATCCTGAGTCCAGTCACACAGACCGCCAAATTTATTTATGTATTTGATTTCCAAGGGAGTTAACAATCGCTATTTTGTGTAGTTTTTCCACTCCGGCTACTAGCATCAGTCGTCTGTCAGCTGTGCAAGTGGGATTATTGATTGATTTGTATGTTGCAAGCGGTCTGAGTGGCAGGACTCGGGTTGGAACGCAATGGATTCATGTCAATGTCTTTTGTCTTGTGTTAGTGTTTCCTACTCAGATTTTGAAGAGATACTTGAGAATATTGCAGGGAGTGACATTGATTCAGCTGATGATATATCTGTACATAGTGACCACACTTCAGAATCTAAACAAGGTGAAAATGAAGAAGAGTTAGTGCCAACTCCTGAATCTTCCGTCAATATCGAGAGTGATGAAAATGACTATAACAGTGTATTTAATAGTGAACGTGACCAGTAGTGAGTAGTAATGAAGTTGTAGGGCCAGAAATTCCAAACCGATGGAAAACATTTTTTGGTCTGCCAATTCAGTCTTGAGGCGTTAACGTGTGCGGCGGCATAATATAGTACAGATTCCAACTGTTGGTCCCATTTCATAAATGGGTAATAACCCAACTTCTATTACTATTATTATTCTTACTAAGGATATTTTGAATATTATATTGAAATGGAGAAATAAAATAAACAAAGAAAGACCTAAACATGACAGACATGCTTGGCATGAAACTGATGCACGTGAACTTAGAGCCTTTTTTTGGTTTACTTTTATACACTCCTATTAGTTATAGTTTTCAATTCAAACAGAGAAGATGATAAGTTGTTATTTGTAAACGATGGATCTGGGTGTGTCATATTTAGCAATGTTATTTCAAAAGCAAGATTTGGACCTCTACTAGTTTGCTTGAGATTTGATGATCCCACAACCAGAGGTGAGTGCCATAAAACTGATGTTTTACCTCCTGTGTCTGAAATATTTAGCCAATTTATTGATATCCCCAGTTATTGATAACTTCCAGGTTGTATAGTTTATTTGGGAGTTTACAATGTACACAAGATTTGGGAGTTTAAAATGTTCATCCCCAACAAACCCTGTAAATATTGTCTAAAGATTATGTGCCTCATTAATGCTAAAACTGGCAACTTTTTTTAAAGTGCTTATGTTTATATGGGGAAATATTTTGATGGCAAAACTTTAAATGCACAAGAGAAATTAATGAAGCCAACAGATACTGTGTATATAAGCTTTTTAAACCAATAGAACAATTGAACCGCAACATTACTGCCGACAATCGGTTTAGCTAAACTGAGTTGACCGAGTGTTGAAAACAAAGGGGTTGATATTAGTGGCCACTTAAAAAAAAAAAATAAGAAGAATATTCCTACCAGTTAGGAGCAAGAAAGTTTGGGTTTACACATGACAACTTTAGTCTCATTTGCACATAAAAAAGCCAAAGAAATAATACTCATTTCAACAGTGCGTTGTAAAGTATCTGAAGATAGAGATAGTGGTGAACCAGAAATTATTATATGCTATAACCAAACAAAAGGAGGGGTTGGCGCACTGGATGAGAAGCATTCAACAGCATGGCGAACTCAACGATGGCCAACAGTAATCTTTTATCAGATGTTGTAATTTGTTTATTTTACACAACTTGTACAAGAACAGAACGCAAGTAAGCCGCTTCAACTTTTTGAAAACTCTTGTAGACGAGATGGTGAAACCCAAACTAGAGAAATGTAGCAGATTGTGCACAAATGCATATGATAGAGTATGGCATTCACAGAGTATGGGTTAGAAGAGCTTAGACCCAACACTGCTGGATATAGATTGAACAAAATGAAGACTTATTACATATGTGATCCCAAGAAGAACAGAAAAACTGACTACATTTGCTATTGTTGCAAAAATCCTGTGTGTCTTGAGCATACAACATGAGTTTGCAATCCCTGTAGACCTATATTATGAGTTCAAACATAGTTCTAGAACAACTTTATCAATTTTATTGTTAATGGGTGTTTTCATAAGTGTTGTAATTTTGTGTGTATTCATCATATCATAAGAAACAGAAACAACACAGTAAGTTACAATTTTATCATATATATATATATATATTTAGGTTAGTTTTGGTTGGTAAAGATTATTTAGATTTTTTGGACTAGGAGACTGTCAGACTTACCTTGGTAAGAGTCCACTCTGTAGTTCTGAAATAGAAACACATAAAAGTACTTAACCAATGATATATTTCAACCACACAGTAGTCTTTGTCAATCAAAGAGAAAACACAAAAAGAAATATGAGAGAATGAAATAAAAATCTCTTATTAAGTTAAGTGCTTTTATGTGTTTCTATTTCAAGACTACAGAGTGGACTCTTACCAAGGTAAGTCTGTCAGTCTCCTAGTCCAAAAAATCTAAATAATCTTTACCAACCAAAACTAACCTAAATATATATATATATACATTTTTTATAAGCTTAGAAAGTTTAAAAATAGTCAACAGATTTTGGTAATCAATAGGTTTATTATTTTTATATCATTTATATGTATGAAATAAATATAATTTTTTATTATATATGTAGTTAACAATTCAAATTATTCATCTGATTAATTGCATCATTTTCTAGATAATATAGATATCATCTATTAACATTTTTAATTTTTTTTATTTAAGCAATAATTTAATTTCAGTGACTATTACTCAGCGTCACACGAGTCTTATAGTCCGATGTTCTTGTGTAATAGGAACTGATGATGGCAACTTGTAGAAACGTGTCTGCTGAGAATTGTTAAACACTCTTGTGACACTATAAGTGTTTTGTTTTAATTCGTAATATGTTCAATATATGAAAAAAGATATTGAAGTGAGACTGCAGCTATTAGTTGCCAAAAGCCATTTTACACACTAAAAATTGATAACTCATAAATGTTATTTACTCATTCTTTAATGTTATGCAGCTTTATTTTAAAATTTCGGGTCTTGATTAACAGTTTGTAAATAGCTGGGTTACTTTCTGGGTTTAATGTCCAAACAGTTAATGGTGTATTTTAGGGATACCCTAACTTGCTACTTCGGCACATACTAATTCAAGGTAGATGGGACCAAGACCCATTCGGATTACACGAAAGTATGTTCCTGTGCATTAAAAAAATTAGAGTTCTAATGAACCCTAATACTATAATTAAAAATGCACTAAATAAGTTTATAAAACTTTATATGACAATTTCTTGGAAGCCCAACTCATTTGCTTTGTATACCATATTCATATAAACATTTCTTGGAAGCCCGACTCATTTCCTTTGCATAACGTATCGATAATAACATTCCTTGGAAGCCCGACTGATTTTCTTTCAAATAGATAAAATAGGCTTAAATTTAACGGCGGCTTGAAATATCGGGACTAGGATTTTCGAGATTACTGTATATGCTTCTGCACTGTTCATTAAATCCACTACTTGCAATTACAGCATCATGTTCAGAAAGTATTATCAAGTAACATTTATAAAAAGGACAAACATCAATATTACAGATTATTTAATATAATAAATTACATTATCTTTTATTTTTGAAACTTTGTTTAATATGACCACCATTTAATCGGACCAAATAATGCTGGTCCCAAAGTGTTCTGATTTTTTGGAATCTACTGTATATACTAATACTGGTTAATATAGATAACAATAAGCAATTACCTTTAGGTTTATCATCATATTCAGCTTAAAATAAAATAAATATTTTTTAAATGTGTGTCAATAAGAATTATTACTTAGGAGTTATGCATTATTGTGTATATTCGTCCAGAATCTTGGTAAAACCAGTCTTAGAAATTGCACCATGATAATGCTCCCATTCACGTTTCACTGCTTGTCTGTAACTTTTTATCAAACTACTGAACCATAATAGCCAATTGTATTCACCTAATACAGTCCTCTGTGACTTCTTTTTATTCTTGAAAGTATGATTTTTAGCACCATTGATAAAATAAAAATAGAATCACTGGAAGCTATACTTAGAAGTGAGTTTCAGAAAGCTTGGATAATTTTAAGTCGGGGTTTAATTTTACGTATAATCACATAGGAATTATGTTTAATTGGGACCAAAAACTTTATAGACTTATAATTTAAAAGATAAATGTTTATTTATTAAAATCCTAAATACATAATACAACAAAAAATTATATACATACATATTGAAAAGAAGTAAGTAAAAAAAAGTTATTTTGACATAAATGACTTCATAAAATCTCTAAATTCGTTTGAAGAATTGGAGATTTTTTCTTCTCACGCAGAATTTCCTCGTAACTTGCTATTTTTTTTTTTTTTTTTGTGGCAAAAATACGCTTATCATTGGAGTCTATGTTTTCCAAAATTTGTAAACCTCAAATTAAAATAAGGCAGTTTGTCAAGTTTCTAACCTTCATTTCATCTTCTGCGTCAACTGGGCCTAATGAATCTGCGTTTTTAAGGTCTTACTCTAGCTCACGCATTTCTATGAACTCTTCAATTAATTGTCAGCTCCTGGTTGTGTAAATCCAGCAGTTCTTGAACGTCATCATTATCCACTTCTAAATTTAGTTGTCTGGCAAAACCGACAATTTCTTTAATCACATCAGCAATTTCATGACTCTGGCACTGATTCCGCTTGAGTTTTTAGTGGCGAAGAAAATAGACACACCTTTTCCCAAACGCCAAAGATTTTTGGGAAATTTCATTCCAAGATTGTCCAATGATTCTCAAAGCATTTAAAACATTGAATTGTTTCCAAAAATCTTCTACAGTGAACTCGTTCTGTCTCGTAGCTTAATGCAGATGCGCAAATGATCTTCTTGTGTAATAAGCTTTAAATGTTTTGATGACTCCCTGATTCATCGGTCGAAGCAAATTATTTGTGTTTGGTGGCAAAAATATCACTTTCACGCATGTGTCGAAAAAAAGGGATATAAAGTGTTTGGCAAAATGTGATTGTTCTTGTAAGAGCTTTTATGTTTTCATGGTACACTTTTAAAAAGTTCTTTAACTATTAGTTGAAGTAGTAGGAGGATGGCCAGGTGCATTGTCAATTTATAGGAATTAATTTAAAAGGAATTTGTTCAGATCGACAATTTCGTTTGTTTTGAGGTTTAAAATAATGACTAAACCAGTTTAAAAAAAAAAAAAAAAAACTGTCACCAAAGTCTTCTGAGTCAACTTCCAAATCCCGGGCAAGCTAGCTTTAGAAATATTTTTTAATGCCCTTCGATTTTCTGAGCGATGAGCTATGAGAGATTACAACTTACAGTCAAAAGCTGTATTTGCGTCAAATATCACTGTCAATCGGTCTTTGGCGGCCTTAAAACCTGAAAATATTTTCTCTTCACAAGCTCTAAAAGTTCTCATAAGCATTTTCTTCCAGAATAGGCCAGTATCTGCATGACTCGGACAGCATGTTTTAAAACCATGTAACTTGGGAATCACGTAAGACAGGGTAGTGTAAGTCGAGGTGTTACTGTACAGTGGCCATCTGATTCATTCACCTGGTTTCTTCTGTTTGTCCATAGTGGTAGTTTTTCTCTTTTTGTTTTTCATGATGGAAAGTTTAAGTTGACTATTTGCAGCTGTGACTTTTGCTTTCTGCTCAGTAAAAATGCCACTAAAACTTTTAATGTTGGCAACAGTTTACAAAGATGAAGCTATGACAAAATTCTTGCACAGAGACTTGCTTAGTTGGTGGCATGTTGATAACTCACAATACTTGTTCTGGATGTCTATCAACTACACAGACAAATATTTTCAGAAATTTAAATACTTGTGGTTTCAGACTGTTGACAAACCATTGATCAAATCTGAGATATCTTGGAACGTATTTCACCAAATTTTATCTGAAGATTTTTAAATGAAAAGGGGCAATGCCAGGTTTGTGCCTTGGGTTCTAAATAACCATTAAAAAATTCAAGTTTAAACATGTTCTATTTTGAAAACAGCTTCAAGCTTATCCAGATTTCTTGTCGAAGGTTATTACTGGAGTTGAGTTAATGGCTATTACCCAGTAACAGTCAACCCAATGTAAGACATCATTGTCATCCGTTAAAAAAAAGTCAAATCAAACATCAAAACAATGCTCTTTTGATGTGAAAAGAGTAGTTCATTTAGAAATTGTCCCACCAGGCCAGACCATTAACTCAGCTTTTTTTATTTCAAGTCTTAGGAAAATTTCACAAGTGTTCATAAAAAAAGGCCTGGCAGACAGATGGGTTTTTTGGTTTCTCCACCATGACAACAATTATGACAAGTTGCTCACAATTAATTCTGTAAACCAGTTTCTGCCAACAAGTTGCATGGTTCTGCTGCCTCATACGCTTTGCTTACCTGGCCTTCACCAGGAGATTTTTTTAATTTCCATTAGCACAGCACTCGGATTCGACAACATGGATGATATAAAGAAAAAAAAATAAAACTGGAGACTTCAGCCATTACCGAGGAATAGTACAAGTATCAAGTGTAATGGAAAGTACTTTAAAGGGGTTAAGGTGCACAAGTAAAAAAATTTAAATATATAATTGTTTAATATTTGTTTACATATAATTGTTTAATATATAAGTTTAAAAGTTTTTAACCTGTAACTAGAAACATCCGTCTCCCAGACAGCTATCTTTTACTTAAATATAAATAAAACATGATCCATTGCTTTTATTCTATTGATCTTCTAGATATGCCTTGGTCAAACCCTTTCACAAGAAATGATTCATTATCTGTTGTCGGCAATCTACACATTTCATGGTTTCAACAAGCTATTTACACAGCAGCACACGTTCCTCTGTCCCTTAGTCGGGTATTACGATAAGCCTGGGTAGGACTTTTCTCCAACTCCCAGTCGGGTTTTACCATGTATGGAGTTTACATCGTATATTTGATGCCGGACAGTCGGTTATTTCTGTTTACACAATTTGTTCTACATAGGTTACACTTTATTGTACTGTAATTATTTTTATATATTCTTCGTAAGTCTCTTGTCACTTTGTAAAGGTATTATATAAATTAGCTATATATTTTTTTATATGTTATAAAAAAGTGTTTTTATTATGTCACTTCCAACTTCTAATATCAATGTGTCTCAACTGATAAGACGAATTATGAACATGATTATTCTTGTTCCTTCTGATCACAGTGACAATGAAGTATTATCCGATGATTTGTATGTTCTTTCTTTGCACGAATACAAGGAGTAATACATCCACGATTATTTTATAATAATATTATTATATTAAATTAAAGGTTATTCTGTAGGTTTGGCTGAATAATTTGGTATTCAAATTTTAAACACTTCAACATCATTCCCCAACTATTAGACGGTTGTTTCTGTCCCGACAGAAACACAGTATTATTCCTCCAAAACGTAACCTCAATCAATTATATTATAGACAGATATCACTCTCGCAGTAATGTAATATATTTAGGAGCGAAAAGAATATAAACATGATTGTAATAGCAAATGAAACTATTTATTACATGATAAAAACATCCGCACAGTAGCTACAAATGTAGCAAAATAATGTATAGTAATACAAACTTATAGCTGAAATAGTTCATGTAGTTTAAACAAACAAAGCGAACGTGCACTGCGCCTTAATACTTTAGTTGCCGGTCACAATATTGGCGTTTTCATAGAGAATTTGCGAAAATATTTTAAACTTATTTTTAAATAATACGTACTTATTCTTTATTCCACTATCATATCTAAGTATGAATATATGTTTCTTATAATACTTATAAAAATACGTGTCGGGCCAATTGGCCCGACAATTTTTTCCTACTGTAAATGATACGTAAATAAACTCCGTCGTACCAATTGGCCCGACATTGTTTTTGATTTAATTATATTTTCTTTTCTGTGCAACACTGTTTTAATATTTTATGTGTTTTGTGTAAACAATAAAGAACAAAACCACAATTTAATGTTCCGGTTACCCACATAATAAGCTGACTGGCGATAAAAGTGTTTTGGCACCTATCACTAAGACATGTAATCGTGTCACATGTGATTGATTTGCGAGTTTATAAATATTTTGTATATAGAACTAAAGTGTAATTTATTCTCTCTCTGAAAAGTAATGCTTTAGGTCCAATAAATACTATCCAAGATTCATATCAAGTAAAAGTTTTAAAACCAAATAATTTACTTCTTAAGGAATTTACGTTATAATTTATTTCCTAGTAAAAATGAGTTTATCTAAGTGTACCAGTGATTGTACTTGACTTCAAACAAGGCCCTTTTTAAGGATTATTTTACAACTAAATATTTAGTCAACATTTCCGACTTACCTTTTAGGTTTTGTGAAATTTTGAAAACAGTTGTGAAAATCAATATAATACGTCATAACAAATAAGTGTGTCGGCCCATCACTACTGAGAAAAAGCTCCTAGAATAACATAATGTTTTTAATGCTGTCGGTGTTTATCTATCAAACAAAAACCATCGTAATTACATCTGTAAGTAGTGTGAAGCTTGTTGTTTAATAAAGTTCCTTGATTTTTCCAAAAGTAGCAACACGAGTTGAGTAGTACAAATAAACATGAAACGTTATGTGGCCTGATGGTATTCGGTTCAGGGTACTGGCCGTTGGATTGGATGACAGTTAACAGAAACTGATGGTTAAAAGAGTGACGGTTAATCGAAGTTTTACTGTATGTATATATATATATATATATATATATATATATATATATATATATATATATATATATATATTTTTTTTTTTTTTTTTTGGACCCCCTCAGAGGTGTATGGGATAACTAAAATACTTAATTCTTTACTATAAATTTCTATTAGTTATTTAATGGGAATTTTAGAGAATTTAGTATGGTATTTTAATAAAAATGTTACAAATTTTAAAAAACTTGGAGACAGCAAAATTCATCCAGAAGTCTCGAAATGAATAGATTTAATACACCTGCAGGGTTAAGTAAGTGATCATTCCTCAACTGTTTACAGTGTGTTTAAAAACTATAAAGCTGAGCAATAATGATATTAACTCTTTGTTTGTGAATTAAGAAACTGAAATAATTTGAGGCATTCAAAGTTATTTCTAGTAATTAGTCAACTAGCAATATTAGGTGATTTTTTAGGGCATGTTGTTGGGGGTAGTGATTTTATAATGTGTATAATTTAATGATGTATTTATATTGAAAGTAGTTTATATTGTTTGTACATTTTGTACTGTTCAGTTAACATGGAGATGGCTATTTTTATTTGTTTTTACAGATTTTGTTAAATTTGGTGTTATGTTTAGGGATATAAAGTGTTTGGCAAAATGTGATTGTTCTTGTAAGAGCTTTTATGTTTTCATGGTACACTTTTAAAAAGTTCTTCCTGTTTAACCTATGTAGAAATTGGGGCATGATCTGCATGTTAGTTTTTATACAGCAGCAGATATACGAGGTCTGTTAAAAAAATACGCGGAGTGTTTGAATTACGCGGCTCAAGTTAGTTTCAGGAGAATCCGCTTGGTGTCGCTAGGTTTGTATAAATCAGCTGATTAAAACGCGGTATTTCAGTCGCAGATATCTTCATTTGTTGATGAGTTACACGCAGTTTAGTAAAGAGTGTTTTTTAGTTTGTCGAATTTTTAAATGGACAGCCTGAAGGAGCAACGAATTGCTGTGAAATTTTGTGTAAAACTAGGGAAATCTGCAACAGAAACATTTATCATTCTTAACACGGCCTACAGCGATGTTGCCATGAAGCGTACTGCATGTTTCAAGGGTGAACGACAGTCGATTGATGACGATGAGCGTCCTGGACATCCTTCAATGTCAACTGACGACCCACATGTAGTCAAAATCAACACCCTGGTGAGCGAAAATCGACGTCTGACCATTAGGGAGCTTTCCGAAGAGTGTGGGATATCAGTTGGATCTTGTTACGAGATTTTGACCAAAAAATTGAAGATGCACCGCGTCGCTGCAAAATTTGTGCCATGCCTAATGGCCGACGACCAAAAAGCCAATCGAGTCCAGGTGGAGAAGAGATAACTGGTTTTTCCATCACGACAACGCTCCAGCTCACTCAGAACTCGTGAGTTTTTGGCCAAACACTCGATCACTGTTCTATACCACCCCCCCCCCTACTCACCTGACCTTGCTCCTTGTGATTTTTTCTTATTCCCAAAACTCAAAAAACCAATTTGTTGCTCCTTCAGGCTGTCCATTTTACAATCCGACAAACGAAAAAAACACTCTTTACTAAACTGCATATAACTCATCAACAAATGAAGATATCTGCGACTGAAATACCGCATTTTAATCAGCTGATTTATACGAACCAAGCGGGTTCTCCTGAAACTAACTAGAGCAGCGAAATTCTTACAGTCCGCGTATTTTTTGAACATACCTCGTACTCCCTTAAAATTACCTGTTACAGCTATCCCACCCCTCCTACTCAAACTACTAAGGGGTTATGGTCAGAGTTGACAATGAGACCTTTCTTGAAATGGCTGTCCTCGTTAAACAAAAAGTATGTGTAGGATTAAGTATGTGTTAACATAATATCAATGTATGTTAAAATGTAATATATTTTGATTTCTTACTTTAACTGAAAACCAATTCATGGACAAAATATTGTGACCATATTTACAGATTCTTATATTCTCCAGTTAAAAAAATCCCCTAAATATCGATTAAAAGTGTTTAAATTTTGTGATTATATAAATATACAAGTCATAATTGAACAAAAGCATGCTTGAAGCAATCTGTAACTGTATTTGAGATGTGTAGCTATTTGCTTTATGATTGTATAGTCTGATTGATTTTAATCCTCAGGTATTTTGTATCCACATGTATTTGTGTTTGTCGATGTTGACACACCATTTTTTATTACTATTTTGGTTTGATCATGTATAGTAAATATTGTATTATTATTTTATGAAGCCTTGCCAAGTTTATGTATGACTGCATTGTGGTATTTTCTACCTATTCTACCACTTGAATCCCCCAAGGTTATGATTTCTCATGCTCCGCTGACTTTTATACTTTTCTGAGTTGAGTGTGTCAAAGAAATTGTATTCAACACTGACCAGTACGTAATTATTAATTGAATATACCCTTATAATGGAGAGTTTGTGTCTTCTATAGTTAGGTTAATTTTTACCAATCTTTTGCTGTCATCCTCCCAAGTAGTTATTTATTTCTTTAGTTTATTGCATATGTGTTTAGCTACTTCTTATTGAAGTCTTTTATATTTTGGTAACTCACTGTAGAAGTAATAATATTGTCCAATGTTTTCTGGTCCTTGACCCTTTCATGCACGTTTGGTGATCATGGTGTCTATGTTCAGTCTGCTCATGTACTATTTCATAAAGTTTTTTGTTAAATCTTTGAATGTTCCAAGTTCTAAAATTTATTATCCTTTTCCATGACAAGTATCATTGTTTATCAATCCATTCTGAGATATTTAGCTGCATTTTTTAACATTGTTATTTTTTTCTGAGCATCAGGGAATTAGCCCGATGGCTCATTTGGGTGAATGCAAAAGTCAATGTACTTTCTTACTAAGGTTTCCTTTCAATCGTCCATCTCCCTCCAGCTTTCTCCCTCTCACTTTGTAACATGAAACAGCAGATAATAATGATTGTAAATTTAATCCATGGACCGACCTTAGAAATGTGTAGAAGCAATAAAAACAAAAGTTTGGTGCTAGAAATTATTCAAAAGAAATTGAAATACAAGTAAGTGTACATGATTACTTTTTAAATAATATTACTCAAGTGTTAATAGACTTATTGAACGTTATTAGACTTAAGCTAATAATTTATCAAGTTATTTAATAACTTTAGCTTACAACTATCCAATTTTTCTTTTATCCAACTATCTAAATTTTTTTGTAAATTTGTAAAAACTTACTGAGACAGGTTATCAAATTATTTTATAATAACTTCTAATATTGGCTTTATATGAGTTAATTATTTGAAAAAAAAGTTGAGGCTTTTATGTCAACATTAAAATATCTTGATAGTTTATCATATATATTTACTAAGTTATTTACTTCTTTATTAAAGTTTAACACATTCAGCATGGCGGCGATATCGGAGATCTCATCAAACTACTGTCTGTTTTTTTCGTTAACTTCCACATAAGACGACAGTGAAATCATTGAAATGCTATGCGGAGTGCATAGCTTGTTGCATCTAATTATCGTGCCCATTTTCATCTTAATAATTTTATTTCTACCATATGCAGGTTTATTGGGGATATCAAAGCAGTGTATTATACATTAAAATATTGTTTTATTTATCGGATCACAATAATAAAAAAAATACAAATGATAAAATACTCTATGACAAATAATAAAAACTCAATAAAAAAGACAGAGAAAAAAGATAATTTATATATAAATCTAAAGTACCTACTACTAAAATATACTACATACTAAAATAACCACTCAACTCGGAATGTTTGTTTCTGTTTGTGTCATGTGTTTCAAAAAGTGATAGAGTTCGATAATGTAAACGCAGACATATATTACAATGAAAATATTGGAAGAATCCCAATACCACAAAAATAACAAATAAAACAAGTTACTTGAGATTCAACCCTTATGTATATTTCGATGACCATGTCATCATCTTGTTATTTTTGTGGTATTGGGGTTCTTTCCAATATTTTCATTGTAACTAAATCTAAACCACTTAACTAAGTTTAAATATAGTTTAATCAGTGAATTCAAGATGATTACACCAAGAAACTTCATTTTCATTGTAATATATTGTACCACTGTGCTCTTGATATTGTGCAGACATATATAATAATAATAATAATATTAATACAGACTAAGTGCAATAATTTTACCTTATGTGATGAGGCGTCTTTCGGTCACTTAACCATTGTCGAATCACTCCACACAAAGTGATTCGACTATGGTCAAGTGACTGAAAGGTGCCTCATCACATAAGGTAAAACTTGCACTTAGTGGTTGAAAAAATTATTTTCAAGTAATAACTATATATATGTATATTTAGGTTAGTTTTGGTTGGTAAAGATTATTTAGATTACATATATATATATATATATATATATATATATATACCAATGTATGTATGTAACTTACAGACGCCTAAACCGCTGAACAGAAGTTAATGAAATTTGGAGGGATTGTTTAACATATTCCCAGGATGGTTCAGTGTACAGTCTTCCATAAGTATAATATTAAAATGTATATCCATACTAAATCACTTAATTAATTTTAAAAAATTATAAACGTGATGTAAAACTAAAAATACATAATTAATTTTTTTAAGTTGTTTGAAATTGCTAGATTCTATGTAGAATTATTGCCACCACATTATTGATATTAAAACTAGGATCACCGATAATACTCTTGCGAAATTTGAATCCACCAAAGCTGTGCAATGGAACCAGACTGACAACAAAAAAACTGACACCCAACTTGATTGAGGCAGAAATCATAAGTGGCAAGTTCAAAGGAGAGATGGTCTTAATTTGACGAATACCTACGGCTTCATCCTATTTTCCCTTCGATTTCAAACATCTACAGTTTCCTTTGGTTCTTGCATTTGCAATAACCATAAACAAGGGTAATCATTGACCATTACTGGATTAAATTTGGAACATTCAGGCTTTTCTCATGGACAGTTATATGTTGTTTGCTCACGTGTTGGGACACCTAAAGATTTTTATGTTTATAGGCCTAATGAAATGATAAAAAACATTGTCGATTCTCTAACATTGCAGTAGAAGAAATACAATTATTTAGGTGTTTAGTTTGCTTTTCTTATAGAAAATTAATTAATAATTTCCCATTATAAAATGATGATAATTACGAGCAACGCTCGCCGAGTAGTGCTAGTTTGCTAAAAAAATTAAAAGAGGAAGTTCCAATAAAATTTAAAGTTAAATGATTTTAAAGAGAATCTTTTCATTACATTGTAACCAAAGTTATTTATTCAAAATAAGTATATTTCCACACTTATTACATGTCATACCATATACGCCAAAATAAACAAAACTGAAACAGAATCAGCTATATTTTTTCTGATGCATAACCTTCAAGAACAGGTTGAATGGATGCCATATGGAACATGTTTATACCAGAGTCTTAACTGATTTAGCTTCTTTTCACTTGTATGTGTTATTGAAATAAAATCTTATTACTGCTTCAGTACTGTTTATTTTAGCGTGTACAGTATATCAGCGTCTAAAGTAATTACTATGATACATAAAATAAGTTCGAAGGTTCTCACTTCTAAACTTAGCTTTTTAATGTTATAATGAAAAAGAAACACAATTTGAAAATAGTATGGATCATTATTTAATTCAACTTTTTATAAGCAAATACAATGATCAAAAAATGTAGCTGAAATTAATAAAATTTCCAGTTTGGGGTAATGTGTTAATAGAGTTCAATTACTTTCATTTTAATCATAATCATTATCCTTGAGAGTCAGCAGATGTTTAGTGGTCAATCTTCATGAGCAATTACAAAATTAAGTGACAATCTAGTTACAGTCTGTTCTATGAGCAATAATGCTTACCTTTAGATGGCTTGCAAGTGATGAAATTTTTGTTTTTTCTTATTTTCCATCAACACAAAAAGCTTTGAAATGAATTTACACAAGAAACTAATATAATTTAACTTTTGGTAAGACAAAGAATTAAAATAATAAAGTAACTTTCGTTTTTTGTCAACAGACATGAGTGGACAAAAAACAAGACATTTATCAAATTGGAATATCGCTAATAGTGATGATGAACAACCTGGAAGAAACAAAAAACAATGTAGTAGATATAATAATGGAAGAAGTTGAGGATATCTTGACAGAGGGAAAGGTGAATGTAACACCAAAGTGAAGACTTTGTTATACAAATGGACAGAGGTAATGTTTGCAGATTATTAGGAAGGATGGATAGTGATCTATGAGTTAAAGGATGAAGGTGGCACATCTAAGGTAAGTTATAAATTAGTAATTTGAATTCAAGTACTGGGTTTACAAGGTCTGTCCCTTGTAAAGTCCCTCAAAAGTAAAAGAAAATTTACTTTGAAGCAGAATATAATACTAATTTAGCATCTCCGTGAAGTATATCTTTGTGTAGATATTGATCTTGGCTGTAAGTACAAACTGGTTTCATTTGGATTAGTTGAGAAACTGCTGTTTGTGTGCAGTCATGTTTCAAAACCTTGTTATATTAGTGATGCAGCAAAATATTGAACAATAGTGTGCAATCAAATTATGTGTGAAACTCGACCATTTTATTACAGAGGTATTTGATTCTTCAATTGAAGTTTATGGAAAGGTTATTTTATTAGACAATATGGTTTTTAAATAGCATAAAGCTTTCAAAGAGGACTGATGGATTGTTAAAAAATCACCCTTTTATAGAAGATTAATCTCATCAACAATGTGGAAATCTTGTTTCAATGAGTGTGTGAAATCTTGTGAAAATGGTGTGTGCTTTGCTGGCAAAAGACTGCTGATCTAATGTTAGGATGATTGAGGAAAACATGGCCTTGAATGAAAATATAGTTCATAGAAAAGTCATTCGCACATGCAAAGAAACTGCCGAAAAACTTGTCTCTGGAGTAAAAAGTATATTGGTTGAAATTTTTCTGGATTTAATAGTAAGATTACAAATTGACCCACATTTTTTAGATAGTTGATAGGTATCTAAAGATTAAAGTTCAATGGCACATGTAAAAATCCCCTTGTCTGAATAAACCATGCAAAAACAGATCCAATGTGTAAACAATTGTTATTGTTTTTTCAACAGTTTTGGTATTGTGCACAAGGAATTTGTACCTCCAGAACAGAGAGTTAATCACGGCTTTTAAAACAATCTCTTGCAACAACTTTAAAAATGGTTCCTCTGAATCTTGATAGGACATTCTGCACCACAATAACGTGCCAGCTGACATTGTACTCTCAATTTGAAAATTTATGGCAAAGAAAAACATTCCTTTACAATTTCCTTACAACTCAGCTATTTCTAGCTCTTCCTGAAGTTGAAGGGTCATAATTTCAAGGCAATAGAAAACCTACAAGAAACCTTCATCGTAGAGCTAAACACACTTGGGGAAAATCACTTCCAGTATGGCTAAGCAGTTGAAGAAACATTCTAATCCCAGTGTAATTTTCCAATGGTTATACTTTGAAGGGTATAACTTGTAATTTCAATTAAGTACAGTATATAATTAAATATAAAATCTGTACACTTACATTTGGGACAAACGTTGTATATTGTTATCCAAGTATGGATTCAGTTATTTATTATGAAAGAATATTGACATTCTCTTAATTTGGACACAGAGCATCCTCATTTTTCTACTGTTTCAATTTGTAACATTAAACATAATTTTGAACAGCTTATACCTATTCTCTATGCTCCAATCACATCGGGAAAAGTCTACAACAGCCATCACATAGATGTTCCAAGGTGTAGGTGTAACATTCTGGGATTGTAATTAAACTACACAGATGTTCATATCAAACCTACAAACAAGTTAGAATATCAATAACAATTCTCCTAAAAACATAAAACAACCTATTTAAGTATAGCCAAGAGACAAAGAGTTTGCTGCAATAGAGAATTGGAAGATTTTAGTAAAAAGGCACTAACAGTCTTCCAATGAAGAGGGTGTCCAAAACAACTTGGAGATCAAATACGCATAGTAATATGACAGTATTTTCTATGCTGATTGTGTAGTCATTTTGATTTAAAAAGTGTTATTTTGTTAATTATTCACAAAACCTAAAATGTTTGTACTTGTAACTGCAAAGGATAAATAAATACAATTTTTGCATATATGTTTTCCAAAATGTCCCAAATTTTAAGAATAAATTGTCCACACTAAAAAATAATTTTCAGAAAACAAACCACGTTGTTCAAAATCAATTTATTTTTTCTATGCGTTAGCAAAATTTGATAAATTTATTTTTAAAATAAACACTAAAGGAACATTACAGGTCAACTGTAATCAGCTGAGATGAAACTCACACTCTACTTCAGACAAAGTAAAGACATTCTAAAAAATAAAAAATGAAAAACTCATTATCCACACTGTGGAATGGTTATAGAAAAAAAAAGATTGTATTGTTTTTATCACAGCAACTTCAAATCTTTCAGTTAAAATTGTGGTTGTTTTGTAATTACAGAAATGTTTTAAAATAATTTTTAATGGTACTTCTTGAAAGAAAAAAAATTGCTGAAGAAAAATATTCAGACATTTATTTCTAGCTTTGGATGTTGGCACTGAAAGGATTATTTTCAAAATTAACTATGCATTTCTAAATGTTTTCTTTTTACAGAAAATACATGATGAGTATATAACTTACCAGAAAGGTGTGTGGATATGAAAAGAAATAGAAATGATAAGAAGAGAGAGATGATTTTAGGGGGGAAAGTAATTCTCAGTTCTCTCATTGATTGAAAATTTGTATTGTGTTGTGATGATTTTATTACTTATTTTTATTTATTGTTGCATTTATTATTCTGTAGTATTATAAAAATATATTTATTTATTGTCTTAATATGGCTTTGTTGTGCTTTTCAGCTTATTAAATAGAAAAAAATAAATAAAAAAAATATGTATCTACTTTTACATTTAACATATTATTTGGAGGTATCTTGCAAAAATACTGTCCACACAAACTTTGGGAATAACGGTAGTCTACATGACTTTTATATCACTCGGTACATAAAGTGCAAACACCGTAGGTAGTTATGTTTTCTCACTGGCGTGTTCACAAGTGCTTAACCTTATTCTTTGCTCAATAGTTTTTATTTTCAATTCATAGTATTGTTTTAGGGCCTACAATGATTTATATTGTGTTCTTATTTGTGGTATGGGAGTAATGGTTAGAACTTTTGGTGTTTCTAATTCAAGCTGATTCAAGTGGAGACTTCTTCATGGAGATGACTACAGAGTCAGATACAACTTAAAATGACAAGAGCGATCTTGGCCAGTTGGAGGGCAACGACTTAAAAGTTGAGAGTAGGTCTGAACTTATTTTTCAGCCCATGTCTGTGTATTACTATTCTCTTCTCTTCTGAAAATGAATTAATGTTATTGCTTGGCAGTAACAGTAAAACTGTTCTACTCTTGGGTGCTGTCTATCTATTACTATACTTCTGATGTCGTTGGAGTCACTTGTCTTATTCACTGGATAATTTGAAGGAATTTATGTTTATTCTATTTTAATCAAATTTATAGTAATGTATGTTTATATAACAATACTAAGTAAATATTACACGGGGCAGTTCAGTAGTAAAGAATCCTATTGTGCTATTTATATTTTTGGTTATTTTAATTTTGAAACATGTTATTTTTAACAATTATCATAATTGTTTTATGGTTACAACAAGATTAATGTTATAAAAATATTTTCAGTGTCTGGTCAGCTTTGATTTTTTTATGTAGTTAATTTCTTATTACCAATAATGTTAAGAAAGGAGATGGGATATGAAGTAACATACATCATATATGGCATTTGTTATATAATAAGTTAAGGAGAAGTTATAGTGGGAAAGATGGATTTCTACATACATACAGGGTGAATCTAAGATGGAAGAGATCAAAGTTAAGCAGACACCGGAACGTTTGCTTCACAAAGATAAATTTGTAGAACTTGTATTTACTTTATTATTTGAGATGATTATTTAAACACAGAAGTATTTTCAGTCAGATGTAAACCCATTTAGTAAAACTACAACGAGCTACAATGTTCCTTTATAAGTATAAATATAAGAATCTGTTCCTTTATTTGTATCAGTTCCTTTAGTTTAGGAATTATAGAATTTAAAACTTAGGCCACAAAAACCAGGATATAAACGAAGATCAATGTCACAATGTTTTGTTGAGAATTAAATTATTTATGAACATTACAGACACCCCACGGGGAAAATAACGCAGTTGATTTGTACATCTTGAGGGTTTTCTTAGTAATTGAGAAATATTTTGTTTATATTTTGTTTATGCAGATGGTGCAGCCTAATATGAAAAAAATTGAAAATCTAAATCTAAAAAAAATATTTATTATTTATGATGAAGCCATTTTAGAAGGTATAATTCAGACCAAATAAAAGAGAAGTCGCATTTGGCACCATTCAAGAGCAAGCCTATATTATTTCCAAAAAAAATTAAGGTGGGCTGCACTGGCATAATTAAAGTATTAATTTCATAAAAAAAAAGTCTGGTAATACTTGACCAAATGCGAGTCAACTTCATATGTTTTCCTTTCACACATGATGCTTAAAAATACGTTCCAAATTAAAAAGCTGCTTTCAACTCCTGGAAAACAATTTCTGTTTAAAAAGTTGCAAACTATGGTGTTGGAAACATAATCTCACTTTAGACATATAATCTTTTATCAAAGAATTATTTATATATAACCTCACTATATTACTACATCACTGAATTAAAATATAGTTATACATTATCTTGATAGAAATTGGTTTTAAAAAATCTAAAGCATAAACATTCTGAACAAAAAATCTAGCATTTTTTAAATGAATTACAGGCTCCATTGCTGGATGCATGTAAAGAAACATACAGTTTATAAAATATTATGAGTCAAAAGAGCATTGTTATGTTTGATACTGGGCTAAGCATTTATGATTTTCTGTGTATTGAACCATTTTTTTCTCGATTTGAGTTTTGTGTTATATTATTTATATTCTTATTTGTGCGAGATTTATATTATTTGTTGTTAATCTATTCCGGAATAAATGATTTTGTTCAGGGCAAACCAGCGAGAATGAAAAAAATTCATTACTTGATTAAAGTAGTCAATTTAATATTACTTGAATTGTATATTAGTGGTTGTTATTAGGAAACAATTATTATTAATTAGAATATTTAAAATAATAAATATGTAAAATAAACAAATAAATTCAGAATAAAATATTACTCACAGTTTGATACTTAGCAGTTGATTGTAAGCCTCCTTTATATTCACGCAACTATAAAAAACTAAAATAATTTCAAAAAGATATTTACACTAATTATATTAGAAAAACTAAGTGGAGATAATTGCACTAACTGTCATTGCCATCTTAAATTACTAAGTTCACTGCATTATATCGAGTAATATGTGATCTAACTCAGATGTGATATAACATGATACATAGCTAAGATGTAATGGAACAAAAAATAGAAAGAACAAGAGTTTTACCTAAATGGGAGCTGATAAGTTGGTTATAGGAAACCATTAAAACATCAATAAAAATCCTACTTTATTTGTGTTGTCATTCCAAAGACAGATATAAATATTTTTATGGTGACAGTTTTGAAAGGCAAAAATAGTTCCCAACTCATGTGAAATGTTGCGTATCTGAAGCACAGAGATAACACATTACAACACATTAATAAGGGTCCAGCAAACTAAACATTTAAAGACTGGCTATCAATGACACCATTTGCAGCAAATAATCGATGACACATAAGTTGAGGCAACAATATGCAATGGGTTAACAAATCTATTCTATCCAGATACTTTGTAGATGTATTATAATGTATGTGCATTTTAATGTAGAGATATGAAAAAACCTTTATTGTTTGTCTATGTTGCTAATCTGAGGTATATTTCATATTTTGCAAATTTTAATCAGTATTTATGTTTTGAGGCCCTTGAAATGTCCTGTATCTTGTCTAGAATTTCATTTTCACGTATTAGCAATTGTAACATAGAATTAAATTCCAGATTACTTTAAAGTTATGTTTATTATACTTTAACTGATGTGAACAAAATTACAATTTATTGCTGCAGTTAAATTTCTTATAATGAGGATCGGTACGATGGTTTTGATCTATTTTTCTGGTTTAAACTTTCTGTGCAAATGGGAATGTTCTGAGTTTTCAGTAGGGCATTAGCAAACAACAGACCATCATCAGTTATGGTTGAAAAAGCAAAATCTTTTTCACGTAGTTTTTCATTTACCATAAACCAAGATCTGTAAAGCAAAAGAGTAAATGTAATGATTAAAATATTACTATGAAAAATTCGTAATACCATTTTTAAATGTGGAAAAATCATCTCATGATTATGACAAATAAACTTTAAAACCTTTTTATTTTTATTATTCCATCTTCACTTAAGGTACTAGTTTTTTAATAAAAACATTTACCATGTTAATATATGTGTAATGTATGTTATACTTGCCTTTAGTAGGACTTATTTTTGATTATTGAGAACAGGTGTTTCGGGAGATGTGTCCCATTGTCAACTCAGACTGTAAGTTGAGTTACGGTCTGAGTTGACAATGACAACATCTCTAGAAACTGCCGTTCTCAATAATCAAAAAAGTAAGTCCTACTATAGGCAAGTGTAACATGCTAATGTATGTTCAAGTGTTTTGCATTTTGTTTATTAGTACAACTATAATCTATAATTATGGTCTCCATTCTTAGAAATGTCAGTAGTATATAGTGTGCAAATTTCAATTTTTGTTGTTAGATTTTAATCGGAGATGGTGCAAAACCTTTAGTAAAAGTGAGTGATGAACAATAAGTGTAAATATTCAGTATAAATGAAATGGAAATATATTTTGCATAAACTGTCATTAGGAATTGGTCTTAGACTGTTATCTCACATTCGCCACTTTCTTCATTTCTAGGGTGTTTTTTGGAAATTTGTTGTAGGCTTAGTTCTAATATTTCTCTTTCACACATTTTCTTAATCCTTTAGAAATAGTTGTACAAAACTTACTTTACATCCATAGATTGGTCAAATTTGGTTTAGTTGCTAGAGTTTTAAAAAAATCATTTCTTTTCAGTAAAGTTTTAACTTTAGGAAGAAATATACTTAGCAAGAGTCAAAATTGGCTGAAAATGCAATTCTTGTCAATTTAGTCTAATGCGAGACAGACTTTGTGATGTCAGATTGTTTCTAGTCATTCTCTTAATGTCGTAGCAAACACAAATCTCTCATTCAGTTATCAAAGATGTCTAATGATTCATGATGCTTTTTAAGCATAGATATTTCAATAACCTCTTCCATTAAAAAAAATCTCTATTTCTCATATGATCTACTGTTTTAAGATCAAAATGGAAAGAAATTATTGAGAATCCAGTCAGGTCCACAAACATTTTGAAAATTGAAATAGAATTACACTTCTTCATTAGAGATTTTAGAATATAGATTTTTGTTGAAACATAGCTATATTACAGTTATTTTACACGTAGACTGCCATATGTACCATTTTTTTACCACGATGGTATTTACCACCATACCTCGTGTGCCAAAAATGGGTCACACTACATTTAACTTTTAATGCTGTTTGCTATATAAATTAAAAGCCAGAGGCTTAGAGAGTAACAAAACAGATTTACCCGGTTCCAACAATATACAGGATAAATGTTATAAAATTTTATTTTTACTGCACATATTTCAGCAATATAATAAACAAAAAGCTCATTCATATGCCATTAAAATTTTTAAATTATGTTTGAAGGAATGTATCAAGGTAAAGATTTTATAATTAAAACTTATTTCATGATATGATAATGTGTCAGTTGACAAGTTTTGAAAGTTGACAATTTGTAATTGATTATCTACATAGCTGATAAATGGATAGAGATTGGTAAGTAAGAATAAATCTGTTATTTAATAACAATACAAGCCAATAGTTTAAATAATTAGTGAGTCAATGGATGTAGATAAGGTTGGTAATAAATAAATTAAGTGGGAAAAAATGACAGCTTCAAGGCTGTGGCATTAATAAGACATTTAATAGTTAGTTTGTTAGTTCAATAAAACAATTATTTTAATTAATGCATATAATTTTCATCGAGTCAAAGAAGCAACTTTCAGTTTGATGTAAAACACTACATACTTATTTTAAAACACATACATACCTTATTTTAAAATTGTCTTGTCTAAAAATTGTGTAGTGTTATAAAGGTATATACTACACTTGTAAAAATATGTGTACTAGTACTTAAAACTGGTCCAAATTAATAATAGCTAGATAAAACAAGGCTTTAATATTATTAACAAATTTCTTTAGCACTGTGGACTAATTTTAACTAAATAAATAAAATCCCTCTTTAGAGTACTTCTGAAGATAATTACCATGTAATCGAAATGTCCATAGAGTAATTGTAAAATAAACGATTTTTATATTGTGATTAGTGAGTTTTTATTTATTTAGTTGTAATATTCTTGTATTATATGATTCTGGTAATAATGTCTTTTTCTGTATAAATTTCATCATATTGGCAATAACTCAGTCTACAGGAACTTCATAACCATTTTTTAACATGCATTTAATAAACTCTTTGGTTGTACAAAGTCAAGTTTTTAATCAAATGTCATTAGCACTTTAACATTTAGTTTTTAATTTCATAAATTCAAACTGTTCTGAAATAAAACAGGCCTAATAACTTTATAGAATTTGAAAAAATTTAAAATATATATTTAACAATTTTTTCAACAAATTAGGAGAAAATTTGAATTTATTTAATATCGTAGTTTTAAGGCTTTATTAATGATTTAATGAATTTCATCGCAGTTGATTAAATTTTATGAATTATTTCAAGGAATAAGTTAAGGTCTAAAACTATTATAAAGAAAATCTGCCGGATAAATAACTAAGAAATTTGAACAATAACCTTAATTCCAAAACGAAATATTCTTTATGTGTTAAATAAAAAACAAATTTTTGTCTGTTCTTAATGCATTACTATACCATTCACATGATCGATGTGAAATATTGAGAAGCTCTCTAGTACAATGAGTATGAAAACTATGATTCAGATGGTGAAAGAGGGTCGTTATCATGTAAATAAAGCAATGCGTTTACTTTTTATAGGCCACAGAAGTAAACACTACTTTGAACATCAGCAACGTTAGTTATAAAATCAACAAATTCAGGTATTTTGACTTACTGGACTATTCTGAACAGGGCTGAAGCAACTTTTTTTCTTCGGAAGCCAGTTTGTACCCAGATCTTGTTGATGCAACATTTCACCACACATTCATCATCTACGGTCTCTACATCACCATCCTTTTTCAGATAGCTTGCTTTAGAAGCAGGTTCTGCGATGATGCAACCAATTACTTGGGTTTTTGAAATTGCCAAAAAAATCTAAAGCAAGAAAAGTTTTCAGATTAAGCTGATGACAAGTGTTTGATAAATTTGTGTTTTGCTATCTAAATGAACGGTTCTATTTAACAATGCTATTTGAGACAGTTAGAGCCTGAATGAACCATCCCTACAGTTGTATAATGTTAGATAATAAGTGCTAAAGTTTAGCAAAATACATTGTATTAATGCATATGATTAATACCAATAAGTTTTGGTAGTGCTATCTATCAGAGGGGCATAATTGCAATTAGGTCATTCTGGCAGCAAAAAGTACATATCACACCTATTTCTGCCTTTTAACTCAATTTCTTAAAAATGAGACATGACTCATTCTGGCTTTAACTGCCTTATTTATAACAAATGCGACTACAGGGAGATATTTTTTTTTCTTTCTCACTATGCAGTAAAACACTACGTATCCCTAACAACATTGAACTCAAGGAGAAGAATGATCTCATTGATTAGCCATTGATGTGCTATAGACAATAGTATATTGAACTCATATGCATGAGATCAAAAGACCCATAAGAGAAATAAAAACAAATGTATCTATGGCTCCAGTAGAGTAAGACTTCAGTCAAAACAATCCTAGCCATCAGTCATAGGTGTAGCCAGTATTTTTAAATGGGTGTCAATAATGAAAATCACACCCCTAAATGTTTTAAAATGTTCAAAAAAATAAGACAATACATAATTTTATGAAATTCATATGAATTTATTCTTGTTGTTCTAATAATACTTTGGAGTACTTAAAATGGTTTTTAAACATATTTAAATTATCCTCTGCAATTTGGATAGTAAGCTTGACAAATCGATAACTGAAGGAGAAACCCGGGTAATAAATGCAAACACATGTTTTTTTTTAATGTTTGTCTTTCATTAAAACAAAGGAAAGTAAAATTTGCTGTTGTTCGGATGTTTATGGAGAGTATATATATATATATATATATATATATATATATATATATATATATATATATATATATATATATATATAGATAGATTTTTTGGACTAGGAGACTGACAGACTTACCTTGGTAAGAGTCTACTCTGTAGTCTTGAAATAGAAACACATAAAAGCACTTAAACAATGATATATTTCAACCACACAGTGGTCTTTGTCAATCGAAGAGAAAACACAAAAAGAAATATGAGAGAATGAAATAAAATAATTGTAATCACAGATTGTGTAGAGAAGAAATCAGATGCACAGATTAAAGATATATATATATATATATATATATATATATATATATATATATATATATATATATATATGAAGTTAATATATTACTATGTAAGTAATTTTATCCACCATTAAGTGCAATAATTTTACCTTGAGTGATGAGGCACCTTTCGGTCAATTGACCATTGTCGAATCACTGATGTTTTTCTGTTGTGGATGTTCGGTCTGTGAAGTTGGTGTTTGTTGACGTAACACGCACTTTTTCAGTGAAGAAGAAAAAGTGCGCGTTACGTCAACAAACACCAACTTCACAGACCGAACATCCACAACAGAAAAACATCAGTGATTCGACAATGGTCAATTGACCGAAAGGTGCCTCATCACTCAAGGTAAAATTATTGCACTTAATGGTGGATAAAATTACTTACATAGTAATATATTAACTTCATAAAGTCAGTGCAACGGAAAAACAATGGATAACGTTAAATATCAAGAATATATATATATATATATATATATATATATATATATATATTGTAACATTTATAGAATGGGCTATATAATGTTCTTTAAGAATTGGAAAAATATATTAGAAATAACTCACACAAAATTTAAAAAGAAATTCATTAAAAGATTGATGAGATTAAATAGAAACTAATTTTAGGTAAAAGCCTAGAAAGGTTATAAAACGGTTGTAACATATAAAAAAGATATTTGAACTGTAAATACATAAAGAAATTTGTTGTATCAAATAAAATTTAAAACAAGATAATCTAATAATAATTATATTCAAACAAAATTGTAAATATTAGTAACATAGGGCATAAGTAATTACTTGAAGGAGAAAGTGAAATACGATTGTAAAAAATGAGATTAGAAAGGTTATGTTTCTATGAATTCGGCTCAAAACACACACAATTCAAAATATTACAAAAGTAAAACACAAAGACACTTCACACACTAATAATAGTAATTAAATAAACACTGGAAGGTTTGTTAAGGATCGGAAAATTGAAACAGTAAGTTTCAACTAAAGTTTAACCAAATTAAAACGCCATTGTAAACAATCGCGTTATTGCATCAGCTGTAAAAACAGATGTGAAAGTAAAGAAATAGGTCGGGTGTGCAGTCGACTGTAGTGAGAGGAAATTGAACTAAATTATAATCCATATGTTTTTTTTTAAGAAGAAGGAGGCCGCCATATTTGTAACATTTTAAAAGAAAATCTAAGGACGCGTAGTTAGAGGCTGGCGTGGTGACGCCGAGGAACGGACCTGCCCTGTGCAGTCAAAATTCTATTAATTAGAAACTTCGTCAAAATTATACAGTTTTGTGAGGAAACTTGGCCAGATTAAACAGGAATAAGAAAATTAAAAGATATAGTACAGTGAAAATATAATTTGAAAGAACTAAAACGAATTTAAGTGTGTAAAAAGTGAAATTTAAAGAGAACGGAATTCTACGTGTGAGCAAGCAGCCATTCGCCGTTATTTGATAAGTTAAGTATGTATAGCGCTAGAAAGAAATAAACTTTAGTGGACTCTTAGGATAATAGGGAAGTTTAAAATTGTACATTAGAATATCTTGTGATTAATAGTAATAAAAACTTAATCCAGTTCAAATAGTTTCGCCTTTTTGCTTATTCAAAATTAAAGTATTTCCATCCGGAAAATATTTATTAAAACTAATTTCAAAATTTAGTATTGTTTTTCAAAATTTATTTAATTAACAAAAGAAGTAAAAATATAGCCTATGCTATAACCCCGAGATAATAAGAGATCGTAAAATTAGCCAAGGGTATTAAAATTGTGTAACTATAAAAGCAAAAGAAATAAGAGTTAAACCGAGTTTGTTAAAACTTGTTAAGTTATAAATTATTGTTCTGTGTATTGTTTAAATGTTGAAATAAAAATTGTGATAATAAAGAATTATGAATTGTTCCTGAGTAGTTTTTTGTTTTTGTTTTAAACTAAGAAATTAAAAATATCATTCAATAAATCAATAATAGTAAAACCCCGTTGCGTCCGTTTTATAAATACATTATATTTGGCACACCAACGTGGGGTACGATTATTAGAAAAATAATAATAAAGAATTAATTATTAATTTAAATATTTAATAGTAAAACCCCATTGTATAGCGTCTTTAGGAAATTATGTTATATTTGGCGCAACAACGTGAGGCTCGATAAAATAAGAGATAAAATTTATTTAGAGAGATTTTGAAACAAAATTAATTTAGAACTTTTTATATGAAAAACATTTGAACTGGAAATAGATTTAGAAAAATTTTGTAAAATTAAACACTGAGTTGAATAGAGTCAAGGCTAGGTTTATAGTATATATATAAATTGTTTATTTTTGTAAAATAAGTTTACTAATAGCTTAAAAAAAGAAAAAATATGTTTGATGAAAGAGAATTGTACAATTTGCGGGGAGATAAAGCATAAAAAACCGGAAAAAGGGACAATTTTGGAAGTGCAAGAAATAGAATTGGAAGGCACAGATATGCAAATACCAAACATGGAGGTAGATGAAGCTAGGGGACTACCACTTGTAGAAATTGAACAGGAACGAAGGGGTAGTGAAAGTGGAAGTAGAAATAATGATGACTGGATAAAAAAATTGTTTGAAAGCAACCAACACTTACTAAAAGAAATAAATAAAGGGAGAGAGGAAATGAAGGATATGAGAGAGGATATGAGGGAAATAAACAAAAAATTAGAGGAAAATAGAGACGAAATAAGAGAGATGAAGGAGGATCTAAAAGTAATAAAAGATGAAATACGGGAGGAAAATAGGAAAGTGATAGAGGAGATGAGGCAACAGTTGAGGACAGAGAATAATACTGTAGTAGAGGATGTGAGAAGAGAATTAGAGGAGAAGATTAAGACAAATTTTGAGGAAACAAAAGAAATAATAGATGATGTGGTAGAAATTAATAAAAAAGAGATAGAGAAAGTAGAAAATATAACTAAGAAAAACACAGAAGAGTTAGGAGAGTTGAAATTAAAGGTGATAGGAGAAAGAAAGATAACAGATGAGCGTTTTAGGAAAGTTGAAGATGATAGGGAGAAAATATTAGGAGAGCAGGGAAGATTAGGAGATAGAAATAAAATAGGAAAAATAAAAATATGGCCAATAAAAAATTTAACAATCCAAACCGCAACTAATAAGAAGACTGAAAAGATTAATAAAATGATAATGGTAATAGGAGAAATGGGAGGAGTTAAATATCCGTTTCAATGCTTAGTGGTAACAGGCTTATTGAGAGAAATGATCATAGGTACGGATATGTTAATGAATGTGGAGGCACAACTCGAGTGTGGAAAATGGGAGATGGAATTTAAATATGAGAATAACAGAGAAAATAGAACTTATGAAGCAAAGGAAAGATACAATGGAGATGTAAATGGTGTTAAGGCAAGGACAGGCGTGGGGACAAGAAAAGAGCATGGTGCCCACAGTCAATCGGAAAACTAAGACAATCAGAAACCCAGGAATAGAAATTAAATAGAGGAAACAAGTTTACAGACATTAATAGACACAGGCAGTAATATGACATGTATCCAGGAGAACTGGATATTGAAAAATAAAAATAAAATAGGAAGGGAGATATTAAATATAGGTAAAGCAAGCAATATGAATAAACTCTAGGTGACTATGTGTATAAGAAAACGTTAGCAGGAGATAAGTTTTAAGGGATGGTAACTATATCTACGATAATTTATTAGGAACTTCGTCGAATAATGAATAAAGATAAATATGAATCTATGTTAATAAATATTGAAGCATCGTTGTAATAAAAATATGGTAATTGTGTATTTAAACTTCGTCGTATTGTAAGGGAGAATCTGCGTTGATAAATAATGGAACTTCGTCGTATATATTATATATTATAAAAGAAATATGAATCTATGATAATAAATATTAAAGCATCGTTGTAATAAAAATATGGTAATTGTGTATTTAAACTTCGTCGTATTGTAAGGGAGAATCTGCGTTGATATATATAAGTATTAAAACAAAATTTATATTCGTTGATATAGGGACAGTGTAATCGAAGGAGCTATAGATATGATCAAATAGAGGATATGAGATTGCGACCTTTAAAAATATTGGATGTTAAACTTCATACAAAATAAACTGGAATGATATAAGAAAATAATTGAACTGGATGTAAGATTGGAAGGGGAGATAAAATACTAACTTAGAACTGAGAGTTAGATGAAGCTAAAAGCAAAATAAATATGAGATAAATAATAAACAAGGAATAAACAGAAATAAGGGAAAGAGAAATGTTATAACCAATTTGACCAAATCTAGACATACTATGACTCGGATAGAATGGGATTTAAAGACACGGTATCAGAGAATATATGTTAAATAAATATTGAATCTGACTTATGATTGGAAGGGTTCCAATTGTAATAAATGTAAAAAATAATAATAATTATGGAAGGAATTGTAAATACCAGAACATGATTTATTGTTAGAATTGTTAAAGAATTGTTGATGAATGTTAGTTATAAGTATATTGTATTGTTAGAAGATAAGTTAAGTAATATGTAGCTTGAAGTTTTCAGCTCAGTATTTGATTGTTAAAGAATTAAGATAAAATTGTGTCATAGGAATTAAGTATAAATGGACGAAAGTGGACAGATAAATGTATAAATGACTTTTAAATGGACAGTTATAAAAGTAGTAAAGACAATGGACGGTAAGTTAGCCAAAGTGTTGAGGCACTTACTCAATAAAAAATGTGTTCAATTAGTTATTAAATAAAATGTACACAAAATTTAAAAAGAAATTCATTAAAAGATTGATGAGATTAAATAGAAACTAATTTTAGGTAAAAGCCTAGAAAGGTTATAAAACGGTTGTAACATATAAAAAAGATATTTGAACTGTAAATACATAAAGAAATTTGTTGTATCAAATAAAATTTAAAACAAGATAATCTAATAATAATTATATTCAAACAAAATTGTAAATATTAGTAACATAGGGCATAAGTAATTACTTGAAGGAGAAAGTGAAATACGATTGTAAAAAATGAGATTAGAAAGGTTATGTTTCTATGAATTCGGCTCAAAACACACACAATTCAAAATATTACAAAAGTAAAACACAAAGACACTTCACACACTAATAATAGTAATTAAATAAACACTGGAAGGTTTGTTAAGGATCGGAAAATTGAAACAGTAAGTTTCAACTAAAGTTTAACCAAATTAAAACGCCATTGTAAACAATCGCGTTATTGCATCAGCTGTAAAAACAGATGTGAAAGTAAAGAAATAGGTCGGGTGTGCAGTCGACTGTAGTGAGAGGAAATTGAACTAAATTATAATCCATATGTTTTTTTTTAAGAAGAAGGAGGCCGCCATATTTGTAACATTTTAAAAGAAAATCTAAGGACGCGTAGTTAGAGGCTGGCGTGGTGACGCCGAGGAACGGACCTGCCCTGTGCAGTCAAAATTCTATTAATTAGAAACTTCGTCAAAATTATACAGTTTTGTGAGGAAACTTGGCCAGATTAAACAGGAATAAGAAAATTAAAAGATATAGTACAGTGAAAATATAATTTGAAAGAACTAAAACGAATTTAAGTGTGTAAAAAGTGAAATTTAAAGAGAACGGAATTCTACGTGTGAGCAAGCAGCCATTCGCCGTTATTTGATAAGTTAAGTATGTATAGCGCTAGAAAGAAATAAACTTTAGTGGACTCTTAGGATAATAGGGAAGTTTAAAATTGTACATTAGAATATCTTGTGATTAATAGTAATAAAAACTTAATCCAGTTCAAATAGTTTCGCCTTTTTGCTTATTCAAAATTAAAGTATTTCCATCCGGAAAATATTTATTAAAACTAATTTCAAAATTTAGTATTGTTTTTCAAAATTTATTTAATTAACAAAAGAAGTAAAAATATAGCCTATGCTATAACCCCGAGATAATAAGAGATCGTAAAATTAGCCAAGGGTATTAAAATTGTGTAACTATAAAAGCAAAAGAAATAAGAGTTAAACCGAGTTTGTTAAAACTTGTTAAGTTATAAATTTTTGTTTTGTGTTTATTGTTTAACTGTTAAAATAAAATTGTTCTGTTAACTGTTGAGATGAAATTGTGATAATAAAGAATAATAAATGTTAATGAATTGTTCCTGAGTAGTTTTTTTTGTTTTTTAAATAGAGAAATTAAATAATCAATAAATATAAAACCCCATTGCGTCTTTTTTTATAATTATGTTATAATATATATATATATATATATATATATATATATATATATATATATATATATATATAATATATATATATATATATATATATATATATATATATATATATTGTAACATTTATAGAATGGGCTATATAATATTATTTAAGAATTGGAAGAATATATTAGAAATAACTCACACAAAATTTAAAAAGAAATTCATTAAAAGATTGGTTAGGTTAAAATTGAAACTAAATTTAGGTAAAAGCCTGGAATTGTAAACAAGGTATTTGAACTGTAAAATCGATTAGGAAATGTGTTACATCAAAACCCCTAACACATAAATTAAAACAAGATAATCTAATAATAATTATATTCAAACAAAATTGTAAATATTAGTAACATAGGGCATAAGTAATTACTTGAAGGAGAAAGTGAAAAAACGGTAGTAAACAAATTGAAAGGTTATGTTCTATGAATTCAGCTCAAAACACACACAATTCGGAAATATTACAAAAGTAAAACACAAAGACACTTCACACACTAATAATAATAATTAAATAAACACTGGAAGGTTTGTTAAGGATCGGAAAATTGAAACAGTATGTTAACCAAATTAAAACGGTGAAAATAGTTTGTTGACATTAACAGATGTAGAAAGCAAGAAGTAGGTCAGTTGCAGTCGACTCTAGTGGGAAGGAGCGGAACTTCGTTAAATTAGAGCATATGATTTCTTTTTGAAGAAGGAAGCCGCCATATTAAAAAAACAAACAATTGTTTAAAATCTAAGGACTCGTAGTTAGAGGAAGTCTGGGGTGGGACGCCGAGTAAGGTAGCGAATCTGCCAGGACCAGTCAAAATTCTATTTATTAGAAACTTCGTCAAAATTATACAGATTTGTGAAGAAACTTTACAAGATTAAACAGGGATAAGTGAATTGAAAGAGTTAATAAAGTGTAAATATAATTTAAAGGAACTAAAACGAATTTAAGTGTGTAAAAAGTGAAATTTGAAGAGAACGGAATTTTACGTAAGCGACATGCAGAATTTCGGTATTTGATAAGTTAAGTATGTATAGCGCTATAAAAAAACAAACTTTAGTGGACTCTTAGGATAATAGGGAAGTTTTAAATTTTGTACAGTAGAATATCTTTTGATTAATAGTAATAAGATCATAATCCAGTTCAAATATTTTCGCCTTTTTGCTCATTCCAAATTAAAGTTTTTCCATCAGGAAAATATTTCTTAAAACTAATTTCAAAATTTAATATTGTTTTTCAAAATTTATTTGATTAACCAAAGAATTAAAAAATATAGCCCATGCTGTAAACCCCGAGATAGTAAGAGATCGTAAAATTAGCCTAGGGTATATAAAAATTTGTAACTAAAAATCAAAGAAAGTGAGTTTAGTATATTGTGTTGAAATTTGTTAAGTTTATTTTTGTTCTGTGTATTGTTTAAAGGTTGAAAGAAAAAATTGTGATAATAAAGGATTATGAATTGTTCCTGAGTAGTTTTTTTGGTTATTAAATAGAAATAATATATCTTCATTTAATAGTATAAAACATCATTGTATTGCGTTTTATAAATACTTTACAATATATATATATATATATATATATATATATATATATATATATATATATATATATATATATATATCTTTAATCTGTGACATCTGATTTCTACTCTACACAATCTGTGATTACAATTATTTTATTTCATTCTCTCATATTTCTTTTTGTGTTTTCTCTTTGATTGACAAAGACCACTGTGTGGTTGAAATATATCATTGTTTAAGTGCTTTTATGTGTTTCTATTTCAAGACTACAGAGTGGACTCTTACCAAGGTAAGTCTGTCAGTCTCCTAGTCCAAAAAATCTAAATAATCTTTACCAACCAAAACTAACCTAAATATATATATATATTGTCAATCTTTTGTTTTGTTTTTCTCTTTCTTGACTGAAGAAGATCATGTTGATCGAAATATTTCAAATAAAAGTTTATTAAGTGTTTTATATGTGTTTTATATGTGCTTATTTCCAAGAGATTGCAGTTTTGGACTATTGCCTTGAGGTAAGTCTGTCAGTCTCCTATCAAGTCCAAAAATTCCTATATATATATATATATATATATATATATATATATATATATATATTTTTTTTTTTTTTTTTTTTTTGATATTTTACTTTGTCCATTATTTTTCCGTTGCACTGACTTTATGAAGTTGATATATTACTATTGTAAATACTTTTATCCACCACTAAGTGCAATAATTTTACCTTGTGTGATGAGGCACCTTTCTGTCACTTGACCATTGTCGAATCACTGGTTATTTTTCTGTACGTTGTCCATTATTTTTCCGTTGCACTGACTTTATGAAGTTGATATATTACTATTGTAAATACTTTTATCCACCAGAAAAATAACCAGTGATTCGACAATGTTCAAGTGACCGAAAGGTGCCTCATCATACAAGGTAAAATTATTGCACTTAGTGGTGGATAAAAGTATTTACAATAGTAATATATCAATTTCATATATATATATATATATATATATATATATATATATATATATATATATATATATATAATATTAGAATCAGAATATGTATACACTTTAGTTTTATATACAATATCAAGAGCACAGTGGTACAATATTGGAAAGAACCCTAGTGCCACAAAAATAAATAAATCAAGTTACATGAGATTAAACCCTTATATACATTTCGATGACCATGTCATCATCATCATCATCATCATCAGAGGGTCTTATTACAAAATTACAATCTAGTAAATAAGAAGTTACAAACTAGAGTGACAACAATTATTCTCTGTGGTCGCTATATATAGGCGTGATGTAAGCTCCGCCCTCGACCAACAAACAACGATCGGTCATCTTGAACCAAATAGGCTATGTCAAAAAGTACACTATAGTAGTAAATATGTAACATAAACTACAGATAATAACAATAAATAAAATAAAAAACTAATTAAAATAATGCATCATATTTGAAAAAAAGGCTATTTAAGTGAAGAATGTAGAGGTGAGTTAGGGTGCTTACCTAACTATATGCCTATATATAGCGACCGTAGAGAACGATTGGTGTCACTCTAATTTGTAATTTCTTGTTTGATAAATAAGACCCTCTGGATCAGGTACACGAGGGCTTAATCTTAAGGAACTTGTTATTTTTATGGTATTGGGGTTCTTTCCAATATTTTCATTGTAACTTTAGTTTTATGTACACAAATTACATACCCACATATTATAAATGCACTTTTGACACTTTAATACGTCTTTGTAATAAGACATGATTGTCCTTCTTTTTGTTTTAAAATTCCTCTTTATATGATACGTATTACTTTACGGATGGAAAAATATAATGAATAGTTAATATTCGGAGTACATCTGTTCTTTTTGCAGAGCAAAAAATCGCAGTTCCGATGTTTTGCTAGAATCTCATCTAGCAAAACTCTGGATAATAACTAAGCATATATATATATATATATATATATATATATTTTTTTTTTTTTTTTTTTTTTATCCTTATAACCTCAGACATCTCCAATCTCTTTTCCCCTGACAGACTTATATAAACTATAATCACTCATATGCTCATGGAAACAATATATATATATATATATATATATATATTTATCTTTAATCTGTGCATCTGTGACATCTGATTTCTATTCTACACAATCTGTGATTACAACTTATTTTATTTCATTCTCTCATATTTCTTTTTTTGTTTTCTCTTTGATTGACAAAGACCACTGTGTGGTTGAAATATATCATTGGATAAGTGCTTTTATGTGTTTCTATTTCAAGACTACAGAGTGGACTCTTACCAAGGTAAGTCTGTCAGTCTCCTAGTCCAAAAAATCTATATATATCTATATTTGAGAATTACCTATATTTAACTGTACACACTAACTGTATTTATCATGAGATAGTTTCTAACATAAAAAAATCACAATATAAAGTGCTAAATGGGAAATATTTTCTGTTTCACTGCCTTTAAAGTTTAAAAGAGTAACTTGAATAGAACATTGATTGTAGGTGCATATATTATACTTACAATAAAAGCAATAATACTTGGATTACCTGTCGTTCTGGTGGTTGACGATATCCTAAATATAGATCAAAGTATTCATCCAAGCCACATTCAAAATCCACATATCGTGCTACTTGATTGGCTTTTTCTTTCCATTCATTTGTACCTTCAGTTGGTACCTTAAAATATATAATTCCCAATACTTTGTCTTTTAATATAACCGTGTTACTTATGACTTTTAGATCCTATTGAGCAAAATAAATCTGGATTACTTATTAAATAAATATAAAAAACAAACAATTATTTCAATAGTATTTTTGTTTATATTCTTATAGTCTATTGGTATAAGATAAATCTGTGTTATATATGACTTTCCTTTTGTAAATATAGTTCTCTACAAAAGAGGTTTAGTACAGATCGCCTACAATGGTTATATCAGTAATACACGCTTGTGTGTGTGTAGCAATCTTTGAGAAAACCTTTTGTTTTAGCAGCCATGAGTAATGAAGAAGCATTATAGTTGGATCTACTCTAATTCACTTAGGAAAGATTTTATGTTGTTATCACCATAGATCCAGATCACTACTATTATTGTTGGTCTTTTATCGAAAAAACACTAGTTATGAACTGATCACATTTCTTTGTATTTTTGTTTAAGGATTTCTTAATATAGCCATGGGCTAGCTAGTTCAAGTCTATGATAAGGGTTTAGAGGAATGTAAAAAGTGCATAAAAATTTTGGTCCAGTTGGTATTGCCTTATATTACTATCATCTCTTGTACCCAGTACCAGCCTAGGGTTATTGCCCAATTAAAAGTTGGATACAAACTGGTTAAAAGCTGACCCAAATACAAAGGAACAATTGAACCTAGTGGCAATGAATGCAACGTTGAATTACAAAACTAAGGGTTATGAGAATACTAACTGATGAGGTTACCAACTGGAGAATCCTTTTTTGATTGCAATGAATATGGTGCCTCATGGAATGGATAGTCAGAATTTCATTATATAGGCACTTAATGTAAATAAAAGTTAGTTGTGTGGAGGAGACACAATTAAATTAAAACAATAAAAGAGTTGGGAACAATAGCGTTTCAAAGCGACATTATTCAAGGAACAGATTTCCTGATTCACAAGTCTGATTACTCAACGACTTTCTTAGATGAGACAAAGATTTGAGGTTCTTCATCAGTCACATGGCTGTTGAATTTAGTCGGCACTGACTTGAGTTGCAAATTGGAAGAGAAGAAATATGAGATTAGACGCTCAGAGTCCCCAGTAGAGTGTGCCCCGTGCGTAACAGATTGATTGGTAGGTTAAAACTATTAAAAGAGGTTAGAATTTGTACCAAACACATTCACACACATGTATGTATATTTAACGTTTTTTATATAAACCACTAAAACAATAAATAACAAACAATAATTCGGAATATATTATAAGTGAATTAGAAATGGATAAACAGAAAATGTAAACACTTGAGCCATAACCTAAAAAAGGCTATGATACAATATTAAAACCACATTTAAAGAAGGAACAGCACTCAATTATAAATAAAACAACACAAGATTAAGAAATAAATCTACCAGAGATAAAATTATTGCATATAGTATCAAAAATTAACTGTTCATGAAAGGAAATGAAAAATCAAATAATCAGTGTGTTATTTAACAGTTGTTTCAACAATGGAAAAAAGTTTTATTCTTTTTCTCTAGAGTCTCAATAGAAAAATTCATTATTAAAAAAAGAGCCTTGGTACTGGAAGCAAAAACCTAGTTGGTCCAGAAATTTTATTAGAGGAAGAATTTGAATATTAAGAAAGCTAGCCTAAATAAAAGTTAATAGAAGCAATTGTTAGTGAAAGTATAAAAAAATATAGTGGTGAAAGAAATTTGGTTATAAAATAAATTTAAAGGCTATAAATTTGACCAAAAACAATGAGTCTCAGCTAAGTACTAAATTAAGGAAAATTTGTAACTAGTATTTAAGTTAATATTGTAGAACCATTCTTATAAGCAAAATTAGTTAATTAAATTTATTAAAAAACATTTTAATATTTTTTCAAAACTAATAACTCCGGGCCTAGGAATTTCTTTTCTAAAATTTATTAAAGAATTAATTGCATAAACCAATTTTATTTTGTAACCAGAAGTGCTCAATAGATTTATAATAATTAATACCTACCGAATAACCTGGGAGAAAAAGTCTTGTGCTATTTAATTAAATTAAATTAATAGAAAAGTGTATTTGAAAATTTTGTAACTACAGTAATCAAAGACTAAATTAAACAAAGATTAATTGAATTAAAAGAAAGTGTTCATTATTTATTACTATAAATGGTAAGTAATAAAAAAATAAAAGTAATAAAAAAAAAGAAATCTAAATTTTATTGTTAAGGTTACAATCATTTTGTAATTCTAATTGTTCTCTAAGGATAATTATTAAATTTTGTTTTATTATAAAAAAAATTATTTTTACAATTTGACTACCACAAGGTGGAGCAGTTGTATTAAAGAAATTATTTAGGATCTTTTCCGTTATACGTATACCACTATTTAAATATATTGATTAATACATTTCAACCATTGTTTGGTATAAATAACGGAACATGTTTTAAAACATGTTTTCCTCATTTTCAACCTTTAGAACCGGCTTTCTTGTCTGTAATCTGGCAGTCGTCAGTTTGTTTGCGAGACATAATGAACTTTCTTCGATTGGCCGATCTATACAAAACTGAAGAAGATGCGATACATTTTTTCCAAGGTAAATCTGTTTTGCATAATCCTCGGAAATGTGTGCGTGGACACGACATGGTCCTTAACGTGAATTCGTGTAAATGGGTATGTTCTAAACGTGAGTGCCGTGAGTACAAATCTATTCGAGTTGACACTTATTTAACAGGTTCGAAACTGCCATTTCGAAAGGTGTTACTTTTTATCTATTGTTGGTCCAGGAAATTAACAACAATTGAATTTTGTGAGCACGAACTAGAAATCAATCGTAACACAACTGTAGATTGGTGTAACTATATGCGTGAAGTATGTGCAGACAATTTGTTACGCAACCCTAATCAAATTGGAGGACCTAACACAACTGTGGAAATTGATGAAAGTTTATTTTCGCGTCGTAAAAATAATGTTGGTCGTGTACTTCAACAACAATGGGTATTTGGAGGAGTTTGTCGTGAAAGTCGTGAGTGTTTTTTAGTTGCCGTTCCTGAACGTTCCGCTACTCAACGTTTGCCCATAATTAAGGAATACATTAGGCCGGGGACAACAATTATATCTGACGAGTAGCGAGCCTTTAATAGCATTTACAGGTTAGGCTATGAACATTATACGGTGAACCATACGTATAATTTTGTTGATAACGAAAGTGGTGCTCACACACAAACAATTGAGAGTACTTGGCGTCTGGCTAAACAACGAAATAAAAACCAGTGCGGGACCAGACGCACGTTGTTAGATTCTTACCTGTGCGAGTTCATGTGGCGGCGGCGACACGCAGGAAAGGACTTGTTTGAGGAAATACTGCGTAATATCGCCGAGTATTGGCCACCTTCATCAACATAATAAGGTAACTTACTTACATAAATATAATACTTATAATGAAAAAGCATATAATTCGACATTAAATAGTGGTAAACGTATAACGGAAAAGATCCATTATTTATATTTACCATAACAATATATTACAATATATATATATATATATTTAGGTTAGTTTTGGTTAGTATAGATTATTTAGATTTTTTGGACTAGGAGACTGACAGACTTACCTTGGTAACAGTCCACTCTGTAGTCTTGAAATAGAAACACATAAAAGCACTTGAACAATGATATATTTCAACCACACAGTGGTCTTTGTCAATCGAAGAGAAAACAGAAAGAAATATGAGAAAATGGAATAAAATAAATATTTATTTTATTTCATTGTTCAAGTGCTTTTATGTGTTTCTATTTCAAGACTACAGAGTGGACTCTTACCAAGGTAAGTCTGTCAGTCTCCTAGTCCAAAAAATCTATCTATCTATCTATCTATCTATATATATATATATATATATATATATATATATATATATATATATATATATATAATAAGTTTAAAATATTTCAAAAACAATAATACTTTTAATGAATATATTTATTCAAAGCTTTTCGCCGATTAAATAGTATCAGCATCTTCAGGAAAATAATTATCTAATAAAACAGTTTTATTAGATAATTATTTTCCTGAAGATGCTGATACTATTTAATCGGCGAAAAGCTTTGAATAACTATATTCATTAAAAGTATTCTTGTTTTTGAAATATTTTAAACTTATTAATTATATTACAAGAAAACATATCACCATATTTAATATAATATATATATATATATATATATATATATATATATATATATATATATATATCTTTGCAACACGGTTTTCTTGTATTCACTTATCACTATCAATATTTGTACTTAAACAAGAATCTTACTTGGTATTAATGTGAGTTAACTTTCACAGATTGATAGTATCTACATTTAACGAGCATCACTGACCGCGGGTTGTAGACACTACAATTATATATATATATATATATATATATATATATATATATATATAAAGAACTAAGTCAAAATACAAATACAAGAGTTATAATTGAATTTACAATTCAAAGCTTTTCGTTGGCTAAGTCCATCAGCTCTGATGATGTTGGTACTGTTAGCCAACGAAAAGCTATGAATTGTAAATTCAATTATAATTCTTGTATTTGTATTTTGACTTAGTTCTTTATTAATACACAAGAATACATATTGCGATATATATAGTTTTGGTTGGTAAAGATTATTTAGATTTTTTGGACTAGGAGACTGACAGACTTACCTTGTGAGTGAAAGACTGACAGAAAACAGAGTGTTTTCTCTTCGATTGACAAAGACCGCTGTGTGGTTGAAATATATCATTGTTCAAGTGCTTTTATGTGTTTCTATTTCAAGACTACAGAGTGGACTCTTACCAAGGTAAGTCTGTCAGTCTCCTAGTCCAAAAAATCTATATATATAATAGAGCTGAAGCTCTAAGCTCTACAAAAACTAACCTAATATATATATATATATTTAGATAATATTTATACACACACATTATCTAAACCTTTAAGGTCATTTTTGTGTGGTGATGGTCATCAAATAAATTTTTAACTGCAAATTAGTGGCAGTGCATGGTTTTTTTGTTGCACTTAAAAATGCTAGATAAAAACATTGAATAAATGATAAAACAGTTGAATTTCAAGTCAAAAGTTTATTTATTTAGTAAACTTTTAACTTTATATTCAACTGGGTTATCATTAATTCAATAGTTATCTCGAGTGCTAAAATAAACATGAATACAGAAAAAAAGAATTTATTGGCAAATAAATGTTTCAAAATATTTGTCTGAATTTACCTGACATTCTAAGAAGCTTCTTTTGCTGTGCAATTTATCAACAAAGAGAAAATGCCATGTGTTCAAATGAGTTGAACAGTTACATATAAGCTTATTTAAATATTTTCTTATCCAAGCTTTGTGCTTTATTTCTTGTTCATTCCTCTGTAAATCATCATCAATCTCTTCTTCTTCTTCTTCAATTTGTTTCAGAACATTTGAATTTAAAATCCCTCTTTCTATAAATAGAGAAGTTTAAAAAAAAACTTTTAAATTCTCTATTGGTAAATGACAATTTTTTAGTTTTTAATATGAGAAAAATTGAATCATTAAAAAAAATAGTTATTCGGAATAAACGTCATTACCTGTAGTGATAGTTTTACTATATCCTTACTGTCTTATATTTTCATGTATTTAATATTAATTAATATAATTTACTATATACCTTACTATTGGTAACTGGTGCCTAAAACCTATGGGGGATGCAGACTGTAAGTGTTAGTTTTTAAAAATTCCTTCTATTAGCTCACACTCTCCTGATATCTTGTACAAATTTTCAGTTGTTAATAAAATAAGTTTTTTTTTAATCCAATCAAGTTCAAATACATTTTTTTAAACCTATAGTGGATGACAATTGATGGTAACACAGTTTTTTTCAATTATTTATTCAATAATGAAGTTATAAAAATTTGGGAGGATCTAGGTCGGTTTCGAGCTGAGTATTTTCATTTTTTTAAACTAGCGCTTTGGCAGTAAGCCATCTTTTCCATAGCTAGAAATGTATTTCTCAAAGATGTATAGTGAATTTTTGCCCCTATCTGGTTATCGCCGAAACCTCCATTGTATGACCTTAAATTATTGCCATGGTTACCACAGCATAAATAATGCTCTGGGATTAAAAATGAATGAAAAGAATAAAATAAACTGGATTAAAGGTATCGAATCTTGCTTCTCCAACGGAAAATGCGAAAGGAAAGCGAAAAGAAACTACGACACAATGCAAGCGACAAAAAAAAGATTGTATAAATAGTAACAAACAAAAATAATAATCCAACACCATATATAGAAAGGAAAATAGAAAATTGTAAGGAAATTCACTTTCTATTTTGCCACTTAGTATTGTTATTCTGACATATGTACATATATATCCATATTAATTGTAATTATAAAATGAAAAGAAACAAATACAATTTTTTTTGTAGAATCAAGTAGGAAATGACCTTGAAAAAATGTTTATATTGTTTATTAACAAACCAATATCAATTCATTCTTAACTGTGAATGTCAATAAATTTTGTTCGAATCCAAATTAATAAAGCAATAAAAATAAGTAAAATAAAGTAATAGAACTTATTTGATTAGAAATTCCAATCAGAGAGCAAATGTGTCTCTTCAGACGGATCTTCATGAACACTCCTGAGGTTGCAATCTAAGGAGCCTTATGGCGTTGTGTAGCTGGTTTAGTCTGTCTGGATCTTCCAATGCTTTTTCTCTATCAGGAGTAATGTCACTGGGAGCTGCAGCTTTTCCTGCAACTAGATGAGACTGTATGCGATTGAGCGGACGGTCACATTGTTGGTATGGTTCTGACATTTTTATTATTATTTATAATGATTGAGCATGTTAAATGATGACTAATCGTCTGTAACAATGTACATAACTAATATTTGTTTTGCCATTCATCTCTAGTTTGGGGGTTGTGCAACAGTAACCTGCCCACGAGCCGCCATTGAAGTTTACTTACTTTTATGAAACTTATGCAGGTTTATTATCTCATTATTCATTATATTGGCATCAAATAAAAAATATAATCACAAAGATTTACTGGGTTTTATAGGGAACAGTCAATTTGACTGTTATTGCATGTTGTGGTTATAGAAAGAACTGTATATGATTCTAACAGGATAAGAATATAAATCTTCCTGGTTTATTCGAGGGGTTGGTTAAATGAACATAGCATTCTTGAAGTACATCTACTCTCTACTAGTGACATACTATAAAAACTGTCTCCCAAACTCGTAAAATAATATTTTTTTCTGTCCTAAAAGATGAAACAAATGAATATAACTTGGCACCAATCAATTACACACGTTAGTAGATTTTTCTGAGATTGAGGTTTGAGGCTTAGTAACTAAAGTGAAAGATAATAGGCTGAGAGAAAATCAACTAATAGGAATAACAAGACATCAATGAGGTAAGCAGGGGTTATTGAACAACAAATTTATAAGGAAATATATACAGAAGTATGTAATAATCGTCCAGAGTATAATTTATTTTATAGTAATTATTCTGAAAAAATTTTTTATTAAAAAATGGTGAATAGTTTAAAAACTGTCTCGTAGTTATGAAATAAATATACTTTTTTTATAAAGCTTGCCATGGAAAATATATATTAAAACAAACAGCAACAGCTCTATACTAAATCCATTATAAGCACTTCACCAACTATCTTGTTAGTAAAAAAATATAGTCTACATATTCCATGTACTGCTTGTAATAAGCTATCTTGTATTAACCACTTGGATATCCCTCATTTCCTTTTGTTGATATTCTAGAGACTTAAATTATCAGGATGTCAAGCTTAACAGGAATATTCAGTAAATTGGATTGTTCTGAAACAATGTACTCAATACTCCATAACAGCTATTGCATGCGTAGTTTGTTGAATATAGTAGAAGTATGTGGAAGTGTGGATATCATCATGTAAGTTTAATATTACTTTTATTTACTACAGATATCAAAGCACCTGTACATAAAAAAAAAAATATAATACTATTTTATAGGGACTATTATTTAAATTGCAACTCATCACCTTTATATTGTTTCACTCTTTTAGTGAACCAATTGCTCTGTGATTTCTTTGTTTCCAAAAGCTCTTCTAGAAATTTTTGATACATTTTATGATTGATGTTCGAATCAAAGGAACTATCACTGCTTGAACCTTGGAAAACAATAGATTTGTGCGATTGCCTTGGCCTCTTTATTGGCACAATGGCTGATGTTAAAATAATACCTCGTTTTTTAGGAAGATTCAGTTTTCTTATTGGTGTAAATTTTGTTGACACACTCATTTCTCTCCTTGTAAGCTCTGAAATTGCAGACATGAATGAAATTCACATATGATTATAGTTTAAGCTATAATATGAGTTCAGATAATAAAACAGTTGGTATTCTCTAAGGTTTTATTATGATATGCTTTTACAAACCATTATTCTTCCCTATTGATAGTTCAAAAGAGTTTTTTTTTATCATCTTTACCAAATTACACTTTTAACCTTAAACAAATTATAATTTTTGTGGATTATATTATTCTTGGTAGTCAGTGTAACCTAGATGTTTTTATTAACTTGCCAAACTTTAAATTAAATAAATTTAAAAGGAAATCTACTGAGAGGGAAACATTTCTGTTACTGATGAAAATCGACTATACAATAAAAAATGTGTAATCTTAGTAAGTTTTTCATAAATTTGCTTAAACTTAAGTTGGGAAAATTGTTCATTAGTTTAATAAAAATCATTATTTTGAAGATATATCAGTGTTTTTGAAATTCCTGGACACCTACTAAAAATCTCAGTAAATATGTTACTAAATAATTGCTAACCAGAAATGGATCTGCAGTTGACTGGTTCAACCACTAGATATCAAGATATAAACCTATGATGTATCTCTGTCTTTATTCTTTGTTTTCTTTACTATGTTGAACTTTGTAAATTAATTATTCTCTTTTGATTTTTTATTTTTGTATGTATCATGTTTTCCACATTTCTGATTTGTAGATACCTATAACTGTTTTAGCTCCAATTTTTGGTTGTAGCCAAACTTTAAAAAGTTTGAGAAAATTTTGATCATAATCTATTCTTAGAAAAACAAAATAGAATACTGTTATAAGAGTAATGGTATGAAATGAAAAATATAATACCATGATTGTTAATGTTGCTGAAAAAAATTGAAAAAATTCATAACAAAATATGAATTTTTCTATAGTGTACTCTATATCCCCTATGTAATGTGTATATAATTCTTTACCACTACCTCTTTAAATTTCATTTTAAGTAACCAGTATTTATGCTTAAAGCCAGTGTCATAAGTAACCCATTATAATTTATGTAGGATGGAAATATGGGTTGCTTGTCTCATTATTTATGATTCAAGATAATACTATTAAAAAACTGTATAATTATATCATAACTTTAATGTTTTAATAAGTAAGAAATCATGTAATAAAAGATAACAACTAGGCAATTCAATGCTCATATAGCAATCCGAGAGAAAATTTAACTAAAGTAATAATTAATTATACAAATTTTTTGCCAATTATTATTTTGGTATATCATTAACCTTATTATTAAGGCATACATCAGTTTTCAAAAGTGGAGTCTCAAAATTCCGAGTCCTGATATTTCTGCAATAATGTAATGGACAGTCTTTCGCTAACCAATTATAAAACACATCTGCTGAGAAATTATCAGTAAATAATAGTTTTTGCCAAATGAATTAATAAATAAAAACTAAGTTTAAATAAATACAGTTGTTTTGTGAGTCAGGACAAATATTTATTCCTGATAACGGGCCTGATTGAATAAATACCAGGCTCGCAAATCAACCAGCCTGACTCGTGAATGAACTATATTTAAACAATAATTTCTGCGAGGTTAATAATCATATTATTCCTCTGCAAGGGTAAACATGATTAATAAGAAACCAAGTGTTATTCAGAAACCCCAAGTTTTAAGGTTTTAAAAAATATCAACACATCCAGCAACTGCAGGATTTAAAAAAGTAACATTTATTGTGGAAAACTTTTATTGCATACACTTGAAGGTTTAATTTTATATCGTCTTAAAATAAGTTATCATGCATTAATCTGTTTATAGCATACAAAAATTGGATTAAAACACTTAGTATCAACACAGTATAACAACACATTTTAAAACTTCTTTAAATTCAATTGTTGAATTGCTATTTTTCAATTGATAAATGTTGTAAATTTGCTAAATGCAACCTGAATAAAACTACTTTAATTTTGAAGAAAAACAATTTGTTTTAAAAACTTAAATATAAACTAAGATTCAAGAATCAGTCTACACGTTTCCTTAAAATTTTGTTAAAAGGTTATTAAAGAAAAAAATGTTTATTTGTAACTTATTAATATAAAATTATAGTCAACATCTGTAGTGATAATATTTTCCTTAAAAGAAGAAAGATTGTGTATATTAAAATTTGTTACTTACCCAGAACTCTCTAAACTTAACAGATTAAACAAACTTATAATAATTATAGAAAATGTAGGCTTAGTAAACGCTACTATCTTTCTGTAACTAATATTGTTATTTTTATATTATTTACAATAAAAAAAGGTATGACTGGATTCACTATCAAATTGTTAATGTTACATTTAACCAAGTTTAAATTTGGTTAGCACAATTTATTCCACTGCCTTCATGAGATTTAAGAATGATATGAAAAATAAAGATATAATTTTGTTATAATAATCTTGAGTAAAACCTGTAGGTTCTATTTAAACGGTTTTTCAATATATTTTATGGTATTTATATTTATTAAATATTTTGATACCTGTTGAAGTTTACTATTTGTTTAATATTGTAGTTTTGTTTGTTACAAAAGAAGAAATGCTTTAATTGTTTAGAAAAAGTTTTATTCTCCAGAACGGAAAGATTGAATGTCTTTTAATATTAACGTTTAACATTGTCAATTATTTAATTAATAATGATTGTGATTCCGTTATTTATTATTGCCTATTAAATAAATAGTCTCAGGTATAAATTAAACTTAGGCCTATATTTTATTTTCACCTAAATTAATCTTGGTCACATGCTAAATACTCAACAATACCCATTCTTGTAATATGATAAAGTAATTAAAATATTACAAGTACAAAAATTGTTTTAAATAATTTATTTTTTAAAGATTCCCACAAATTAATTCTTCCTGAAGATGCTAATACATTAATTAGTAAAAAGCTTTGAAAAATATATAATTTAAAACAATTAATTTATTTGAAATATTTTTATTCTCTATATGTATATATTGTAACATTTATAGAATGGGCTATAAAATGTTGTTTAAGAATTGGAAGGTTAAGTAATAGAAATTAAATTATTCATTCAAGAAATAATTCTCCTTTATAAAAAGTTATTATAATATATATATATATATATATATATATATATATATATATATATATATATATATATATGTATTTATATTTTCAAAGCTTTTCGTTGGTAAACTACCAACATCATCAGGAATATGGTACTGGTATTCCTGATGATGTTGGTACTGTTTACCAACGAAATGTTTTGAATATAAATTAATAAATATTCTTGTATTTGAATAACCTATATTGTTTTAGATTATTAAACAATAAAACATTATATATATATATATATATATATATATATATATATATATATATATATATATATATATATATATAGAGAGAGAGAGAGAGAGAGAGAGAGAGCATGGTTAAGATTTTTATGATATTTTCTTGGTATATATTATTTAAACATGACGATGTTATTGGTTTTGTTCTGTGTTGCATTCTTTTAGATACACCAAACATTTTGTTAGTTATATTTTTATTCAATTATATATACAAATACACACAACATTTATGTCGTCAATGGATATTTGTCTTATTATATACCTATTAATTTTCATCGTTTTATCTGTGTTTTTTATTTTGGCGCGAAGTTAGTTTTAGATTTCAGAATTAGTATGCAAATATTGTTTGAAAAGGATTTTGTATTGGAAAGTATTTTAATAAAGAAATGTCTAATTTTTTTTTACAAAAACGGTAACTAATTATTTGGCTTGTGTTTTAGAAAGTAATGGCAGAATTTCTATCTAACGTTTTATTATTGTAATAGAACATGTTTAAAAATGTTGACAAAATTGAAACTTAACCTTAGTGTACAGAAATTGTATAAATTTAAAGTTCCTCAATAAAACGGAGGACTGTATTACACTATATAGTTTATTATAATAGATTCATAGTATTCTGTTAGGATAGGTTATACAAAAAAATAAAATCAGGTTTATAAATAAATGTAAACTAGTCATACATTAACATATGTGTGAGCCATATATTGCAACACTTACTACTAAGTCAATCTTTTACTTTATGTAGGAAATTCATTTTTTTTATAACTAAATATAATATAAGTGGAAACTTTGGAGCTTTTAATATAGTTCAATATTAATGTAATATAGTACATATTTTTGTAATATAGTGCTGCAATTTGTAATGGAGGGAGTTTTTACAGGATATTATGTTGCCAAGGTAATTAATATAGTAAGCTGAATCAGCTTTTATGATTAGTGATATTTAAAATAACATATCACAAATATCTTTGTGATAAGGTCTTGTTAAATTATCTCTTAGATATATTAGAAATATGTAGGTATAAATTCAAATTATCTGGGTAGGATAGGTCTGGGTAGAAAAAAATCAAGTTTTGTATCGTAAGTGAAATGGTTTCCCAAGGTGAAGTGATTTTTGTTTTCCCAGATATAGGAGAATGTTAGGGAGAAATTTTATTCCAATGCATTATATATTTTTATAGCTATATTATACTATTAATCACTTAATAATTCACCGAACGTAATGGACTACAAAATTCAAGAATATATTATACTATTATTATAGCGTTATATTAGTGTACTATACAGCTATATTAAAATACATCTACAAAGATTCCGGTTTGGATAGTTTTGTTGTAAACAAATTAATAATGAAGTTTACTTTATATATTAACTCCCATATTAAATGTGTGCCTTCTATTTTTTTTGTCTTGCAATGACATACATGTTGATGTATCTACTTTAGTAAATGGTAAAAATACATTGACTTTGATGTAGTGCAGTACTGATGTAGCGCTGTAGCTACTGTGCAGCCGGTTCACGCTATACATGCCATTACAGACCAACATTTAAAATGCGAAAAAAGTAACTTTCCATATTTTCCACAGAAAAAAAGTTGATAATCATGTTCTACACATTAAAACGAGTAATTAAAAAAAAAACAATGTCATTAAGACTATATTTTTATATTTGTTGTTTCCATCTTCACGTGAGCTACTAGTTTTCACTATATTTTTATCTAGTAAACCTATTATTTTTTTAAATAACCATTCCTGCCCTAAACATGATACTTTGTTATTGTAAAGTAGCTACATATTAATTTAATGTAGTTTAATATAATAATGTGCTGTTTTGTAAATTATCATTCTATTTATAAATTGTAGGATGTGTTTGTGAACTTTGGTTAAGCTCGTATTTTTTATGTGTAACATCTAAAATTCTGAAGTTTTTTTTCCTCAGAATGTATTTTTAGGAAAGATGTAAATCTGAAAAGAATTGGAGATGACAATAATTTAAAATAGCTTCTCAGATATTATACAAGTTTTAACTTGGTAAAGCAACTAAGTTTAAATCCATAGCAACTGAAACTGGAAGAATTATAAATATTTTTAATCCTATGATAAAGTTTGAATACAGCTCTTGCAGTTTTGTTTTTCAAATTCAATTTTAGAAAAGTTTACCTATTAGGTTTCTTAAATTTTCATTATTTTATAAAATTAGTCGATTTTTATAGTCAGAGACACACTGCATCTTGTTTTTTGTCTATTGTTTTCCAATTTACCGAGAAATTCACCAAGAAATACACCTATCATTATACTAGCTTTGAATTTCGTCTGTAAAATTTAATGCTCTATAAGAAAAGTGAAACATTTTAATGTGAAATGAATATTTCCATTTTCAAATAATTTTGTATTGATAACATCAGATAAATTTTACATTTTAAATTATTATAGTTAATATTAATGGGTTATTTATTTTTAGTTATTTTTTTATAATTTATGTTTAACAAAAATAAGGTGGGTTTATTAGAATTATTAAGATTAGCGACTACCACTCCGATCGGCAAAATATTTTCACCTGACCAATTTGACCTTGCTGAACATGAATCTCAAGTTTTTTTTTACTTGAAACACATTTAAAAAGAATAATAATAAACTAAACTGACCTGACCTGACCCGGTTTTCTTAGGTAAATATGTGTTTGCCGTTAAAAATAACTTCAGATTCGTGTTCAGCAAGTTCAAATCTACCAGGAAAAAAATTTTTGCCAACCAGAGCGTTAGTAAGCACCAAAGTCAGGTCAGGTTGGGTTAGGTTAGGTTAGGTTAGGTTAGGTTATTTTTTTAATGTAATTATGTGTTTGCAGTAAAAAAACTTCAGATTCGTGTTCAGCAAGGTCAAATTGATCAGGAAAAAAAATTTTGGGATTCGGAGCGGAAGTCGCTGATCTTAGTAATTACTGTGAGGTGTATTAATCAATTAATCTTGCATCATATTACATTTAGGCATTTCAGGAATAGGAAATCTCGATTCCAGGATCACACATGTCTATTGCATTGAGATCTTTTTATCAAGAAAACAGTTAAATAAATATGTTTTTAATATTACATATACAGTAGAACCCTGTTTGTCCCAATTTTATATATAAGATTTTGTTTAAAATTCACAAGAAAATCTAAATTTATTAAAGTTCTATTAATTATGATGTTTTAGTAAATTTTAACTCAGAGCTTATTTATTTTGATAATGGAAGTAAGTATGAAGAAATTGACTTTGTTCCAAGGTTTAAGTTATTGTTAATGTAGCTCGAGTTATGAAGACCTGTTCCAGTTCTATAGTTGAATGCAGAAGCGTTAAAAGGTGATTATATACCAGTTCCAATTGATGTCACTAAGACGATCGATTTTTGTAAAGGGTGGTTTTATTTTATGGTTGAGGTAGTTTTGTTTGAGCAAAACATATAATACTTTTCATTTCTTCTTGCAGGATTTGTTTTAGTGGTGTGTTAATTTTCAGGGTTTTGCTTGAAAAGCATCCCGTATTTCCATGGATTTTCTGCAATGTCTTTATATTGTATTGTGCTGCTGTTTAACCTTTTGATTAGAATCATTTTACTTGCTTTGATATGATATTTTGTGTGTGTATGATGAAAATTAATTTAATTATCTCAAATCCGGAATTTCGTCTTATCGAAAATGTTTTTGAAAGTTAGTTATAATAAATACAAAATCATTATAAAGCAACAGGCCATATAGAAAAAGAGACACGATTAATAGAAAGAATTCAACTTTTTGGCAGCCTGAAGACCACAAATCCTCAAAGTTTAAGCTGAAGTTCTCATAAATCTACTTAATTTACAAAGTGCCTACCACAGCTTTTACCTTGGTTTACAGCTTATTTTGGTTTGCAGTTTTTTATTCATAATGTTACTTTTAATCCATTTAAATATTAGTATACTCAACAATCTCATAAAAAAATGGTTTCCAAACAGCTACTGTCCTCAGCTGTGTGATAAAATGATCCTTTCCCATTCCCAATACATTTCTGGATTTAGATACTGCTACTATACCACACTATACAGGATTTACTGTCTATTTACTGTTTATAAGTCTTGTGTAGAATAATGTTTTCAATAAAAACATTGTAAGAGCCATTGTGTTCCATTACTGCCTAATGTAGTCAAGTATTATTTTGATAAACAAATTTAAGCACTTCTAACTTTTAAAATATACACCATTTGTAATTTTTTTTAAGTTTAAGAAATTAAGGACCAGAAATAAGCATTTTCTAGCCTAGGTTATATTAATAATGAATTTTAAAAAATATAAAAACATTAAATAATTATTTCAGTTTGTAATCTGCTATTTGTTCTTTACATTGTTGTAATATTTTAGTTACAGGATCCAGAATGATGTTTAACTATACTGTTCTTTCTAATGATATTTGTAATTGTTCATTGAAAGGAAACATCCATTTGTAGATTACTTTGGGTATATGGAAAGTTTTAATCTTAATTCATCATGGAAGATATAGATGTTGAAACTAATAAATGGTAAATAAGTTTTATAAAATGCAATTTGTCTATTTTTTTTTTTTTATGAAATATTATTTTCCTTTATAATATTTTTTAATAATTATTCCTTTTAGGATGGTTTTAAATTAAACTATTATTTTTTAAAAATCTTGAATACAAGGTTTTAAATAAGGCTTTTGCCTTTATGGACTTTTCTTTGTATACTATGTTGTAAGTTTTAAAGATTGGTGCTATATAGCAATAACCTTTTGAAACATTCTTGTCTGCTTCATAATATTAGACATAAACAATAGTTTATGCCGGCAGAAGACACTGATGAAGATCGGCACATAGCGATCAAAAACGTTCTGTCTCAGTAAGTTTTAACAAATTTACAAAATTAAAAGTTCGGATAGTCAACTATTGTAAGTGATTAATAAGATTCAACAAACGCAATGGACTACAAAATTCAAGAATTAGTCATAAATTTCTTGTCAACTGAACCTTACTTAATTTACAGAAAAGTCAAAAGATTTTATATTACAAAATGAGATATTTTTAGTATGTTTTTTATACATTAGATGCAGGAAAATGTCTGCTTAAGCCAAGTATGGAGAATTGTGAGGGTAGGTATCCATGTGTGTCATTCCAGGAGGCAGTTCTAAGGGGTGGACAATTTTCTTTAGCCCTGATTGAGAGGATTTCCACTCCAAGTTAGTTCCCCTGCCTATGAAATCATGATTTTCCCTACTCCCAGAAATAGGGTATCGTTGTGTTTTCCCTTAGCCTTTTCTATATTTTTCTTTTTCTCCTTTGTTGATAAGATTGTAGCAGGTACAGTCCTCGATAGTTGTAGGTCTATTTCAGATAAAGAACCCTGCTGGCTTGGAGTTATTTTTCCATATATTCCAGATAATGAGTATATGTTCTTATTTTATATTTACTCTTCTTTTTCATCCTTCATGGCCATTAATATAAAATGGAGTAATTTCTCTAGGAAACAAAAAACATGTGTAGTAGTAATTTGATGTATAAGAAGTAATGTGTGTTGGCTAACTTTTCTTTCAATAATCAATAGCAACTTTTTGACCATCAACAATGATTGTTTGCATAGTGGATCAATCTATATTAACAAAGTCATACTGATCGTAGATCATTAATTAATTCATGTTCTTTTTTTCAAAATACCAAAACCACTCATTCATTAAGCTTGCCATTTTCTTAATTTTAACACAAGTTTAAATTTTAAGAAAAATTTTACTTATGAAATCTATTTTACAGTCAAGTGATTATAACATAAGGTTATGGTTCTGCCGGGTTAAGGGTATGATGTGTCCAGTAAAAGTATGGTTTTGAAAATGGGAGCTATTTTTCTTAATGTTCAAATGTGTGCACATAATGACAAAAGTAAAGTTGGGTTTTCAGTAGACTATATAGTTAACACATTTATAAGTATAAATAAGGAAAAGTTTATAGAAATATGTTCTGAATTCTTGTTTTCCAATTCTTCATTTTAAGTGTCTTAGTTACAAGAGATAACTAAAACAAAAATTTCTTCTTAAATTTTTTCCTTTTAAAATAAAAGTAAAAGGTTAAAATCACCTTTATTTATACTTTCTTTTATACCTTTGTTAACATTATAAATATACCATTCATACAATACAGAAAACTCCCGATTATCCGTGGGCGGATTAACCTGTTTGCGGATTATTCGGAGTCTGCCATTGTTTTACAAATATCCAATTTTTATTCCAATCAGATTCATGTGTTTAAATTTCCAAACGGTGAATTACGATGTAGGGAATAGATATGTAAATATGTACATACTCATTTTTACATTGAAAGGGAAGCATCCGGACGCGGGCCAGCGAAATAAAAGGGGCAAAAGGTATATAAGAAACAATGACAAAATACTTGGACGCCCGAAAACCTAATGTGTATCATAAGATTGTAAACAAATGTCAGCTAATCTCGGCTATAAATAGGGTAGGACGTGACATATGTATTATCCATGTCTGTCATATACATTATCGATCATTATGGCTTTGTGACACAAGTAGACACTGTGCGACAAAATGGTTAAGAAACTTAGATCGCACATTAAAGCTAAATCAATGCTCACAAAAAACAGACGAAAGTGACAGATTTTATTGTTAAAAAGTGAAAGTATTATGTGTAAAGGAAATTACATATGTACATACATACTTACTTTTGACATATACTTATGTACGTATTGTAAATAGTTAGACATATAAATGTACATGTTATAATCCGTCAAATACATCAACATTTTAAATTATTTTTTGTATTTATTTTGTCCTCTGAAGATTATTTATGAATTGCATTAATCGGGGTCATTATTTGTGTAACTTATGGTATAATAATCGATTATCGATCGTTTTGCGTATTCTTTGTTCATAGCGGATTATCCGGGGAATTCGTTATCCGGCGTTGCCAGGCCACCCTATTCCACGGATAATCGGGAGTTTACTGTAATTTGTTCTCAGAAATTTTCTGAAGCTAAATTAATTGTTCTTAGATTCATTTTTAAACTTTCAGCTACCATCGAAAAGTTGAAGATGTACAAACTGTAATAAAACATGCTAAACTAGAAGATTGTGATCTAAAACCATTAACACAAGTTATATACTTTGCCAACAAATTTGAAAATTACAAACTTTTAGAATTAGAGCCATCCGTCATGAGTGCACTGCAAGAAGGACAAAGGTGAGACCTTATTTTCTGTATAGAGTAAAATTACAGGTTTCATAGAAGTTTTTAAAGTAAATTAAGAACATAATTATGCCAAGGGTATTTTTCCTTATAGAAAAATTATTGGTAACATTATTGGGCTTATTTCATAAGCTGAGATGTTTTTTTAGCATAGTTAAGCCAAGCAACAGTGAAAGCTTTTGGCAGAACACTGGCTGTTTTCTGCTCAAAAAATTTAAAATGATTCTCCTTTTTATCCCATTAAAATATTTTTAAAATAATTTTCCTCAACTGGTTTTAAAAATGCTTTTCACAATATTCCAAAATAGGTTGTTAAATATAATCGTCCCAATCTTATATAAATTTTTTTAAAATTGATTGATAGTGTTTTAATACCTCTTGTTAATTTTTATCATATTTTGTTAACTAACTCTAGTCTTTCACACTCATTTAGGGCTAGACCTATACCTTAATTACTCAGAAGTAATTTGCACTACAAATGCACTCACCAAATCCATAAAGATCTTATCATTATCTTATAGTGATAGAATAAGAAGAATAATACTAGTTCTGTATATTTAGCCATCTTGCTTGATTTATTTGTCGAACTGAGTCAAAACATGTCAAAAATAAAGCCCTTCAACCTTTTATCTGTAAACCTTGATTCTTTCCCTTCTCACAGTAACAAAAATTATTTCTGTCCCTTCTTAATTTATCATCTTTACAACAAGCCTATCAGTAAAATGTAACCTTCAAGATTACTTTAACATAAGACAAAGCTAGTAACAATTATTCATTTAAATCCTCAAAGTTTTGAATTTTAATTATGAGTACAATAAATTTTACCACTTTACTCCAAAGATTCAAAATTAACTCATCTTTGCTTGATTTTTGGTAGACTCTTAATCTTATAATTATTTTAGCCTTTGTTCAATTAGATATCAAAGGCTTCTCCATTCATCATTCTACAGAATATATAATTTCAGAGTAGTTTTCCGTGGTGCAAGGGAGGATAAAGCCGTACTCTGCACTGACGATAAAACATTTGAAGTGAAAGAAGCTGAAACCTCTAACTCTTTGCTACTCATACCCAGCCTCATTATGCCTGAACAGATTCAACCAAGGAAAACTGAGGATGAGGAAAGAATTTTAGAAAAACATGAAGTGAGTATTTACTGTGACAAAGATTTGCTATGTTACTTTAAATCTGACATAGACTCCAAGTTTGGGTAATTCTGATAATATTATTAAATAATCACTTTAACATTAGTTTATGACTTTCTGAACTTTAAATTTTATAAATTTGTAAAAACATACTAATACAGAATGATTTTGATCGTTATGTGGCGATCTTCATCAGTGTCTTCTGCTTGGAGATGTTGGTTTAAGCAGTGATGGTTTTAAAGACAGATTTTTGGTAGTATCAAGGAGTATGTGTGATTTTTATTGGGTTTGTTTGTTTAATATGTTTGTACTTTGTGTGTCTAAATTTCATATTGTTCTAGTGTGTTGAGATGTGGCCCTTTTTTGTTGATGTGTACAATTTCTAGATTATGCTAAATGTCTGTGTATTTGTGTCCTGTTTCTTTTATGTGATTGTAAAATGTTGAGTTGGTGTTCTGTTTGGGTTTCTCGACTCTTTGTTTAAAGCTGTAACTTGTTTGCCCAATGTAGAATTTGTTGCAGTTTAATTTGTATACGCCTGGTGCTTGTAGTTTATCTTTGTTGTTGTTGACTACAGAAAACATAAACAAAGAACTAGACACCATTAAATATTTAGCACACACAAATGGATACAACACCACAATAATAGAGAAACTATGGCACAATATACAAAAACCACTAAAATTAACACTACAGAGGGGTTAAAAACAAATATATATCAAAATACTATACATAAACAAAACATCAAATAAAATAGACCACAAATTTCTAAAAACAAGATACAAAATAGCATATAAAACTAATAAAAATTTACAATGCAAATTACAACAACAACAAAGATAAATTACAAGCACGACGTATACAAATTAAACTGCAACAAATGCAAAAAATTCTATATAGGGCAAACAGGTCACGGCTATAAACAAAGAGTCGAGGAACACAAACAAACAACCAACTCAGCATTTATAATCACACAAAAGAAACAGGACACAAATACACAAACATTTAGCATAACCTAGAAATCTTGCACATCAACAAAAAAGGACCACCTCTCAACATACTAGAACAATATGAAATTTACATACACACAAAAACACAAAGTACAAACATGTTAGATGAACAAACCCAATACAAATCACACATTTTCTTTGATACTATTGAAAACCTGCCTTTAAAACCATTATTGCTTAACCCAACATCATCAAGCAGAAGACACTGATGACGATCGCCACATAGTGATAGAAAACGTTCTGTCTCAGTAAGATTTTACAAAATTCAAATTTTGGATAATCATACACTAATGTTAGTAAGATTCACAGAACATAATGGACCACAAAATTCAAGATTATTAAATAATGTTATATTATGATTAAACAAACATATAAGTTATACATAACATATGCATTATATATATATATATATATATATATATATATATATATATATATATATATATATATATTTATATATATATATATATATATATATATATATATATATATATATATATTTATAGGTTAGTTTTTGTTGGTAAAGATTATTTAGATTTTTTGGACTAGGAGACTGACAGACTTACCTTGGTAAGAGTCTACTCTGTAGTCTTGAAATAGAAACACATAAAAGTACTTAACCAATGATATATTTCAACCACACAGTGGTCTTTGTCAATAGTTAATGGTTAAGTGCTTTTATGTGTTTCTATTTCAAAACTACAGAATGGACTCTTACCAATGTAAGTCTGTCAGTCTCCTAGTCCAAAAAATCTATATATATATATATATATATATATATATATATATATATATATATATATATATATATATATATATATATATATTTTTTTTTTTTTTTTGGACTAGGAGACTAACAGACTTACCTTGGTAAGAGTCCACTCTGTAGTCTTGAAATAGAAACACATAAAAGCACTTAAACAATGATATATTTCAACCACACAGTGGTCTTTATCAATCGAAGAGAAAACACAAAAAGAAATATGAGAGAATGAAATAAAATAATTGTAATCACAGATTGTGTAGAGTAGAAATCAGATGTCACAGATGCACAGATTAAATATATATATATATATATATATATATATATATATATATATATATTGTTTCCATGAACATATGAGTGATTATAGTTTATATAAGTCTGTCAGGGGAAAAGAGATAAGGCTATTTGGAAAAAAAAAAAAAAAAAAAAAAAAAAAAAAAAAAATGAATGGATTTATCTGATGTTGGGGTTAGGGGATTCTCTGGACTTGGTATACCACTGGTATGATAGTTCCCACCTTCTCAGTTCTGAGGGATTGCAATGAGGGGGGAGTGATTTAATTATTTTTGTGGTATAGCAGTCATCAAAAGTTGTGATGTTGTGACTCGCAGCATGTTGAGCTGTTGGTCTATCCATATTCATAATTTTAACATCATGTCTGTGGCCATTCATTCTGATATTCAGACCATCCGTGGTCAGACCTATGTACTGTGCTGAGCAAAGTTTACATTGTAGCTGGTATATGACATTTTTCGATGTACAATTATGATGACCCTGTATTTTGAAGACCATTTTTGTTCTTTGGCTGTTGAAACTATTTGCTGAGGGGTGTATTGGACACGTCTTGCATCTAGGTCTATTACATGGGAAGGAGCCATGAGGAAGTTTGTGTGGTTTCTCTGCATCAGGGTCTGGTAGTTTAGGATGTACTAGGATGTTTTTCAAGTTGGGAGGTTGCTTGTACCAAATTTGCGGTGGATCGGTGAAAAGATTTTTGGTGTGGACGGAAGCTTGAAGAATTTTGAAGCCATCTCTCAATATCTTGTTGAGTTTATGTAGACCAGGATGGTAGTCAGTTATTAAAGACAGTTTATTTTGTTCTGTTTGTGGTTTATGGTGAACCGAGGATTGTGCTGAATGAATTTGGTTTTCAATGAGTTTTTTTGGGTATCCTCTTCTCTGGAAGGCTGTTGATATCTTTCTATTAAAATCTTCCAATTCCCTATCATTCGAACAGATTCTCTTACCCCTGATTGCTTGACTGCATGGAATGGATCGTTTTATGTTTATTGGGTGGTTGCTGTCGAAATGGAGATATTGTAGGTGGTTTGTAGGTTTGATGTGAATTCCTGTGTTGATATTTCCATTCTGGAGTGTTACCTCTACATCCAAAAAGGTGATGGCTGATGTAGATTTTTCCCAGGTAAATTGAAGTGTGGAGAATTTGTCAGGCTGTCTAAAAATGTCTCAAGTGTTGAAGCACCCTGTGTCCAAATTAGGAAGATGTCATCTATATATCTATACCAACATAATGGCTGGTGTGTTTGTGTCTTTAGAAAACTTTCTTCCAACAATCCCATGTACAGATTTGCGTACGATGGTGCCATTCTGGTACCCATTGCTGTTCCCTTTATTTGAAGGTAGTTCCTTCCCTCAAACTGAAAGTTGTTCTTCTCGAGGATGAACCGGGTCAGGTTCACAAGAAAAGGTGTAGTGGGAGAAGGCTTGCCTGGGCGTTTGTTTAGAAAATTCATGACAATAGGCCATGTGCATGAGGGATGTTGGTATAGAGAGAGGTGACATCTATGGTGACCAAAATAGTTACCGGGGGTAGAGGTACAGATATTTGTGAGAGTCGATCTATGAAGTGATTGGTGTCCTGGGTATGTGATGGAAGGTTCTTTACTAAGGGTTGAAGGTGTGAGTCGAGGAAAGCTGAAATTCTTTCCGTTACTGAATTGCAGCCAGCAATTATTGGTCTACCAGGTGGAGGGATTATGTTTTTGTGGATCTTTGGTAATATATAGAATTGAGGAGTAGAGGGGTTTTCATTATATAATAATTTTAAAGATGTTTCCGAAATATTTTTTTCAGGAGCTGTATATTTGAGTAGGTTCGAGAGTAAATTGTTGAATTCTGTAGTAGGGTTATCTGTAAGTATTTTGTATGTTGTGATGTCTGACAGTTGCTTATTTGCTTCTTTGATGTAGTCTTCTTTGTTCATGATGACAGTGGTTGAACCTTTATCTGCTGGAAGAATCATAATATCTTTATTGTTTTTCAACGAAAATATTGCCGCTTTTTCTAATTTGGTAAGGTTAGGTTTAGTCTTCAGATTTTTAGTGAAATTTATATCGGTGATGCTTTGCATGATAAAGTTGATGTAAAGTTCAATGGGGTGATCAGGTGGTAGTGGTGGGGGATCCCAGTTGGAGGGTGGTTTGAATTTTGCAAGACATACGTCTATGTTTGTATCCGTTGTGAAAGTTGGTGTCTGAGCTATATAATTTTTTATCCTAAGTTTTCTGGCAAAGCTGAAAACATCTTTTCCTAACTTGAATTGGTCTATTTCCTTAGTTGGTGTGAATGACAGGCCCTTAGAAATTACTTGTAGTTCATGTTCCGAGAGTGTGTGGTTGGAAATATTGTGCACGGCAACTGTTTTTGGTGAAGGGTTATTTCTTATATCGGGACTGTTATTATTATTATTTTTGTTATTTAGCAATAATGATTGGGTTGGCAGTTTAGGGAGTTGTCCACAGGGTACTGGTATCTTGAAGAGAGAATTCGTTCATTATTTTTCCGTTACACTGACATTATGAAGTTATTATTTTTACTTCTAAATAATCTTTTCCACCACTAAGTGCAATAATTTTACCTTATGTGATGAGGCACCTTTCGGTCACTTGACCATTGTCGAATCACTGAATTAATTTTCTGGTGTGGATGTTCGGTCTGTGATGTAGGTATTTGTTGACGTCATACATGTTTCTTATTGAGCCGTGTGTACAATTTTTTTGAATAGTACGTCGTCTGCATATGTTGTCTGTAGGTTCATTAAATTGTTGTGTATGTTTTTATAAATGTGGTCTTTTTCTAGGGAGTTTAGTTCTATTGGGTTATTATTTATTTCAAGTATGGTTAGGTTATTTTCATAATTTGTTGTTTCATGTTTATGTGATATTAGGTGTGTTGCAACATTTGATACTTTTGTATTTTTATTTTTGAATGCTCTGTAATGTTCTTCAAATCTTATTTTTAAATGATCTGGTTGTTTTTACTATGTAAAATGCTTTGCAGCCATTACATGTAATTTTGTAAATTCCTGATAGGCTATGTTTTTCTGTATTTGTTTTGTGGTTTGTGTTATTAAGATATTTTAATATTACACTTTTCCTATTACTTGCGACCAGACTTTTTGTTAACTAAAGGTTTAAATTGTTAACTTACACTTGGAGGAAACGTTTTCGTCTTACAACTTCTTCGGCCTCGTATTTTTGCCGCTAGGAATGCTGCAGTTGTGCTTCCTCGGTACCATTATTTTGAAAGTTAGAAGTGATGTGATCGAAGAGTATGTGTGATCTGTGCCGTGTTTGTTCATTTAAGATGTCATTTTTATGTTTGTTGCTATGTCTTTATATTTCATACTGTTCTAGTGCGTTTAATTTATGGCCTTTGTTGCATGTGTGGAGGATGCTCATGTTATTTTCCATACTTTTGCATGAGTGTTTAGTGTTCATGAGGTGATTTGCGAAGATGGATTAAATAGTAGTGTGCAGTACGATTTTGTGTTCTTTATATCTTTCGGCGAAAGATCTGCCTGTTTGTCCAATATAGAACTTATTGCAGTTGTTGCATTTTAGTTTGTATACTCCTGGGTTATTGTATGTGTTGGTATTGTTATTAATGCTGTGTCTGAAAGCTGTTTGACTTTTATTTGTAGTTCTGTAAGCTACATTGTATCCTGCTTTTTTGAATTGGTGTGCTATTTTATTTGTGAGTTTGTTTTTTGTATGTGAGGGTGATGAATTTGTTTGTGTTCTTGTTTTTGTTGTTTGTGTTGTTACTGTTCCTCTTGAGTATTTTTCTGTGTAGTTTGTCTATTAAATAATTGTGATATCCATTCTTGTGAGCTAAATATTTTATTGTGTTTAGTTCCTCTGTATAGTTAGTTGTGAACATAGGTATTTTATTTAGTCTGTGTAGTAAATGTTTGAATGCTGCTGCGTGTTTATGTTGTATTTGATGGTTCGATGAATTGTGTATCAGTGTGTCTGTCATGGTTGGCTTGCGGTATGTGTTGAATTCATGATTGTTGATTGTTTTGATTTTTGGTCATGGTGATGTCTAAGAAATTCAATGTTTTGTTGTTTTCAAATTCTGCAGTGAACTGGATATTTTTGTGTATTTTGTTTATATGTGTTTGGAGTTGTTGGCATTGTCTTATACTTCCTCGTTATAGTATTATAACGTCATCTACATATCTGTGCCAATATATTATCTTACCTGCTTGTTTGTTGTTATTTATGATTTTATTCTGTTCCCTGAGTTGTAGGAATACTTCTGCAAGAATGCTTGAAATCGGTGAACCCATTGGTAGGCCTTGTTTCTGTATGTAATATTTGTTGTTATGAGTGAAGTAGTTCAAAATGGTATTCAAAATGTGTATGATTTCTTTTGTAATTTTTTCTGGAGTGTTGTTAAGTCTTTGTCTTGTAATCAGTCAAACAAACAATCAATAAAAGAACTTTATGTAAAGAAAGATAAACTTAACCTAAAATTGTTACAATTACATTTAAACATTTCTAATACATATGGACATGAATTCACATGCGAACTAATTACAAAATCGCACAAATGGGCCACTAAAACACTACAAGAAACACATAAAAAGAAAATAAATCAACTTTTAAATGAGCAAACTTTTAATCCAGCAATAAAAAAGCCAAAACACTCTTTTTATGAAAAAACAATAAATAACATTAACATCACATTTACCACTGAAGAAATAGAAATACTAGAACATAAGCCTAAAACATAATATACACTACAAAGATAACAATAAAACAAAAATAGGAATTATAATTGACACAGAAACCAATATACAACATACAGAAATACAAGATCAAGAACACTTAAAACATTTAATTGGTAACACAATAAGAATACACAAGACCCAAAAGAGCATAACACACACCAAAGAAATACCACTAAAACTAAAAGCCAGAGAACATGATTTAAAATACGTAAAAGCAGATAAAGGTAATACTACAGTTATTATGCGTACGCAGGATTTAAACAATAAAATTAATGAATTCATTACGGCAAACAACATCTCAGAAACAAATAAAGACATAACAAATGAATATCACAACAGTTAAACACATAAATAATTCAACTAAACAAGTAATATTTGAAACACAGAAAAAATACCTTAAAGCAATAAGACCTACCTTACAAGCACTTTCTAAACTACATAAACAAGGAACACCGATAATCAACAACCATTAATCACCTGCACACAAACTATCACGTCATATGGATAGAACTATTAGAAAATACATAAAACTAGACACACACACACACTAATATAAAGAACAATAGATCTAGTAAACAAAATAAAGAACATTGAAATCCCTCATAACTCAACCCTGGCATCGTTTGACATCAAAAACTTATATACCAATATCCCAGTCATAGAAACACTAAACATATTACAAGACAATCTAAGACTTAACAACACTCCAGAAAAAATTACAAAAGAAATCATACACATTTCGAATACCATTTCCAACTACTTCACTCACAACAAATATTCCACATAGAAACAAGGCCTACCAATGGGTTCACCGATTTCAAGCATTCTTGCAGAAGTATTCCTACAACACATAGAACAGAATAAAATCATAAATAACAATAAACATGCAGATAAGATAATATATTGGCACAGATATGTAGATGACGTTATAATACTATACCGAGGAAACATAAGACAATGCCAACAACTCCAAACACATATAAACAAAATACACAAAAATATCCAATTCACTGCAGAGTTTGAAAACAACAAATCATTGAATTTCTTAGACATCACCATAACAAAAAATCAAAACAAACATGAAATCAACATATACCGCAAGCCAACCATGACGGACACACTGATACAAAATGCAGTAAATATTTAATTCAGATTGTATAATAATCTGAATGGGATGTAAAAGGATACTTTTTTTGTTTAATAAACAATGTAATTGGTAACAGGTAATGTTTCCCCTTGTTACTGAGTAAACAAACAACTGGACTCCCCATGGGATCACCCATATCATCAGTCATGTCAGAAATATATTTACAACACTTTGAACAAATAATAATTAAACCTATACTAAACACACACGATATTTCACTATGGACAAGGTATGTAGACGATATACTTGTAATATACCAACCTACCATTCACAACGAACACATCATAATATTAAACAAACTAAATACATACAACGAAAACATACAATTCACTGTCGAAACAGAAACAAATAGAACAATCAACTATCTCGACATCACATTAAATATAAATGAAAATAAAATAGAAACTACAGTATACAGGAAACCTACTTCCAATAACACCACAATACACTACAAATCTAACCACCCCTGGACACACAAAATTAACACTTACAGTATCATGATAAATAAAGCAATAAAATACACACAGGATAACATTACATAAATAGCAATTGAAAATAGATACAACAAACACCTTATAAAAAATATATACAATAAATTCACAAAAAAACCTGACCTCAACACAACACTACAACCGGAACACAAAAATAATAAAAATAAAAAAATCTACCTAAAATATAAATACACCAATAACAAAATAGAAAAAGTAACAAATATATATAACAATGAATACTACACTCCAATATACAAACCAAACAACAAAATAATAAAATATCTTAATAACACAAACCACAAAAAAAATTCAGAAAAACATAACCTGTCAGGAATTTAGAAAATTACATGCAACAACTGTAATGCATTTTACATAGGGAAAACAACCAGATCATTTAAAATAAGATTTGAAGAACATTATAGAGCATTCAAAAACAAAAATTCAAAAGTATCAAATGTTGCAGCACACCTAATATCACATAAACATAAATAACAAATTACGAAAATAACCTAACCGTACTTAGAATAAATAATAACCCAGTAGAACTAAACTTACTAGAAAAATACCACATTTATAAAAACATACACAACAATGTAATGAATCTACAAACAACATATACAGAAGACATACTATTGAAAAACATTATACACAAGACACAAGAGGAAACGTGTATGACATCAACAATTACCAACATGACGGACCGAACATCCACACCAGAAAAATTGAAAAAAAGTAATTAGTGATTCGACAATGGTCAAGTGACCGAAAGGCGCCTCATCACACAAGGTAAAATCATTGCACTTAATGGTGGATAAAATTACTTATCCCGCAGGGGGGTGCGGACTAGCCGCACCTACGAGGGATTTGGCGTCCCTCGCGGTACCCTAGCCTAACACTACACCACTCACAAAAACCTACACACACACACATACACACACCAACACAATCTATATACATTTCAACACTTACATCTTCGCATAGGGAATTTTGACTGGTCAGAACCGTTGCGCGTTGGGAGTGCTGAAAAGTCCAGAGCGTGACAAACTCTGGTCTGGGACGCTGATGTGAGCTTGCTCTGCCGAAGACGTAAGCGCGGTTTCTGGTCTACCAGCCGCTTCGGTCCTTGGTCAGGGAGTGTCCGCGGTGCACGGGTGTCGGAGCCTGTGCACAGTATTACGAGTCCTCGACTGATGCCCATCCAGTCGAGCTAAGGAGAAAAGCTATAGGCCTCAGAGTTCTGAGGGTTGGAAATGATCTTAATGTGATCCAAGGGTGTACCCGTTCCTATAGTCTCGCCCGTAACGCTTGACACGATGGCTGGCAAAAAATATTTATGGATTCCAAAACCACGTCAAATATGACTAGTCTGAAGAGGACACGCCAGGATTCTCCTGACGATAGTCAAGATTTGAGCAAAAAGTTGATGGTGGCAACGTCGCAGACATTGCCATCAGCAAAGTATTTAGTTTTTTCTAGTGCCGAAGAAGGGAAAGATCTTTCCAAAGTTTCTCCTTTCCTGATTAACAAGGCCATTACTGCTTGTGCTGGAGGCCCAGTAGCCTCTATTAAGAAACTTAGAAACGGAACATTGTTAGTTGCGACTTCCACCGATAGACAAACCCGTTCTCTATCAAAAATGACCTCCTTCTTTGACCAGGTCATGGTATCTGTGGCTCCCCACAGATCCTTGAATTACTCAAAGGGGGTCATCACATGTAGGGATTTAATGCACCTTTCAATCGAAGAAATTAAGTCCGAACTGTCTTCTCAGTTAGTTACGGAGGTTATCCCCATAATGAAAATGGACAAAGGAGAAAAAGTAGCAACAGCTTCTTTTATAGTCACATTTGGAAAACCGGAAATACCCGAATACTTGCATGCAGGTTACCAAAGGATCTCAGTGAGACCATACGTGGCTAACCCTAGGCGCTGCTTCAAGTGCCAGCGATTTGGGCATATCAGCTCTACGTGTTCGAAGCAGAACGTATGCGGCATATGTAGCGTTGAAGGCCATGATGACAAGGAATGTGTTAATTCTCCGAAATGCGCCAACTGTGGTGGTGACCACCCAGCGCGATCCTACAACTGTCCTACTTTCAAGGAAGAGAAAGCTATCTTAGGCATCATGGCGAAAGACAAGCTGTCGTTTCCAGAGGCCAAAAAACTCTATAGATCCACTCAGCCAAAGGCAGACAGTAAGACTTATGCCGCTACCCTGACCGCTTCGAAATCGTCTTGTACCAACTGTGCTGAGCTGTCCAAGAAGATTGAAGCTCTAACTGAACAAGTGTCTCGCCTTTTGTGCTTAGTCACAAATGGATCGTCTCTAAATTTGGCACAACCTGCAGCAACGGATGGTGTTTTGCCTCGTGTACCTATCCCTTCCACTGGGGAAACACTGCCTTGTGTTTCTGTGCAGAAGATATTATCAACGGGTAATAAACCTTCTGTGCAGAAGACGTTGGAAAAATCGAAACCACGTAAACCAGTGTTACGTCAGACCACATCGCCACCGTCGTTACCGGGTATTAAACAAAATGCTAACAAAGGAGGGAATGTAAAAACTAAACCTCCTAAACCCAAAACTTCCTCAGATTCCATCCCTGAACGGGTGGATATGGAATCTGAGAAATGTAAGCCTGAGACGTCTAAAAACGTCCCAGGCAAGAAAGGAGAGAGCACCAATGGGTGTCAGATCAATCCATTGCTGAGTTAATAAATGTCTGCAATTAACAAGTCAGTGATACAATGGAACGTCAACGGTGTTAGGAGTCACATAGAAGAACTTAAAGTACTCGTGCGAGATGTGTACCCAATGTTTGTATGTCTACAGGAGACACATCTCCACGAATCGCATAATTTCCATTTAAGGGAGTATTCAGTTTTTAGATCGGACTTCGTTACAGAAGATCGAGCTAGAGGTGGCGTAGCCATCCTAGCCCGTGACTGTATCGATGCTGTTTCTCTAAACTTAATAACTCCTTTACAAGCAGTAGCCGTTCAAACAGCTGTCCCGTATAAAATCACTGTGTGTTGTGTCTACTTGCCACCACAAGAAAACCTGCATCACAGTGATTTAGTAAATTTGATAAGCCAGTTACCAACTCCGTTCTTATTGGTAGGGGATTTTAATGCCCACCATTCGTCTTGGGGATCTCCGACTAGGAACTCTCGAGGTGATATTGTTGAAAGTGTAAGAACGGGACTAGACTTATGTCTGCTAAATGACGGTTCTCCTACTCATTTAGCAGCATCTACTGGTGGATGGACAGCTGTTGATCTATCGATTTGCAGCCCTCAATTAGCTACTAGATGCACATGGTCGGTACTCAATGATTTGTATGGAAGCGACCATGTGCCTATTAAGATCAGTTTATGTGACTCCCAAACCTGTTATGTTCGAAATTCCAGTTGGATTTTGCGAAAAGCCAACTGGGACTCCTACTCGAATTACCTTGTATCACTTGACATGGATTATCTGACACCCATTGATGAAAATATAGAAAATTTTACAAAAGCAATTTTAAATGCCGCTGAAAAGACCATTCCGAAAACCTCTGCGCATCCACGCCGACCGCCTGTGCCGTGGTGGAACGATGAATGCACAGAAATCCTCCGTTTACGACGAAGAGCTCTTAGGAGATTTAAACGACACCCAACGAATGGAAACCTTCAGGACTATAAAATACTCCGTGCGAAAGCACGGAGGATATTTAGGCTGAGTAGAAAGAACTCTTGGGAACAGTACATTAGCACAATTAGACGAACAACTCCGTCCTCCACAGTGTGGAGGAAACTAAGATCAGTTTGTGGTACTTCCATTCCGTTGCCAGCCATTGCGCTGAAGCAACCAGATGGGAGATTAATCACAAACAGTGATGACATTGCTAATGTACTTGGAACATCTTTTTCTAACTTTTCTGCTACTACAGCCTATAATAGATTATTCCAGATGTATAAACTGAAGGAAGAAGCAATACCGTTTACTGTTGGGTCGTCTGAGGACTCTCCTTTAAACACTCCTTTCTCTATAGGGGAATTGGAGTCAGCTCTTGCGTCAATGAAGGATTCTGCACCAGGTCCTGATTCCATTGTGTACTCCATGCTAAAACATCTACCATCATCGGCGAAACTTGTCCTCCTTCAAGTATACAATCGTTTATTCGAGGAGCGCTCTTTCCCCGATGCATGGTTAGAATCGACTGTAATTCCTCTTTTGAAGCCAGGTAAGGACAAAACCAACCCCAGTAGTTACAGGCCTATATCACTTACAAGCGTCTTGTGCAAACTACTGGAGAAGATGGTCAACCGCCGTCTTGTCTGGTACCTAGAAACCAACAACCTTCTTAGCAACGAACAATGTGGTTTCAGACTAGGACGCTCATCAGTTGACCAATTGGTTTTGTTAGAATCCGCTATTCAAGATGCCTTTCTCTTGCGTCAAACGCTCGTTGCGGTTTTCTTTGACCTTGAAAAGGCATATGATATGGCATGGAAAAGAGGAATTCTGAACACTCTGAAATCATGGAGTATACAAGGGAATATCCTAGCATTCATCGCTAACTTTCTTTCAAACAGATCTTTCCGCGTTCGACTTGGAGGCACGTATTCAAACAGCTATACACAGGAGAATGGTGTACCGCAGGGCAGCGTGCTGAGCGTCACGCTGTTTGCCGTTGCAATAAATAGTATCACCAGTAATATACGATCTCCGGTACACTGTTCCCTTTTTGTGGGTGACTTTTGTATATGTGTGCCTGCTCGTAGTATGGCAACTGCGGAAAGATCTTTGCAGTTAGCAATATACAGATTGGAGGAATGGTCAAAATCTACAGGTTTCAAATTCTCTGCTTCGAAGACCCAATGTGTAGCATTTAGTCGTCGTAGGCAACACCAGGAGCCGATCCTTTTTCTTGACGGGGTTCAGCTTCAAACCACGGATAGTGTTCGATTTCTAGGTCTTTTATTTGATAAAAGACTCTCATGGATCCCACATGTTCGTGATTTGAAGGTGAGATGCAATAAGAAATTGGATATGTTGAGAGTCCTTAGTGGTACGAATTGGGGAGCAGACAGAACTAGTATGCTTCGATTTTATCGCGCGGTCGTTAGATCGCGCATTGATTATGGCTGTCAAGCCTATTCATCCGCACGACCTACAGTTCTGAAAACTCTTGATACCATCCACCACTCTGGACTTAGACTGGCTACTGGTGCATTTAGAACTAGCCCAATCCCTAGTCTTCTTGTCGAAGCTGGGGAACCTACCCTTTCTAGACGACGTCAGATGCTACAAATATCTTACGTTTCTGTTCTTCGAAGCAAACCCAACCACCCGGCATTTGATATAGTCTTTCATAATACGTTAAATCAAGTGTACAATACACGTCAACGTTCGACCGCTCCATTTGGCATACGAACGAAGAATATTGGATGACCTTGAGTTGCAACTTCCAACTATGTTTGAACGACAAATGTGCTATCTACCTCCATGGATAATAAAAACGCCGCACTTCGATTTCTCATTGTCCAGTTATATAAAACACGATACTCCTGTTGTGGTCTACCACCAGGAATTTTCATCCATTTATAAATCTCACCAACACAGTGAAATTATTTTCACTGATGGATCTAAACTGGACAATGGCGTTGGGTGTGCGTTTTATGCATCTGGTTGTACCTACACGTACGGATTGCCCTCAGCTTGCAGTGTTTTCACGGCAGAACTATTTGCTATTTTTAAAGCTTTGACCGTCATTCCATCTCGATCTTCGCATTATCTTTTGTGTTCGGATTCCAAAAGTGCTCTTCAGGCTCTTCAGGATGTTTTCTCTAACAACCCTTTAGTTGGGGACATTTTGTGTGCTGTACACAGGCTTCAATTGAGGGGTGTGGGGGTAACTTTCTGTTGGGTTCCTGGACATTGCGGAATACTTGGAAACACAAAGGCGGATGAAGCAGCGAAGAAAGCTACAAGTTTGGTGCCTATTACTCAACTAGTTATGGCATCCGATTATGTGTGTTTCGCGAAACATTTATTGCTCGCTGCTTGGAATGACGAGTGGCATACCGTGATTGAGAATAAGCTGAGGGAAATTAAAGATACCGTCCGTCCATGGAGGTCTTCAATTCGTTCAAAACGTAGGGAGGAAGTGGTGGTTACACGCCTTCGCGTTGGCCACTCGTTTGCAACTCATGGATATTTGATGAGGCGTGAAGATCCACCAAAATGCCAATATTGCGGTGATATCTTCACAATAAAACATATTTTAGTAAACTGTGTTAATGTAAGCAATATTCGTGACCTTAAGCAATATTCGTGACCTTTTTAATTTAAAAGGGAGTTTAAAGGTGGTGCTAAGGGACGATGCCTCGGCCATTGACCGAGTCATCGCTTTCTTGCACCACTTGAAAATATTTTTTAAAATTTAATACATAAATATATATATTTTTTTATACATATAATTCTCTGTTTCTTTTATTTATTTTAATTTAATTTATTTTGTGTTCTTGTTATTGTTATTGAGATTTATTTATTGATAAATTGTTACCTATTATTGTTTTACATATTGTTATTATTTATTTACTGATATATTGTTTTTTGTTGTAATTTTGTTATTTAATATTGTTATAGATTTATTGTTTGTTATTTATTGTTGTTGTTTTTTGTTTTGGAATTTTTGTTGTATTTAAATTTATTTTGTTTTATTTAAAATATTCGTTGTCCGTGTTAGATTTAGTTTGGCAATGATAACCACAAATGGTTTTTCGCCAGGAAAAAAAAAAAAAAAAAAAAAAAAAAATAAAAAAATAAAATTACTTATAATAGTAATATATTAACTTCATTTATATATATTGACTCATGTTATCTTCAGTATTCACTTTCCTTTTCAGAGTTTTATCTTGTTTTATTACTCTTTTACATTGTTTTTCAGGTGTTAGTAGCTTAAATATAGTTTTGACCTTAAAATAAAAAACTAAAGGAATTTTGAGTACAATTTCTTGAATTTTTATTCCTAAATATTACCTAATTAATGCATCGGAGTATTGTTTATTAATATTTTTTTAGATTCTTGGCGTATACCATGACTATTTAGAACTCCGACAAATCAAACCTCGTCTTCAGAGGTTATATTCATTGTTAAAATCATCAAGTTATTGTGGTTCAGAGTTGGAAGAATCATTAAAGGAAACAGGAGTTACTTTTTATGATACTGATGGCCTTTTAGAAATAGTTCAGGCAAGCAATGAAGAATTACTACAAGGCTTGAAGGAAATTGGAGCTTTCATTTTTGATGGTGAGTTTGGTGAATAATACTCAGCATTCGTTTTTAGTGTGTACAGTATATTTAAAATTAAAGAAATTGTTAAATATAGGGTTCATTTCATTTATATACAGTTTTGTTTTAAATAATTTTATAACTTAATTTTTAACGCTTGCCAAATACTAATAATAAACATGGATGAGAAGATTTTATTCATTGTATCTTATTGATTTCTTCATAATAATATGGACAATAGGGCAAGGTAATTAATTACATAAAGTTTAATTAACTTTAATTACTTACAGTTCTTGCAAACATATTTTACCCTATTGAGACCAACAAACAATTCCAAACTTTGCATTCCACATCAAAGTAAAGTGTTTGGAACTTATTCCTTTCAAACAAAAAATACTAACTAAATATATGAATGAAAAGAGAGAAAACATTTTATGGAAAATTTGTAATGAAAAGTAGCAAAGAATGTACATTATGATACTGGAAGGATAAAACATGTATCCATAATGTCCATCCATTTTTTGTGAAATTGCATAAGAGAAAGACCATGCTATTTTTCCTGTGTTTGTAGTATTTCTTTAAATGTTGTGTAAATTCCATATAGACATCTAATTTTTTGTTATTTGTTCCACAACCTTGGTTATTAAATATTTATGTTATAAATCATTCCTTTTCAGAAACTTTCATGCAGAGAGTCAGTTTTCTAATTACTATCATCAGTTTTCTAGGTTTCTAAGCATATAAAATCTAAAAAAATCATCACACCTTGAAACTTGCACAATTTATTACTAAGAGGTTCTCTACGTATGTCGTGTATTTAATATTAAATATTATTTCCTAAAATCTATAAATATCCTATTCTATATCTGAAATAAAATTTCAACAAGTATGTTTTGAGATCCATTGGCCAATGAAGTCCCTTATCACATCGTATTCGTCCAGTCTGTGATAGTTTCTAGTGCCTGGAAAAATATTTGCTTTGAAAAACAAAATTAGAAAACAAATTTGGCAGAAATATTACAAAATAAATTGAAAGATTTTCTTATAATAAATAATTACAGAATGAGAAAATAAAATGTGCACGTGATCCCGTAGCAGATGACAGAACAGACAACTTCAACAGGAAAAACATAAACAAGAGCAAACTGTCGCAAGGATGGTTGCAGGTGTCTAAATAGCATCCTCGTTCATCACCATAAATAGCATCCTCGTTTCATGGTGAAAGAAGAACCATTTTGTTACACATGAAATAAGCTTTCTCACGGCAGTAATAGTATTGCGATCTGTTGAATTTGACGAGAACTACTACGGTTTGATATATCGGCTCATGGTCTTAAACGATTAACAGAATTATTTCGTAAACTGTTAAACCAACTATTTAATTATTGTCAAATTAAGAGCTCAGTATCCTCATATACTTGATTTATCATATTTGTAGCCTTATTATCTAATTTAATTGTAGAATCGGTCTGGTATGAATAGATTTCCTATAAATATTATACACAGTTTTAAATGTTGTATTCATTCTATAGTTGTTAGTTTAGGTTACTGGAGAATTTTAGAGTTTGAATATCACTTCAGAGTTGTATCATATTTCCTGAACTTGCTGGAGGAAAACTCATGGAGTGTTAATGAAATTTCCTACAAAGAAACTGTAGAGTTACTTAAGGATCTAATGCCAATGCCTATATTAAATCATGTATTTCAAGAGTATACTGAAATGACTGGAGAAATGGATGATGATGGTATGATAATTTATAACTGCTATGAAAAACATTTTACAAATATAACCTATTTTGATTCAGAATATATTCTATGGTCTAAACTATTAACTTATTAATCTAGGTTTAGATGTAAAGATTTGTATAGAAAATTCATTTTTGTATACAAATATATCTTTAAAAAGCAATTTAATTGTAACATTTTTTGTTCATTTATTATAGTTTATGTGTGTGTTAGTAACTTTTTTGTAAACCTCTCATTGAAATTACAGTAGAGATTCGATAATTCAAGGTAAATGGGACGGAGACCCCCTCGGATTACTGAAAACTCGGATTGCACGGAAATAAGTTTCTGTGCATTAGAAAAGTAGGACTTTAAATGAACCCTAATATAGTAAAAACACCTTATATCCAGATTAATATGGTGACAGCCTGTCCAGATTTATTAATAGCAGGATTAAAGACAAATCCAGCTAATAATGAGTGTTGTTGTTGTTTGGTCAATTTGTTTGCTTCAAGGGAGTTTTATCTTCTGATATGTCACACACAAGACATTGTGCTTTCTAAGGGATATTTGTCAACTGTTAAACTTACAGAGTAAATAAAGAAATATATTTATGGCCAACTGACCTTAGGTCAGACTTCTAAACATAACTGATAAGGGCATTCAAACACAACTGATAAAGTTGGGTAATACACCAATCTGTAGAACACTAGTGAACTGAATGGTATAACAGAACGGGGAGGAAGAAAAATATTGTATCAATATAAACATTTCTTTGAAGCCTGACTAATCTCCTTTGCATAACGTATTGATATAGATATTTTTTTAACGGCCCGATTCATTTTCTTCATGGCTATAAACATTTCTTAGATGCCAGACTCATTTCCTTTCTAATAGATGAAATAGGCTCAAATAGAAAAAGGCTGGAATTTAACGGAAGCCAGAAAATCGGGACTTGGATTTTTGAGACGCTACTGTATTAAACTTCATTTACAACAAATAATTTTTAGTATTGAGAAAAACAAATAAAGTAAATCCATGTTTACACTCGCAGCAATATTAGGTAAATGAAAAAAAGCAGTTGAGTTTTGAGTTAAGTATATATATTTTGTTTTATTGGCCACATTTTGGAAATTAGTTATTTCCAACATCAGTTTTTGTAATGTTTTCATTTAGCAAATATAGTAAACTGCTTCTCATCAAACAATATTAGTGCCCTGGTAAAAATACCTCAATATTGAATAGCATAGTTTTATGCAGTGTATTTATCTTTGTAATGTGATCATAGGGCAGCGATTTTTATGTAATATCAAAGTGCAAAACATGTACATATTTATATACTATTATTAACTGCAACTTGTAATATTACATAAAGAATTTTAAATATGTAAGACTAATTTAATTAAATTTTTTTATAAAGTGTAGAATTTTTATATTTGTGTCAATGTTGGTGTATGTGTGTAGCGTGTGCCGTATTTGGTTAATGAAATTTGATTACGCTGTGAGTTTTTGATGTCTGTTATGTTTTCCTTGTATCGTGTGGTGAAGTTTTTTCTTGCTTGACCTATGTAGAAGTTAGGGGAGCCGTTACGTGTGTTTTTTTATACTCTAGCTCTGTCTCATTTTTTTTGTATTTTTGTGTTGTGTAGGTTTTTTTGTTTATGTTTGATGTCTTTTAAGCAAGTTCGTGTTTGAGTTTTTGAAATAATGGAGCTGTTTTTTGTGATGTGTTGTCATGATATGTTAAGGTTATGTACTTTTGTTTTTCTGTAGTATTGTTGTTTTTTTTTGGTGTGTGCTGTGTTTTATGTATATTGTTTTTTGAGTATTACTTTGTGAATTCTAAAACTGCAAAAAAAGTAAGTGCTTCTACAGGCAAATGTAACATAACAATAAATGTTAAAGTGTATTATTGTAAAACTAGTAGCTCAAGGAAAAATAGAATCAAATTAAATAAATTCTTTTATTTAGTATGAAAATGAAAAAAAGTAATAGGAGTTTCACAAGTACTATAATTGCTGTTTAGACAGTCTTCACTAAATAATACTTTGCAGAACACAATTGCAATGAATTGTTAGACACATCTCTAAGTTTTCTCTTGTGATGGAGTATCACCAGCGATACATTTTTTTTGTATGCAGAAAATGAATTCTTGTCACAGGAAGTTTTACTGGAGTAAATTCTTGTAGATTAAAGTTTTCAGGAGTTATCGAGAGGAGGGCTCTGTTCTTAACTGCTGAGTATCTTGTATATTACAGTCATTGTTCAGAAACCACGGTTTTTGTTTATAACAGACTAAAATTACTTTATTACATCTATTCCAACAATCTATTCTACAACTTGGATTTTCCATCTTCCACCATGTTCAATGATTTTTTCAAAGGCATGCCATGGGTTTCTAATTTTAAAATATCGGGAATGAATATCAGCAATATCAGTAATGAATTAAAAATTGCTTTATATGTAAGATAATTGGTACTGTACTTCAGAATCACTGAAAGCATGTTGGGTGTCTCGCAAAAACTGGAAATGAATCAAGATTTCTTGGACTTTATAGGTTTAAGAATGTTTAAAAAAAATTTTGTTTTCAAGTTTAAATCCAAGTTATAAAACTGTAATATTTAGCAATTTCAATAAATAATTTTTATTACATGCAGAAAAGAATTGGCTTTAGTAATATAATATCTTTTTTTTTCTCTCTCAGGTGAAGCTTTATACTGTTTGAAAGAAGTAAAGGTTTGTCGCTTTTTAGCTGAAGTTTTATTACGACCAGCAGGCAAATTTAACCTTCAAGATTTTTTAGAAGCATGGCAAGGAAGTGTACCCGAAGGTAAATTCCATTTTATATACAAGTTTATATCATTGTTCAAAATTTAAACATAAGCAATTCAACAATTTTTTTTCTTTTTAAAAATTAGAGTCTATTACAAATTCCTCCCTATTATCCAAATTGTTAATTGGCTTCTGAGGGAGAGGTTGATCAGTAACTTATGTTTGCAGTCTGAAACAGAACAATACGTATCATTTGCTGTGGTAAATTATGCTTTGGTCAAACAATTTTTTATGTTAGGTTGAAGGGCTGAAAAAACTTGTAAACATTTATTTAATTATAATTAAAGAATAAAAATATGGTACAACTCACAAATATACAATTTTTTATTTCATACGAGTTTCAACGACTAATTTGTCGTCATCCTCAGTGAAGATACACAAATGAAATTAACTAAAAAAATATATATATATTAAACATAACCTATTTATTTAATTACTAAATTAATCACAAATCATTTAATAATCAAGAATAGTTGAGCATAGTAATCTCAACCAATTGGGACCAAGTATGATTCTGATTGTCAATTCCTTCTGATTAACAAATCTCTCAGACCAAAACCAAATTTGAGTGAAGAATGTTACTTAAAAATGTATTTTTGTTTAGTATTTAAATGTATTTATAACATATTATGCTGTAAACAAACTACAATTTAATAAAATACTACAAAAAGATATTTACATTTTGTCAAATCATCTTTATGAGAACAGCCACCTACCATGTATTATAATAATTTATATAAGTGCTACATTAAACATTTCATTTCACACTTTTTGGGAATTTTGACATAATTTTTATGACAGTAAATTACAAATATTCTGACATATTACTTAACATTTGTGTGTAGAGTACAATCAAGTGACATCTTTAATCGAATTTCTACTAATCACAGAAAGCTAAAATTATAGAAAAATTATTATACAGTACAAATATAAGTTAAATCAGAAATTTATTCTTTTATGTACTTCTGGCATAAGTGTTTTAAAGCTCCTTCTGTCTTTGGAATATTCTTTTTCTTCCTTCTATATTGCAACTTAAATTTTTCATAAGTTAAATGATCTGCAGTGGTCTTTATGTTACCACTTTCTAGAATTAATATTCCATTAAACTACGCACATTCATATTATTTTTTCAAATTACTGGTATCAGTTAGGGCACACATTTTCAAGAATTATCTGTTAATTGACTTACACAATCACTCTTAAATGGCTTGCAAGGGTTATATTTTATTAATGTACAAATTACACTTTTGCTATTATTTGCGACCAGACATTTGTTAACTAAAAGTTGTTAATTGTTAATTTACACTTGGACTTGGAGGAAACTATTTTGTCTTACGACTTCTTCAGCCTCGTATTTTTGCCGCTAGAAATGCTGCTGTTGTGCTTCCTCGGTACCATTTTTTTGAAAGTTAGAAGTGATGTGATCGAAAAGTATGTGTGATCTGTGCCGTGTTTGTTCATTTAAGATGTCATTTTTATGTGTGTTGCTATGTCTATATATTTCAAACTCTTTTAGTGTGTTAATTTATGGCCTATGTTGCATGTGTGGAGGATGCTCATGTTATTTTCCATACTTTTGCATGAGTGTTTAGTGTCCATGAGGTGATTTGCGAAGGTGGATTCAATAGTAGTGTGCAGTGCCCTTTTGTGTTCTTTATATCTTTCGGCGAAAGATCTGGCTGTTTGTCCAATATAGAACTTATTGCAGTTGTTGCATTTTAGTTTGTAAAATGGTACCGAGGAAGCACAACAGCAGCATTCCCAGCGGCAAATATACAAGGCTGGAGAAGTCGTAAGACGAAAACGTTTCCTCCAAGTGTAAGTTAACAATTAACAACTTTTAGTTAACAAATGTCTGGTTGCAAGTAATAGCAAAAGTGTAATTTGTAATTTACAACCAGCTCGTCATGAACAGCAACAATATTCGATATTTATTAATGTTATGGTTTCTTAAGTTGATTTTATTACTGTTTCCTCACTTTTATGACCTTCAGGTCCAAAAATGTCAAACCTCTGAATGCTTGTTATCTCTTTAATCATAGGTTAGTCAATAACCACTTCAGATTTGCTAAATTCATGTTGTTTCACACCATGATATTGTTTCACTGCAGGTATAAGGGTTAGTTACCTCTGTTTATCCTTAAACAAGAATTTAGAATTCTCCTTTTGCAAAGGAATTTTGAACAATAATCTTCCCTGATCTGTGGCTATAGTGTACTTGTGTGTACTAATAGCTTAAAGAAGGAATTTCTTACATTATTACATAACCTGTTTCTGTATTAAATCTATTTATTTAATTGTGTAAATAGTATTAATTACTGTAGATAAATAAAGAAAAGGGTCACCTTTACAGTGTGTGACCTGTAGGATTTTTACAGGAGGTTTGGATTCAATATGGGGTAAAAACCACAATGGGGATTTTAAAAATGATACTTATATCACATTTGTTCTAACTGTGATAATTATAGTTATGGTGATAACTAAGGCTCTCAGGTTAGTTTTGTGACGTACAGGGTGAAACCTCATAACGGGTTAAACATTAAACTATATTTCTGTTCCCAGTCCTGGACTCTGTTTGATTGTTAATACAACAAACAAATTTTAGTAAGCTATTATGGCACTGAACAAAAATAATTGCTCACTAAATATATAGAAAATAGTTTATCTATGTAAACACGTTACAACATGAAAATCAAAGTTAGGTCAAAAGCAACTGCTTATATTACTAATCACTACTAAATTAATTTACAAATAATTTAGTACTAGAAATTGTTTTATTCAAGTATGTAGTAATGTCTAGCCTTAGGGCATTATGTCGCCAAAATGTACAAAATATCTTTAATTTAAAGAAATTTAACTAAAAATAAATGGTATGGGTATATGAAAAAACAAATATTATATATACTGAAAACAATTTATTTATACATACTTTCACAAGAAACATGATATAACATCTCAAGTTTTAATTTGAAAGGTAAATTTTAACTGTTAAGAGAAGAATCTATTAGTCAGATGGATGAGGTTGCCTTTTCACTAGAATGCCTATTTCACGTTGCATTTTAGTAAGGGTACAATGCAAGCCATTAGCAACATCAAATTTGTTCCTATATTTTATTTTTATTGTAACAAGTGCTTAAAATGTTTTTTTCTACACATGTAGGTGCTTGAAAAAGCCAAGTATAATCAAAGAGCTGCCTGTGAATGGCCTACACTTTTAAGTGTTTTATCCAAAATAAAGATTAGACCGTTGTGGCGCTGTTGCCATATTGAACGGCAAACATTTGTTTCGCAACACTTTTGTACTATTTAATCCTTTCAAGCTGTTATGTTGGCTTGATTTCAACTTTATAAAATTTGCACAACCTTTACTTTTATTTTTTTTATAAATAGATACAATTCATTAAAAGTTTCTAAACATCATGGCCAATAAAATTACTTATGAAAAAAACTCTGAGGTGGAAATTATGTTTTAAATTTTAATAAATTGTGTACTTAAATTTTGGCTAAATGAGAATCTATCTTTTTTCCAACTGGTCTCGCGCCCTGCCAGACTTGCTTTCACGCCCCCCGAGAGGTTCGTCCCCCCAGTTTGGGAACCCATGGTCTAATAAGTAATATTTCCTTGTTCAGTAGCTTTTGAACAATAATTTATGCCAATAATTTTTTCAAGTATTTTTCTAAACTTTTGAGTTGCTGTGTTTGTTTAGGTATTTATCTCATAATTGCTATATGTTAGAGTCTCTTTGGTTTAACTCTCTAAATATAATTTTGTAGTAAGTGACACTTTTAAAACGGTTTTTAAATGATTGTTTTTATCCATTCTTAAAAAGTAATGTACTGTTATGCTTGTACAATTTTACAAATTGACACATTTATTTATTTACTAAATAATTTTATTGAAAGTTTATTTATTTTAATACATTTATCTTTAATGCTTTAAAACAGCTTATTAAACCCTTTGTTACAAACATTTTGCACAAATACCATGTAACAAAATTGCAGAAAGTAACACAATATTACCAGTTTACTAATTACTCTCAGATCTAAGTATTTTGTGTAATTAGAAGATTTTTATTAGAAGAAAAGTTTATTTAATTTACTTGTATACTTCAACATTACTAATTTGATTGAAATAATAAGTTACAACAAAACAAAAAAAATTAATGTTGTCCAAGAAAATTAGAGGTTTTGTTTAGAATATTTAAGATTTTTAATAACTGAATAAAGCTTGCTTTGATCTCAGAATCAATCATATATTTATATTTTAGGTTTACAAACAGACTTGAAACAATTAGAAGGCTTGGCTTTACTAGATTTAAATGTCCGACCACAGGTTATCTGGTACTTTCCTGAGTCAAATCTACCAGAAGATATTGTAGAACGAATACAAACTCTGTTCCGTGTAAGAGAAAAATGGACTTTGGAAGAGATACGGCCATATGTTGAGTAAGTACATTGAATCATATAATATTAAACTTGTTTTTTCTTCTTATAACTATGCACAAGGAAACCTAGCAACATAATGTATTTTCACCCTAAAGAACAAACAAAGATCAGAGAAATTCTATTCAGCTGGATATTATTCTAATTTAACCCTAGAACCATTTCATCATCTAAAAGTTTTATGTTCTATTGATCCTGCAATGAATCCTGTTACAGAAGTAAAAGTAGTAATTCTTCTTCATCTGAAAAATTGGCTTGAGACTAAAAGTTTTGTTGCCATCAACAATTTTTAGACAGTTTTCTCTTTACTCCAGGAATATTTGGAACATTCAGGAATCAATATTTTACATAACATTGAAGAAGTGTAAACAAATTATTTTGGTGACATTTCTCATTTCTACTCTTTTTCAAACGTGAAATTTTCAGGCCTTAGAAATATAATTTCTATATCTTTTCAACATTCATGTAGGATTGGCACCCTCCTGCCATTTTTATTTTAGTAAAAGAATAAAAACACTATTTATGTTAAATGATTTTTAGTTTAAAATAACATGTTAAAAGAAGAGGGCAGCAAATTGACTACTGTAGGTTTACTTCAGGGAGCAACCCTGTCCATATGAGTCATGATTCTTTCCTTCAGTCTACCTGTGATTCATCATCACTTCTTTATCCCTCATATACTTATTGTACTTGTCCTAAAACAACCGAAAAGTGGAACACACAATAGAAAATAGAATAAAAAGCTGTTAGTAATAATAAATTGATACCAATTAAGAATAATGTCTCTCAGTGGAAGTTGTACAAAGTGGTGATTTCCTATTTTAAACATAAATGTGTAGATCTTGGTTTTACAATGCACAGTGGTGTTTATCAAAGGTTGCCTTTACATTGACTTTCATACTTGCCTTTACATTCTAATTAATTTATTCAGAAATTAGCAAGACAGTTGTGCAGATAATACTATATAAATATATATAATGTAATTAGCTACTGTGAAAATGATCAAAGGTTCAAATCATACACTTTCACCTGCAAATTAATTGGCTCTAAATAAGTTTGATTTTCTATTAAAATTTGATTGTTTCAGACGCTTAACCACCGACAAGCTGAATGTAAATGCTTTGTTGACTAAATTCGCTCGAGCATCAAATGTAAATGGAGTTCGTTACTATAGTGCAAGGCATGGAAAATAGCTTGGAACCAAAACATTTTCCTACAAGTTTTAATTTTTAGGTTTCAGAATAATTTATTAGTAAGTTATAGACAATTTATTAATAATTCATCATTTATTTTTAAATATAAAGCATTTTATTTAACAAGTAGAACTTTAATTAATAAGTCCCTCTAACATTTCCCTTAATGATTATTATGTTTAGGCTTGGGAGAAATTAATGTCAGGTAATATATCACAAAAATAATGCGTTTCAAATAACTGAATTCTCAGTTAAGAACTCAGCAGAAATATTTTTGAACCAAATCCAACGCAAAAAGCCACTACAGACATTTTTAACAACATTAATTGAAAAGTAAATGTAAATGATATAATGGCTTTTAATGTCATTTAATAATTTTAAACACATTCATTTTTATCAATTTTGTCTTCAAACTGGGTATATGTTGTTGTGTAGTGTCTAATAGAAAATGTTCAATGGTCTAGTATCTTTCGGATGTTTTTGAAAGTATATGGTAGGCGAGGCCTTAAAAACTCAGTTCTTCACTGTGATACCTCCCCTGTCAGTACCTTCTGCAGATGGCTTATGAAACACATTGTCTAAGTGTTGACCAAATTCTTTAAATTTTAGACAACCTAGATGTAAGCAGACATACAAGTGATTTAATATTAATTAGTTTGATATTGATAATAATACAGTGATTATGTCGGTGATAGTTATAAAAGTAGTGAGATTAAGGAAATTAGAGAAAGTCCAATTCCTAAACTTTGTAAAGTAGACTGTCATTAAAAGTAATTTCTGATTGTATTTAATTTCATTGTAATTTTTTAGTTTTATTTAAAAGAGTGGTGTGTACTTACTACTATCAACAAATTTCATCAATTAATGTACAATAATTTTTTTGTAGCAATTGTAGTTAAAGGGCCAAAATTATATAATTTTAGTGTTATTTAAATACTGCTGTAAGAAAATATGGTAAGCTATTTAAATATATTCTTGAGGGATTAAATTTTTGTTAATAATCGAATAATTGATTTCTTTTTAGACCATTATCATGGTTTAGGAAAGATGTACTTAGTTCTTATAGAATTTCAAAGGTAATCTGATCAGCATTATGGCCACTGCTGTCCTAGATAATAATTTTTGTATATTGAGTCAACACGGGAGCCAGTGCTACCAGGCATTGAGTATGTGACGTATAGGTCACAGTGCTTTAATGACTGGATCAATCAGCCTCCCGATTCGTTAATGCACAGTAAAAACATTTCAAAACTTTTTTGAGATTAAATTATTAAGAAGTAATATTATTTGATTCTGTCTTCACTTCAGCTACCAGTTTCACTCTCTCACTAAAACAGTTGATCATATTTTGATGTGTTACACTTGCCTATAGCAGCAGTAACTTTTTTGATCATTGAGGAGGTCCTATTAAAGAAGATGTATTCCATTGTCAACTCAGACTGAGATTTGTTTGAAGAGTTATGAATTGTGGTCAGGAAATTAAGGGAGTGTTTTTTTCTGTTTTGATAGTGTATATTAGTTTTAGATGTATGGAACTGAGATGTTTTAAAAATGTACATGTTTGACATTTATTTTCTCTCTATAAAGTAACAATTTTGACAACGTATTTATACCAGTATATGTTGTCTAAGTATTTAATGTCCTGTATTTGAACGTATTTAGCAGTGTGTTATTATAAATCACAGCTGTGACTTTGCCTGTTACAATAGTATATCGTTTCAAAATAACTACAGTAGAGTCAAGATAATTCGAGGTAGATGGGACCAAAACCCCCCTCAGATTACACGGAAATACGTTTATGTATACTAGAAAAAAGTAAGGGTTCCAATGAACCCTAATACTATAATTAAGATTGCACAAAATATTTTTATAGAACTTTATTAATTGCAGTACTTATGTGTTACTTGGAATAGATTGTTCTTCATGTTTGTAATATTTTTTGGAAAAGGTTGTTGTGTGTCTTCTGCTTTGGGTTATCAAAATGTTCTAGTGCTACGATGTTGCGTAGAAGTCTTAGCAGAAGCACATCTGTTTTTGGCGTGGTGTCGTCTGTAATATACTGTAGTGCAGTTTCCAAGGCTGTAGTTCCTTCACCGTTACTAATTTCCCCCTCTTGTACTGCCTTGGTCGAACATTCATATTTATTCTTATCACCACTGCAGTAGTTTTTTGTACCATTTCAATAAACGTAACATCTGTTATATCAAATGGTTTGTTCCTACTTATCCATTGACTCACCCCCGTATCATCAGAATTTTCACAGCCTGGAAGTTTCTTGATGAGAAATGTCAAATATGTTTCTTCTTGTGAATCAATAATACAGTCAACAGTTTCATTATGACTCAGGGTGTTATTCCACAACTAACTTAATGGTTTTTTTAAAAATTTCATTCCATGACTCGGCTATCCAATATACATCCTCAACTGTAATTAAAAAAAAAAAAAAATACAATGCTTTCTTCCCCTCCAGTTACTTTCAAGAAAGATTGTTAAAGGTAACGTGTGAATTTTGTTTCATACATTCCAAAACACCCTGACCCACCAGCTGATTATACTCGTAAGATTTGTGAGTAGAAATAAAGCACAGATATCATCAGAACACCTTAATCGAGATGCGAAGGTGCATTTTGTAACAATAGATAATTTGAACTGCCTTTCAAATAGATAAAATAGTCTGACATAAAAATAGACTCGAATTTAACGGAAGCTCAAAATATTGGACCTCAGAATTTTGAGACTACTGTACTTTTATTATGACATCAAAAAATTATTGTTTAAAAAAGGTTTGACTCAAGAAATTTTTAAGTGTGAAGATTGATAAAAAACAAAATTTAAATTAATTAAGTAGATGTAGCCTTCTTAATCTAGAATTTTGTCATTTTTTAGAAAACATTGTTTCCTAAGCTAATGTCACCGTTATTTTAAAAATAAATGTTATTGACTCGTATGTCAACTGTCTTTTTATTAATATGTAAACACCCTTATATTTGATATGCATAATTTGAAATAGGTTTAACATACTATTTTCCTTCACACTCACTTTCAATTCCAGACAATGTCTGGTGCTTATATGTTTGTATGTATGACACATGTCAAATCGTAAAGCATTTCAATATCATTAGACTTTTGATTTTTACTCAACTTCTTTATGTTCTTAGCTTATTTTTGATTTGCATTGTTGCTTCATGCGTTATATTTTGTTGTTAATCAATATATCATTATTTTTACTATCTCTCCTACCTTTTGGTGAGTGATTTAGTAGTTAAGATAGCTTCTTCAACACAAACATTACTATTTTAGGATAGTTTTTTTTATTATGTAACATGAACTGCGTTATTTTAGTTAACAGTAAATATGCATATTTTCTCATCCTTTGTTTCGAAGCAACTTGCCAACTCAGCATTTAGTGCCAGAAGCTCTGTGTCCATACTAGAGTGCGAGTTTGCAGGGACGTAAAAGCAGATATCAGTAGAATCGTTGAAAAACCCTGCTCCAGATGTTTTATTTTGTTGGTCAAGTGAGCCATCATGATCCTAACATGATCATTGTAGCTGGTATGTATCATTTCCAACGTTTCAGTTTTCAGAACTACTGGGTGGTCCTGCTTGGCAGGTTCAAAGTAATTTTTATTCCTGACCAGGTAGTGGGCGACTCGTGATAAAAAGCAGGTATATGCTTGGGGACAGAATTTGACAACATGGCAAATAAATCATTTGTTTTGTAACTGAAGGATTGTTTAACTTGGTTAATACCAATTCCTGCATTGTGAAGAGGATAAGCGGGTTGGAGAGTCTTTATAGCCAGAAACTTTGACCAGATCCATTTGTCAATATAGAGCATGATAGGTGTGGATGGTGTGGAATCACACCTAATTCCACCTCCATTGCAGCAATTGGGGCAGTTCTAGTACATCCCAGGCAAAAACGAAGAGCTGCCGATTGGATTGCTCTGATCTTGTTTCTTTGCGGCTGAACCCCAGACTTCACAGGCATAGGTGGCTCTAGATCTGACAAAAGGCTCTTAGGGTGGATGTGTTTGCTTCCCATTCCTTGCTAGCAACAGCCTTAAGTGCGGTTAATCTCGAGGCACACTTTTCACAACATACTTTATATGGGGTCCCCACCTGAGTTTTGGGTCCAGCACCACTCCCAACAATTTGTGGTTTGAGTTGTGTTTAATATCTCTCCCATATATGGTGAGTTTAGGGGGTAAAATTGGCTAGATGATTTTGTCGAGAGAAAAATGAACATTCGGTTTTTTCTGTTGAAATTCTTAAATACCACTTTGCACTCCAGTTTGATATGGCAACAAGGGCTGCTTGAATTCTTTCTCTTGCTTTTCCTTGGTCTTTGGCAGTAATCCGTATGGTTTGGTCATCGGCATAAGACCTGACATGGACATCAGGAGTGAAACTGCCGGTCAGTTCATGTAGAGCTATGTTGAAGAGACTAGGACAAATAATTTCACCTTGGGGAATTCCGTTTTCACTGCATAGTCTGATGAGACAGCGTCATTAACCAAAACAACCAATAAAAAGTTGGTAACAAATTGCAACATTTTTGCTCTAATACCAAGCTTCATTCACTGAAGGATGATAGTTGGATGAGGTATTCTATCGAATGCAGCTTTAAAGTCAATCATTACTGCTGTAGTAGACATCTTCTTGTCAAAGCCTTCATAGATCTCATTCGTGAAGAATAGGAGTGCATCTGTCGTCTGAAGCCAAACTGATGTTTACATAGCAAATTGTTTGTTTCAAGTCTCCATGAAAACCGATTGTTGACTAGACGCTCCATCAGCGTGCCCAGGCAAGACATTAATGAAATGGAGCGATAAGAGTCAGTTGACGATGCAACTTTCCTGGGCTTCAGAAGGGGGATCACTTTGGCAGTCTTCCATTTTTTCGGAATGTTACCTGAAGCCCATACTAGGTTGAACAATGAGAGGCTTTTGGTTTTCATTTTCATAGAGCAGTGAGTTAACATCTCATTATGGATGTTATCAGAACCAGGAGCTGCACTCTTTAATTTCTCAATACAGTCCATCAGTTCAGTCATCGAAAATGGGGGATCATCGGGATCGGCCCAATGAAATAGTAGTTCCATTTACATGTTGAAAATTGTTCCTCTCTTGTTAAATATTTAGGCCAAGATATTCTGTGGCTTGGTTGTTCTTAGTAACATTTACCAAATTCTTCAGCTTTATTCTTATTATTCTTTATCAGGAGACCATCTTGGCTCTTAATTGTATTTATCTTGTTTGATGTTTCTCCATTTGTCGCCTTAAACTTCTTCCAGACTGTACTTGAAGGAGTACTAATATTCATGGATCTGATGAACTCTCTCCAGGATTTTCTCTTGGCCTCGATTACAGCCCTACATATTTTAGTGTTGCACTTATTGTATTCAATCCTATTTGAACTTATCCTAGATTTTTTCCCAACGCTTCCGAGCTTTGATCTTTTTTAAATGCAGTTTTTGGATTTCATCAGTACACCAGCTGTTCATATATATTTGTTTTGTGTTACCAGATCGCTTAGAAATAGACTTTTCAGCAGCTGATATGATGGATGTTTCAATCTTTTCTTCGTTCGGACTCTCCTCGGGACTAATGAGTTCAGTCTTCTCTGTGAAGAGTTTCCAGTAGTAGGCTTTCCAGATTGAACTTGCTTGGAATGATGACGTTCTGAACTAACTTAGTTTTCACTCTCAATTGAAAGAAAACTGGGAAATGGTCACTACCCAAATCCTGACCGATATGCCAATTGGAAATTTTTCCCTACAAGAATGGAGAGGCTATAGTTAAGTCCAACGTGCTCAAACACCCAGTTGAGGCGGACTGATATGTAGGTACAAATTGTGTGTTCATCAAGATACAATTACTGTTAAAGATCTGTACAGTAATGATCTGTTATGGTTTTCACTGCCTTTGTTTCAGCTGTGGTGCTTACTATTTAAGTCTCCAACCACCAGAACCTTGTCATCTAAGGGTAGTAATTTGTCAAGATCAGTAAAACTGATTTCGTTGAATAGGGTAAACGAACAGTCATTGCTTATTCTTATTTTAAATTTAGCAAGTTCAAAGTTGTTTTGGACAATGACTCCTTGCTCCTCCTCAGTAATAGAGTTATGACCAAGGTAATAAAACCACCTTCTCTTCTATCTCCTCTTGAAAGATTGAAATTTGAAATCCTTTAAACGTTGGATGGTACTTGCTGTTTTGAGGTAGGGAAGACTCTTGAATGCAAGCAATCTTGACTTTCTTCTCCTCTATGACCTTCTTCAGCTCATCGGATTTACCCTTTATAGATCTCGTGTTCCAGTGCATAATAATTACGTCCTCTGATCCAGTTTCAGCAGAAAACCTATCTTTTGTCTTTTCGTTTTTCGACTTCCTTTCTCGGAAGGTTGTGCCAATACATATATGCCCTCTTGTTCAGCTTTCGTTTTGGCCATTTTTAGAAATGAAAATGCGAAAGACCTATTTGGGCACCATAATTCAAATCTTTGGATAGATCCCACACCTCTCTGCCTCACGATAAGGTTATTGTCAATGTTGTAAATATGCCGTATTGATTTAATATTTGTCCTTTTATGTTCCAAAATAAAACTTTTAATCTATCAGGATGTTCTTGCTTCGTTGAAGGTGAAGCACGTTGAGAACCCTGATAAGGACTATTTTGGATGCTAGCTTGCATTTTTATTTTGCTTTTTTTGTTTTTTCACGTGGGACTTTCTCTACGAAAGCTAATGCTGGCGTTCGGTTCACTGTAAAAGCTATAGATGCTATATTTGTCTGCTATGACTGCTAATACAGCTATCCAGGGGCAGGATGAGGATCAACCAGCTCACCACCCCCTTTATTGTTTACACAAAACAAAAAATATTAAGACATGTTTTGCACAGATAAAGAAATATAATTAAATCGAAAACAATGTCGGGCCAATTGGTCCAAAGGAGTTTATTTACGTATCATTTATGGTAGGAAAAAACTATGTTGGGTGTGTTTTTATTAATATTATGATAAAAAACTTATTTTTGTACTTAGATATGATAGGGGAACAAAGAATAAGTACACATTATTTAAAAATAAGCATAAAATATTTTAGCAATTCTCTGGGAAAACGTCGATATTGTGTCTGGCAGCTAAAGTATTAAGGTGGAGTAATGAGTTTGCTTTGTTTGTTGAGCTACATGAACTACTTCAACTGCCAAGTTTATATTAAGGTACATTATTTTGCCACATTTGTAGCTGCTGTGCGGATCTCTTTATCATGTAATAAATGGTTTTATTTGCTATTACAATTGTGTTTATGTTCTTTTTGCTCCGAAATATATGACATTACTGTGAGAGTGATATCTGTCAATAATATAATTGATTGAGGTTAAGTTTTGGAGGAATAATACAGTGTTTCTGTTATCCATCTATTCGCTCAACCATCATGACCACGGTCCCGACGATGATGGTTAATCGAGTTTTTAGTGTATTGAACTTCTTGATCAGGAAATGGTCGTCGAGTTATCCTACTGAAGTTTTAAAAATATCAAATATTGCTGAATAATGTTAGCATGGTTTAAACTAAAACTTAATATCTTTATCCACATGCTATTTGTCAGCATGAATTAGTTATAGCAATAAACAACCTTTGTGGAGTCTGTACATAAGCTATGATACTAATTCTGAACACAGACACTCCTGTGTAACCATCATACAGGATGATGTGACCCTTATTTTTGCAATCTGCTACCTGTTAAATTTTCAAATCTCGCAGTTATTACATTTGTAAAACTTAAGTGTCTAATACAGTCGGCGCCGCTTATTGTGATCATATTTGTCAGAAGCATATTTGATAACAAGAACAATAACCGAACGCTTAATCACGATGTAGTCTACAGCCGTACTGCATTGAACTCACTGTATTATTACCACAACTGTTTGTCCTGAACGATCCTACCTTTAAGCCTATCATTACATCAAGTAATTCTAATTCTGTAACACTATAATTAAACTGTACTTACCAAATTTTGATGCTATTCCGGACAGTTTTATGTACAGTAGTAGAATTTCTGTAATTTAGTTTTCTACTTGTTAAAATTACTGGGCATATTTCATGTCAGTTTATTTTATTCGACTGTAGTTTTTTTTTAAACACTGAATCTAGCATAATTGAAAAAAATACAGTATATAGAACTACGTAAAACACTTGATCCAAAACATTTTAACACATAAAACTTCATTATAAAACACTTCAATCTTATTTACACTTCAAATTTACATTTACTTATTCTCGAAGAATTCCTCTATATGTGACTGTCTGTAGTCTTCTCATAAAATATTGTTTATAAATTGTTCATATTCATAATGTTTGTTGAAATTTTCTGCTTTTTGTTGAACAAACTGCCTTAGAATCTCAAGAGCTTTGTGAACTTCCTGCTTAGATCTTTGTGGTACACATTTATCATTTTCGTCATCATCGGTGCCTTCTTCTTCTTCAGTAACTTTTGATGTTGAAGCAACTACCTCACAAATATCGTCTTCAGTCATTTCTGCTGCTGTTTCAATACTATCGTCAACTTCCATCCACTCAGTATATTCTTTTAAGGACAAATCGAAAGGCTTCAAGTTCTCTTCAAAGTCTTCCTCAGATGTAGCTTGCTCTCGATTTTCTTCAACAAAAAAACCACCTTTTCTAAAGCAATTTTTCACAGTTTTTTCAGAAATTTCATTCCGAGATTTTGCTATCAGATGAATAGCATCGAGTAAAGAAGTTTTTTTAGCCAATTCATTTGAGGTAAGGGTTTGAAATTCATCCATATTTTCTATAATTCTAGCACGCATCTCTCGTCGATAAAAACTTTTGAGATTTTTAATTATGCCTCGGTCACATGGCTGAATAATTGATGTAGTATTGGCCGGAAGGTAAATCACTTTGATGTGTTTTAACGTAGTGCTCATGTCATTATGTGCAGTGTTGTGTGCAGGACAATGTTGCGTTTGAGGCTGGTATCCCAATTAGTCAGCCATTCATTAAAAATTTTTGATGTCATCCAAGCATTGGAGTTTGAATGATATTCAATCGGTAGCTTTTTGATACCTTGAAAACAACGTGGATTTTTAGATTTACCGATAATTAAGAGTTTTTCTTTATGACCAATCATGTTATCAAACACAAAACAGTTATTCTTTGTTTACATATTTTACAGCAGTTAGCAATTTCATTTTTAAATAAGTAAGTATGTTCGGGTAAAGCACGATAATAAAGTCCTGTTTCATCTGCATTGTATATACAGCTAGGAGAATACTCGGCCAAAATCTTTGGCCATTCGTATTGTAACCAGTCCTCAGCTCCAACAAAATCAGCATTTCTTTTTCCACCACACGTTTTTTTGTAAACAATGTTTTCCCTTTTCTTCCATCGATTGAACCATCCATCTGTGGCTTTAAAATCCTGTTTTCCTATTTTTTTGGCAAGATCCTCAGCTTTTAGACGCATTAGTGGGCCGTCAACTCGAGCATCTTTTTCGCAAACATTTTTAAACCACAATTTCAAAGCTGATTCCACTTGCGGATCCTTCCCAGAACGATGTCTTTTGTTGTCAACATTTGCATTACACTTTGATAATGACAAGATTTTTTCTTTGTTGTTCAATATTTTACATAAGAGAGGTTGAGAAACGCCAAGTTGAGAAGCAGCGTTTCTTTGACTCATTTTTGGTAATTTACTGTACCTATCTAGAATATCAAGTTTTTGTTTAAGACTTAAATCGCGTCGTTTCTTTTGAGATTCGGACATCTTGCTATACTGTCCTTTGAATCTTCAAGTGACACTAAACTCTACAAAACAAACAAAAAGATCTTTAAAAATTAAGTTATGTAAAATCACACTGAAATACTGTAATAAACTTTCATAAAAATTCACTGTTAAAAATACAGTAAGACTGTACTGTAAATGGCTCAGTAGTAACATCAACTAATGTTAACAAACAACTAATGTCGACTCAAGCGAGGTTAGGGTGTTTGCGTAAACAAAGAGTAAGGGAGACATTCTGAGAACAGTGCTGAAACCGTTATAAAGTATTTATGTCATTCTAAAAATAAACATTCTATGAATTGGGCGTCAATGTGTGTTGCACGTGCTGTTTACACTACTTTGTAGACATTTTTACTTGGTCCGTGCTAGTATACGTTGACGCATATGATTTTGAATGGCAAATTAAATGATAATAATAAGCGAACAGATGATTACAATAAGCGGCCTAATTACAATGTATTAATATACGTCCGTGTTTGTTTTTCAATGAAACGATAACAATAACCGAATGATAACATTAACCGTGATCACAATAAGCGGCGCCGACTGTATTACATTGCACCCAGATGAGTGGTTCAAAATTTATCATACCCAAAAAATATTTTTAATCTTTTTAGATTGTAAAAAATATATAAACCACTTAACAAAAATTTTGTTAATTTTTCTATTGTCATACACATATAGAGTTTTAAAAAAATCAAAAATATATTTTTACATACTAATTCTGCACTAAATAGTTCATTTATTGTGAGCTAAGAGTTGAAAACAAACATAAAAGTAAAACTCCAATTATTCGAATGATTTTCTGATTTTCAAAAAAAAAATTTAAACCGAAATGTACAGCCATTTCCAAAATAATGATTCTGTCTATTGACCTTTCGTCTGTGAAACTAGTGTAGACCCAGCGCAAATATTATTTAGATGGTGAGTTACAGTCTCAGTTCAGTTCTGCATATAGTAATTGACTTTTGTTGGCCTGACCCAACTGTCACTACTCGTTTTGATTAGTTAGTTGATGTACTCTTCAGTCTGTCTTTTTGTTTGTGAGTGTGTTTCATCATTCGCCAAGTCTTCTGAAGGACGAGTTGTCTTATCGTTAGCAGATAAACAAATTATAGGTAAGTTAGACAAAGAGTTTGAGGTAAACAGTTGGCAGAAATGTACGGTGTTGGAAAATCAACGATTTCAGACGATAAAAGGAGCAATCCTATACTTTTAAACTTTGTGTCAATGCTTGAAAATGTAGATGTTCTTCAAGAAAATCCATGAAAGCAGCAAAAAAATAAGAATTAGAAGATGCCGTTTTCAAGACAAGAGACAAAGATTAACTTTGCAGCAACAGAAGAGGGCTTCTGGGAGAAGGTAATCCAAACAGAGAATAGTAAGTGGTATCATAAACCCGTAACTAGTACTCTTCATATTATTTGTGATTTCCAATAGTGACAACCTTAAATAGACGTCTACCTTTTCTTTGATTCATCTACTATTGACCCCTACTACTATAACAATTAAGTGAATACATTTACAATTTTTAGAAATTTATTTGTAAAAATCTTTTTTTGAAAATTGTCATTCCCGTGGCCAATCTCACCTCAGTTGTTATAGTGACTTGAAATTAAAAAAATTGTTTCTTTACATAAATATTATTTTAATAACAAAATTATGTCAGAAATTATTGAGTACAGTTAATACAATTTTAAATAAGACTGAAAACTGTTAGTGATGCAGGTGATCAAGAAGACTCTTTATACTTACTTCCTAGTACGGGCGTCCAGCATCATTCGTAGCCGATGGCCTGGTGTCCAATGTATGCAGCACAAGCAAGCTGCCAATGTTTTTTGCTTTTAAGGATGTCCTCAAAATCGTTGACTTCCGCTCTTAGTAGGTCACGTGAAAGAATTGGATAGCTGCAATGCAGAAGAATGTGCTCCAGATCCTCTTCATTGTCTTCGCATAATGCACAGTGCGACGAATCGGTAAGGTTGAAGCGGAGTAGGTACTTCTGCGTCACCATGTGACCGATTCTAGCTCTTGCTGCAAAAGATGCTAGTTGTCTTTGCACCCCTTTATATAAGCTCCCGTCAGTTGGTAGGGGTTGAATTTTGTGTAGGTGTCTCCCAATGGTTGACTGATTCCATTTGTCCGACCAGGCTTTATAGAAATATTTGTTGCTTTGGTTCCTACAGTAAAGCAATGAAACCTTCTCATCTGTAGGCTGCATTTTAGAGGCTGCTCTCGCTATTTGGTCTGCAACCTCATTTCCGTATACGTCACAATGCGATGGTACCCACTGCAAGGTAATTTCACATCTATGGCCCTGTAGTTCATGAAGCAGGCGCCTAATTTCCAAGATACGAAAAGCATATGCCGTAGGTTCGGGATTCAAGATAGCCTGTAGAGCGCTTTTGGAGTCCGTTATGACACACACCTGCGATATTTTCAATGATAAACAACTTGTATAAACAACTTGTAAGCGCTGCATTTATAGCTAGTAATTCTGCGTTCATACTGGACAATGGGTTTGCTGGCACATAGTACCTATCACCATTTGTTTCATTAAAGTAACCGGCACCCCGCAACTTTTCTTTCAATGTCCACTGAGCCATCAGTGAATATCTTGATATGGCGATCATAAAGCTCATTTATCATGGACAATGCTTCACTTTTCAAGATTGCCGGGCGGTTGTTTTTCGTTAGCCGGTTTGGTAGTTCCATAACAATTTCCACTCCATTCCACATGCTTGGTCTGTCATCATATGTCACTGGGATGGTTTCAGGAACGCCACACATTAACATGGAGGCAATGGACCTAATTTGACACGTGAATGAGTTTCTGATGTTACAGCTTGCATTTATCACGCAGCGTAAAGGATGGTTGGGCGTTGATGACTGTATTCTCAAGTATTTGGTCCACATTTGCCTTCTGATATATATTTCAATAGGTTCAACACCCAGTTCCACTTCTATAGCGGAAGTAGGAGTGGTGCTCAGGCATCCAAGGCATGTATGGAGAGCCGCTGCTTGAATGCGGCCTATTTTGTCAATGTGTGTTTTGGCTGCAGCTCCCCAAACTTCACAGCAATAGGTAGCTTTGGAGCGTACAAAGGCTAGGTAAAATGATCTTAGTGTTGTGTCTGCGCCTCAGTTGCGACTGGCTACTACTTTGAGCGCATTCAGATTTCATGGGAATATCTTGTGTAACTGCGGAATGTAGTTTGCCAGATTATTTCTTCTCGTAAAAAAAGAGCACTCTGTCTTGTTCAGAGATATTTTAAGTGACCACTTTCCACACCATTCCATTATCTTGTGTAGAGCTAGTTGAACCAAATCTATTGCTTTGAGATGGTCTTCATTGGGGGTGAGCTGGTTGGTCCTCGTCCTGCCCCTGGATAGCTGTAATTACAGTGAACTGAACGCCAGCAGTAACTTTCCAAGAGAAAGTCCCATGTACAAGAAGACTCTTTATAAAATAGAAAATAAATTTCTCAAGGTTTATCCCATTTATGATAGTAATATTGAAGAAGGCTCAGATTTAAACAAAATATTTTAGAAAATATAACATTCTTATCAGTATTAGAAGAAACTATCAAAGAAAATCCTCTATCTGCTTCTGAACAACAAATCAGTCTTTCAACATTTATTTCAAATAATTTTTCCTAGCAGAGAGAACTATTGTGCTTCATATTGTATATTTATAACATATTTTTCTGTGAACTCTTTCTTTCAAATTGTTTTATATATTGATACTGATGAAGAAAAATTCCTTAGTATATATTTGATACTGATGAAGAAAAATTCCTTTCATATTGTATATTTATAACATATTTTTCTGTGAACTCTTTCTTTCAAATTGTTTTATATATTGATACTGATGAAGAAAAATTCCTTAGTATATATTTGATACTGATGAAGAAAAATTCCTTAGTATATATTATAAATGCACAGTTTACACATGTCGATATTTTTGTTATAGACATTTTTTAAACTAAAAATAATAGTCATCATTTTATTTAAACCAACTATGTACTAATGTTTCTTTTATGAGATATAGAAGAAAAATTGTAGCGGAAGTCAAAAGTCCTCAGCATTACCAACTATGTAACAGTAATATGTGTGACCACTGGAATGTTACATTTTTTTATTCATACTTGAGATTTAAAAATTATGCCATTATTGTTAAACAACAAATTCTAATTTATACAATTAAATAGAAATAATTAAGATAACCTTATCTCTTTTGATATAAAGCTAGGGCTAAAGAAACTAATATTTACTATATCATAATTATATATTTATTTATATTTTAATTCAAGATACAAATCAAAATAAGTAATAAAAATACATTTTTTTAAAAAATCTATAGCAAGGCATCTGAAAACATTTTTTACACACTTCATCACATCCTTTAAAAAATATAGCTAACAACCAGTCTCATCGTGATTCATGTTAGGAAGTTTATAGGAAAACCTTGTTTTTTTTATTGATTTGTATATTTACATAAAGTTTAGCCTAAAACAGCTTAATTTAAAAAAATAATAATTAAAAGTTTAATATTTTCAAATAAATGTTACAGGATATGCCAAATCATTGAGTATTTGACTACTTTAGTTGTACAAATTTCAATTTGCCTAGTATACAAGTCAAAGAAGCTTTTTTTATAATGGCTCTAAACAAACTTTTCAGTCTATGTAGCTGGGACCATGGGAGGATCCAGGGAGTGGTTATTTTTGTGAAGGAAATATTTTAATTCATATGCCTATTGCAGAGGAACCACATAATTCAAATATATTCAGTAAAATTACATAATTAAACAAATTACTATTAAGAGAAATAAATAGTTAAACAAAATGATAAATTATAATTTAAAAATATATATTAAAAATCTGCATAATTAATTAACATAATTCCCTGTTTAAAATAAATGGTACAGATAACTTTATTCTGAAAAAGAATTACAAAAAAACTACTGAAATTGTAAAATATGCGATACATTTGTAAGTAATAAACACTCCTAATTTAAAACAAGCGAAGGTTGCCCTATCATATTTTGCTATGTTAAACGAAGTAAAGTTTTCACTTTGATGAATCCTTTTTATATGTAATTGACAAATAAATGTTAAGACTGATTTTCAAGATCTTTCCTCTGAGCAATAAAAAGTAGCTTTTTTGAAACCTCTAATTTTATATATATATAGATTTTTTGGACTAGGAGACTGACAGACTTATATATATATATATATATATATATATATAAATTATCGACTATTTGTCATTCTATGACAAATAAAAAAAAGACAAAGATTACTTGTAAATAAGTTTTTCCACCACCAAGTAATAATAATAACTTCATAAAGTCAGTGCAACGGAAAATAATAGACAACATGAAACATTACGATATATATATATATATATATATATATATATATATATATATATATATATATATATAATATGGTGATATGTTTTCTTGTAATATAGTTAATAAATTAAAAAATTTTTAAAAACAAGAATACTTTTAATGAATATATTTATTCAAAGCTTTTCGCCGATAAAATAGTATCAGCATCTTTAGGAAAATAATTATCTAATCTGAAGATAAGATACTATCATTAGATAATTATTTTCCTGAAGATGCTGATATTATTTTATCGGCGAAAAGCTTTGAATAAATATATTCATTAAAAGTATTCTTGTTTTTGAAATATTTTTAATTTATTATATATATTTTTTAGGTTAGTTTTGGTTGGTAAAGATTATTTAGATTTTTTGGACTAGGAGACTGACAGACTTACCTTGGTAAGAGTCCACACTGTAGTCTTGAAATAGAAACACATAAAAGCACTTAAACAATGATATATTTCAATGATATATATATATTTTTTTTCATTCTCTCATATTTTTTTGTGTGTTTTCTCTTCGATTGACAAAGACCACTGCGTGGTTGAAATATATCATTGTTTAAGTGCTTTTATGTGTTTCTATTTCAAGACTACAGTGTGGACTCTTACCAAGGTAAGTCTGTCAGTCTCCTAGTCCAAAAATCTAAATAATCTTTACCAACCAAAACTAACCTATAAATATATAAATATATATATATATATATATATATATATATATATATATATATATATATATATATATATATATATATAGATTTTTTGGACTAGGAGACTGACAGACTTACCTTGGTAAGAGTCCACTCTGTAGTCTTGAAATAGTAACACATAAAGGCACTTAAACAATGATATATTTCGACCACACAGTGGTCTTTATCAATCGAAGAGAAAACACAAAAAGAAATATGAGAGAATGAAATAAAATAATAATAACACAATTATTTTATTTCATTCTCTCATATTTCTTTTTGTGTTTTCTCTTCGATTGATAAAGACCACTGTGTGGTCGAAATATATCATTGTTTACGTGCCTTTATGTGTTACTATTTCAAGACTACAGAGTGGACTCTTACCAAGGTAAGTCTGTCAGTCTCCTAGTCCAAAAAATCTAAATAATCTTTACCAACCAAAACTAACCTAAAAATATATATATATATATATATATATATATATATATATATATATATATATATATATACATTTAGATCGAATGAAGGTTTAACAATGCAGAATATCCTCAACTTAAAACGTAACAAATAAGGCGTCTGTAGTTGACATTTGTTGATTTAGGTACCATTATGCTATTTAAAAAAGCATAATAAAACTAATAGGTATATTAAATGAAATTGTTAATACAGTCGGCGCCGCTTATTGTGATCACGGTTAATGTTATCATTCGGTTATTGTTGTCGTTTCATTGAAAAACAAACACGGACGTATATTAATACATTGTAATTAGGCCGCTTATTGTAATCATCTGTTCGCTTATTATTATCATTTAATTTGCCATGCAAAATCATATGCGTCAACGTATACTAGCATAGACCAAGTAAAAATGTCTACAAACTAGTGTAAATAGCACGTGCAACACACAATGACGCCCAATTCATAGAATGTTTATTTTTAGAATGACAGAAATACTTTATAACGCTTTCAGCACTTAGCACAGTTCTCAGAATGTCTCCCTTAATCTTTGTTTACGCAAACACCCTAGCCTCGCTGAGTCGTCTTTAGTTGTTTGTTAACATTAGTTGATGTTACTACTGAACCATTTACAGTACAGCCCTACTGTATTTTTTAACAGTGAATTTTTATGAACGTTTATTACAGTATTTGAGTGTGATTTTACATAATTTAATTTTTAAAGATCTTTTTCATTTGTTTTGTAGAGCTTAGTGTCACTTGAAGTTTCAAAGGACAGTATAGCAAGATGTCCGAATCTCAAAAGAAACGACGCGATTTAAGTCTTAAACAAAAACTTTATATTCTAGATAGGTACAGTAAATTACCAAAATGAGTCAAAGAAACGCTGATTCTCAACCTGGCATTTCTCAACCTCTCTTATGTAAAATATTGAACAACAAAGAAAAAATCTTGTCATTATCAAAGTGTAATGCAAATGTTGACAACAAAAGACATCGTTCTGGGAAGGATCCGCAAGTGGAATCAGCTTTGAAATTGTGGTTTAAAAATGTTTGCGAAAAAGATGCTCTAGTTGACGGCCCACTAATGCGTCTAAAAGCTGAGGATCTTGCCAAAAAAATAGGAAAACAGGATTTTAAAGCCTCAGATGGATGGTTCAATCGATGGAAGAAAAGGGGAAACATTGTTTACAAGAAAACGTGTGGTGAAAAAAAAATGCTGATTTTGTTGGAGCTGAGGACTGGTTACAATACAAATGGCCAAAGATTTTGGCCGAGTATTCTCCTAGCTGCATATACAATGCAGATGAAACAGGACTTTATTATCGTGCTTTACCCGAACATACTTACTTATTTAAAAATGAAAGTGCTAACGGCTGTAAAATATATAAACAAAGAATAACTGTTTTGTGTTGTGTTAACATGGTTGGTCATAAATAAAAATTCTTAATTATCGGTAAATCTAAAAATCCACGGTATTTTCAAGGTATCAAAAAGCTACCGGTTGAATATCATTCAAACTCCAATGCTTGGATAACATCAAAAATTTTAATGAATGGCTGACTAAATGGGATACCAGCCTCAAACGCAACATTATCCTTCTACTAGACAACTGCACTGCACATAATGACATAAGCACTACGCTAAAACGCATCAAAGTGATTTGCCTTCTGGCCAATACTACATCAATTATTCAGCCATGTGACCAAGGCATAATTAAAAATCTCAAAAGTTTTTATCGAAGAGAGATGCGTGCTAGAATTATAGAAAATATGGATGAATTTCAAACCCTTAACTCAAATGAATTGGCTAAAGAAACTTCTTTACTCGATGCTATTCGATCAGATATCTGATAGCAAAATCTTGGAATGAAGTTTCTGAAAAAACTGTGAAAATTGCTTTAGAAAAGGTGGTTTTTTTGTTGAAGAAAATCAAGAGCAAGCTACATCTGAGGAAGACTCTGAAGAGAACTTGAAGCTTTTCGATTTGTCCTTAAAAGAATATACTGAGTGGATGGAAGTTGACGATAGTATTGAAACAGCAACGGAAATGACTGAAGACGATATTTGTGAGGTAGTTGCTTCAACATCAAAAGTTACTGAAGAAGAAGAAGGCACCGATGATGACGAAAATGATAAATGTGTACCGCAAAGATCTAAGCAGGAAGTTCACCAAGCTCTTGAGATTCTAAGGCAGCTTGTTGAACAAAAAGCAGAAAATTTCAACAAACATTATGAATATGAACAATTTATAAACAATATTTTACGAGAAGACTACAGACAGTCACATATAGAGGAATTAGTCGAGAAAAAGTAAATGTAAATTTGAAGCGTAAATAAGATTGAAGTGTTTTATAATGAAGTTTTATGTGTTAAAATGTTTTGATCAAGTGTTTTACGTAGTTCTATATACTGTATTTTTTTTTCAATTATGCTAGATTCAGTGTTTAAAAAAAATCTACAGTGGAATAAAATAAACTGACATGAAATATGCCCACTAATTTTAACAAGTAGAAAACTAAATTACAGAAATTCTACTACTGTACATAAAACTGTCCGGAATAGCATCAAAATATAGTAAGTAGTTTAATTATAGTGTTACAGAATTAGAATTACTTGATGTAATGATAGGCTTACATATCGTTCAGAACAAACAGTTGTGGCAATAATACAGTGAGTTCAATGCAGTACGGCTGTAGACTACATCGTGATTATTTGTTCGGTTATTGTTATCAAATATGCTTCTGACAAATATGATCACAATAAGCGGCGCCGACTGTAGTATGAAACTGTTTTGTACCATTCTGAATAATTAATAAGAACAGTTAAGAAATTTGAACAATGGGAAATCAAGAAGATTGTAACCACCAATGGTGAAGAACAAAACTTTTAATGCACTGAATGTGTAAATACTGTTCCGTAAGTTATAATTTGCCACAAATTAGGTTTGGATGTATAAATGGGAATCACTGACAAACCTCTACAACTGTGACATATATTACTAAAGGTTTTCCAAATATGATGCTGCAACTGTATTTAAAATATTTTTTGTATATTGAATATTACATGTATTTATTTTAATTATATGCTTTTAATAATTTTCAATTTTAGGTTTTAGGAAACAAACTGTTGTAAATAAGAAGAGCAATATTCTTTCCTGCTATGCAACTCATTTCCATACCACTTGCAATCCATTCAATGGCACTTATATGAAATAAATTCTTATGCAGTACAAACTTATCATTCCTACCACTGGTATCATACAAAGGGTTGGCCAAATAATCATATACATGTACATCAGACTTTTCAAGAAACAATTTATCAAGTTCTTGCTCTGAGATTCGTTCAGGAGAATTTAACACATAGTAGAAATCATCTATCGGGCCATTTTTAGAAATTGCTGGAGCTGTTCTACACAGAGTATTAAAACATGAACCTCCATAATTGAACACACAAACAGGAAGATCCTCTTCCTTAGACAGTCCAAAATACTTAGGATTGAGTTTTCCATGAACAAGTGTAAGAATAAGGCGTCTGTAATTCCCAGGAACATGGATATTTTCAGGGAATTGCTTAAAAACAATTGGATTTTTATGATCTTCTGTAATAGGAGTTGCTATGACAACATAATCATAGGTTTTTGTAATGTTATTTGCAGTTACATTAAATGTCCCATTAGGATTAAGCTGGACTTCTTGGACTCTATGTGGAATCAGATTGGCTCCCGATTTCTTCACTAAACCATTTGGTACAAGATAGTTTCCTCCTTCTATTCGCCATAAGCGGGGCTGAGACGTACATTGAGCGTAGGTTCCTTAACAAATATAAAATAATTAACAAAATGACACTTATAAAACAATAAAAATTGTAAAAATTAAGATAGAGAAAAAATGAAAATTTAAGCTACAAAAGATAAACTGTGTTACTGTAACATGCAAGAAATATAACACACTGACTGTGACAGTCTAGAGTCATGGCTGGCAGTTACACAACCATAGCAGTTTAAACAAGCCATATTTCCTGTTACTTAGAACTTCTTTTCCTGGTATTACGAGTAATAACATTGTTAGGAATTCCTGGTAGGACTGACTAGGTTCAGAAATATTTTAGCTTGCAAAATTAGATGTTTCTTATAACTGTTGCCAACAGCATCTAAAGCAAATCAACCCCACTGCTCTTTTTTGTTCAGATGAAATTATTTTTGCAAAATAAAATAAGATTCATCTAGTTAATTTTTTATTAAAATTTTTAAAAATTAGGTTTTTGAAATAGTTTAGAACATGAATATTTTTCTATCCTCAGATTCAAATTGCAAACCTAGTCTCCTCACTAGTTATATTCAACCCAATGCTTTACAAAAATGTACTTTTGAGTGATAAAACCTTATTTTATATTAATTACAACCAAATGGTATCAATTTAAAAAATTCTTGATTAATGGAACTACCATAAACATGGATATATATAACATGGTAAAGTTATTTAATTAGGAACTTAGACAGCTAACCTCAGTAATTTGGAACAATCTATTTTAATAATAACATTATCTATACAAAACAATTCAGAGTAAATTTTCGATAATAGATTTCCTCTTGTTTTATAAAGTATTTTTAATGAAAGTTCTGGATTAGTTTACAAATCCCTGTAAATTTTGTTTTCCCATATTTTTTACGCTAAAACTTTCTGAACACAATGATATTAAATTTATAAAAAAACTTACTTATGACATAACATTTACAAACACAATAAGTTATCTTTAACAGTGTCTAATTTGAATGCTATGAAGCACTGTTGAGGTAGGCAGCAACATTTTAAAAACAGATGTTCTATAACGTGGTCACAGAGTGTGTGTAATTTGTATTGGGCTTGTACATTTTTATGTTTGTCATTCTCAAAATATATAAACACAATTTTGTGTGAGAATTTCAGGTATGCAACTGTGCATTTGTAATGCCGTAACGCAAATTACCTTTATACAATGGAGTTCTCTCCCCCTACCTATAATCACAATCCGTTCCCTTCTTTTGTAGATGATAATAGTATAACAAACCTTCAAGCAAACGTCTTGAAATAGAAATTTTAAAAAGATAAACATCTCAACCACACCATTGGCGGAAAAAAAGAATAGTCAGATCATGAATAAAGCATTGTTTGTACATGTACGAATACAAGTTTGTAATATATAATACAATTTTTCCATTTGTTATATTTTTAAAAAACATGTAATTTTTCTGAGTTTATTAAGATACAGAAAATAATATTTTTGAAAGTATTTTTCTTTTCTTTATTATTAATAAATTATGATTTATAATTTACTGTGTTTGAACATTAATTATGAAAATGTATGAATTTTTATAACCCTAAAAAATCTGGCATTTTGTCGCTAACTTGTCAATATTGGTGAAGTGATAAGAAGTAATATATTAAATCAAATATTTTTTAAAGTAAATTCATATTTAGGGCAACAAAAGTAAAAATTTTAGTTACTTTTTATTAAATAATTACAATTAATATAAATAAAATAACATATCCTATACGTTAAAACAGCTATTCCACCTCATAACCTAGAATATAAAATCAGCTGTTTATGAAATCATTGTTGATTACAATCGTAAGCCAAGAGGGACAAAATAACTATATTGCATACACTGACCCTTTTTTGTGAAAAGTTTTTCTCCCATATAAAACTAAAATTAATTCATTATTAAATTTAATTAATATTTGGAAAAACTGTATTAAAATCAAATGTCCAAGTTTAAAACACATGTATTTAAAGATGAGTGGATGAATGAAAACTATTTTATTAACAATTGAAAATATGAACAAGATATATGTAAGGAGAGTGTGAGCTAATATAAGGAATTGAAAAAAGTCTACAAAAGCCAGTAATATTACCTACAAACTGATGTATGAATGGCCCCATTTGATAGTCACGATATGTTCCAGAAGCTACAATTAAGTCAACAAAAGATTCTGGAAGTCCTTCTTTCAGAACTGCTTCTCTTGTTGAAATTGTCAAGGTTTTGATTAATTCTGCATCTAACCCTTGCATCATACTGTGGACATCTTCAAAACATTTCTTTTCCTTCTGATACTCATAAATTCTGAAAATTAAAAAAAAAAATTAACCTAATATTCAGTGTACAAATCTTTCTTTAGTGAAATACAAATTAACTGAATGTTTTTAACCCATTGTCTACCACTGAAACTATCTCGTCCCAACAATATGTGTTTATTGGGCATACGGATGTCGGTTTCTCGTCATTGCTTCATGAAACTAACTTTTTTTAAAAAATGTTTAGTGTGCTTGACACTTGTTAATGTGTTATCATCTCCATGCTTTAGATATGCAGCTGCAAAACGTTTCTCATGTTTAAGCCATTGTTTATTTTTAGCTCAACACAATTTAGTTCCTGTGATAACTTGATAGGACGAATTAACTTGTGCCGCTAGATCGTTCGGGTCATGAATAGTTTAATCTGAAATGGGTTGATACTTCAAAATTTACCAGAACCAATTTTATAAAAAAATAATAATAAGACTTGTAGTTTTGTTATGCAATGCTGTTTATGTTTAAATTATTTATGATTTGACACTTGTATAATCTTTTGCAAAAATTATAAGATATTAATATATTTAATGTTGGCACATGAAAATGTATTCACACCGACTAAAGAAAGGAATTGAACCCCTTGGACTACCTCAACTGAACAACATACACAACAAAAACATATATAACAGTATATACACCACCTTTCCTAACTCAAGTATTTGTGTTGGTATTTCAATTGTATCAAGAGTGATTTGTGTAAGTATGACTTCTTTTGGCGGTCAATTATTATATGTGTTTTGTAAAAATATCCAAAATTTGTTGTATAGGTAAATGTGTTCTTATGGTCAAATTACTGCTTATGATTACTTTGAGTATGCGATTTTTCTGCATACCTAGCATTGTCAAATTCTTAACTGTTAGCATGTTTCAGGTACCTATCATAAGCATCTATCATAAAATACTAACTCAGGAATATATCGAAAATGTATATTTTAACAAGTATATTTTTGACATGCCAACAGTTAAAAATTTGAGAATGCTAGATATAGTGGAGAAATACCATACTCAAGGTAATCATATCAACATATTCTACTGGTTTTTATTAAAATGTTTACAAATATAAAATAACTAACCATTGTTTTTATGCCTAATCTGTTCTGAATAGTTTTTGGCTATTAATCCAAATCATAACCCATGTTTGTACATTATAAACTCATCAATTTTTTTAAATTCAAATCTTTTTTTAAGTTATTAAATCTAGCACCAATATAGCACTCTTTACAAATTCTTTTACTTTATTTTTTTAAATTTGTAACTTGGCAGTTACCAAGATGTCACTGATATTGCGAAACACAAAATTATACTCCTCAGAAACACAATAAAAATAATAAAACTTGGTGTTGATCTCCTAAATATTAAAAATATTGTAACTTGAAACACACACAAGAATTTTTATAATATAAAGGTTTTTGTATAAAATAGAGAGCAATATACTATATTACAATATATACAAAGTAACAAGTTAAACAGGTTTGGTAAGGAAAAACACAAAATAAATTTTCGGTTTTGAGCTAATAAATTGATGATGTGGTATCTATCTTAATATACGTTATTGCATTGCTGCCCACAAGATGGAGGTCAATTGAATTAACTAATACTTTGTATATGTCAATAAAATCTGTTTTATAAAAAAAACTTTGATTTACAGTTTCATTTTTATTTGTAAATATAAAATGATTTGCAAAATTTAATTTTCAGACCAGTAACATAAGGTCTTATTAATTTTATTTTAACTTTCTATACGGCTAGATTTAATTTTTTTTCCATGATGATGGTACACAAAACTATCAATACTATATGGCATTGCCCTTTTAGGAACAGCCTTCTAAATATGTAAAATTCAAAAAAAGTTTGGGAGTGGAAATTTTGGTATTTGTGCTACTAACTTCTTACTATCATCAATATACTAAAAGAACAGATATACCCATTAAAGTACTCTTTTGATTATTTTCAATCTGTTTACTCTGGGTTTCATCCCTTAGCTCAGTGTTTTTTAACCTCTTTTCTGGTACACCTCCTCAGCAGCAAAAAATATTTCGCATCCCTTTATGCTTTGCTGATGAGTGAGCTCTATGTAAAATACGTTTATGAAAAAACTAAACCTGTGGTTATTATCCATTAATGACAATAACTCTGAGATATACACCAAATTATATATATTTGGCATGAAAATTGTCTTGTAGAATTTGGAAATAGAATTGTGTCATTATTTCTTGGCAAAATAACTTTCAATTTTTGAATGCACATACAGATGAGGCCAACTTGGAAACCAAACTAAGGAAAAGTTGGAATTATTTGCTGATGGAATGTTACACTTGGAACCCAAATCTGTTACTTTGGATACCTTTTGGTTAAACAGAAAAACATAGTATCCACATTTAACCACAGAAGCATTGAAATTTATGATTCCATTTTTCACTACCTACTCATGTGATATGATGTTTACGTTGATGACTAAAATAAAAGACAAACAAAGAAATTTCCTAAATGCAGAAAATGATCTAATATTCTGCGTATTAAAAAAGATTTGTAGTGAAGGAAATTGGTCAACAAGAAACAGGCACATTAATGGTTAATCCTCTAACTAACCATTTCTTTTTTTTACACAACTGCATTAAATAATACACACACACACACACATATATATATATATATATATATATATATATATATATATATATATATATATATATGTGGTGGATAAAAGTATTTACAATAGTAATTTATCAACTTTATATATATATATGAAATTATTATTATTTGTAAATAATTTTTTCCACCACTAAGTGCAATAATTTTACCTTATGTGATGAGGCACCTTTCGGTCACTTGACCATTATGGGGAGAGTGATTCGACAATGGCCAAGTGACCGAAAGGTGCCTCATCACATAAGGTAAAATTATTGCACTTAGTGGTAAGAAAAATTATTTACAAATAATAATAATAACTTAATAAAGTCAGTGCAACGGAAAAATAATAGACAACATGAAATGTCACAAAATATATATTTACATATATATATTTAACAGAGTTTTTTTTGTAGGGTTTCTAAGAAATCGTACATTTGCCAAACTAATAGACGTATCTCAGCTAGGCTTGAGGACCACAAACCTGGTCTTAAAAATACCCAGAAAATGTCAGCTCTGTACAAGAACCACTGCAATACAGGGCATTCCAATTATTTCCAGTCTTGTTGACAGATTGTTTAAGTGGAAAACTACAGGACTAGAATTATTTGTGAGGCGGTCAAAATAGAGAAGCAAGAAAATACCAGACAAAATAAAAAGATCTAAAATACATATCAACACATACAATATAAAAAAGGGATACAAATTAATTAATAAAATAAAAAACATAGAAACAAACAGCAACACAAAAATAATTAGTTATGACATAACCAACATGTACCCTATCCCAATTGAAGAAACCATAGAAATAATAAAAAAACAAACTAATAAACAATAACGGAAAAGAAAACAATAAATAGTATTATTACACTAATCAAATACATATGTAATCAAAATTACTTCCAATTAACAATAAATACTATAAACAAACAACTGGACTCCCCAAGGGATCACCTATATCATCAGTCATGTCAGAAATATATCTACAACACTTTGAACAAATAATAATTAAACTTATACTAAACACACATAATATTTTGCTATGAACAAGATACGTAGATGATATACTTGTAATATACCAACCTACCATTCATAACGAACACATCATAATACTAAACAAACTAAATACATACAACGAAAACATACAATTCACCTACGAAACAGAAACAAACAGAACAATTAACTATCTTGACATTACATTAAATATAAACAATAATAAAATAGAAACTACAGTACATAGAAAACCAACTTCCAACAACACCACAATACACTACAAATCTAACCACACCTAGACACACAAAATCAACACTTACAGTAACATGACAAATAAAGCAATAAAATACACACGATAACAAACATAAATTAAATGAAGAATTAGATAACATTACAAAAATAGCAATAGAAAATGGATACAACAAACACGTTATAAAAAACATATACAATAAATTTACAAAAACACCTAACCTCAACACAACACTACAACCTGAACACAAAAATAATAAAAATAAAAAAAATCTACCTAAAATATAAATACACCAATAACAAAATAGAAAAAATAACAAATATATACAACAAAGAATACTACACTCCAACATACAAACCAAACAACAAAATAATAAAATATCTTAATAACACAAACCACAAAATAAATACAGAAATACATAGCCTATCAAAAATTTACAAAATTACATGTAACGACTGCTTGAAATAAATAATAACCCAATAGAACTAGACTCACTAGAAAAAAAACCACATTTGTAAAAACATACATAACAATTTAATGAACCTAGAGACAACATATGCAGATGACGTACTATTCAAAAACATTATAGACGCGGTTCAAGAAGAAACATGTATGACGTCAACAAATACCAACATCACGGACCGAACATCCATACCAGAAAAGTAGAGAAAATTTAATTCAGTGATTCGACAATGGTCAAGTGACCGAAAGGTGCCTCGTCACATAAGGTAAAATTATTGCACTTAGTGGTGGAAAAAATTATTTACAAGCAATAATAATAACTTCATAAAGTCAGTGCAATGGAAAAATAATAAAAGTTGTTTTGAACTAGAGTAATTTTATTTTGGAAGTAACTGCTACAGACAACCCATATATAAATGCTTCCCAACCCCTTATCATAACTCACAGGTTGAAAAACACTGGTTTAGCTCAACTAGATATTAAGAACTAGTAAAACTGTGTATTAGTATAGATAATTATGAATTCCCTGAGTGAGGGATGAAGTGTCTGATAGACTAGACACATTGGCATTGTGTTGGCAGAACAATCTCATATAAGTATTCAATATTTATGTTTGTGAAACTAGGGTTTTCAACCTTTCAGTAACCAACACTTGTGATTAGTTCTAAATTCTCTATATGAAGATGTATGTGTACTTACTTGTGAAAGTAGATTCTTAAAGTGATTGTACATAAGTACAATGGTATAAGTATAAAGATCTAAGTGTACTTTTTGCCTGGAATGCTATGAAGTTTTGCCATAATTCTCTTAAAATACAGCTTAAATGTAGGTCAAACAACTGCAGCTATATATAGAGTTCAAGGCAACTGTACTTATTGTGATTCAAGACAAGAGAATATTGACTATACTAAATAGCAAGAGGTAATTAAATTGGCTACAAAAAATACGAGGGGCATCGTGTAATATTTTTTAAATTGTACATACCTGCGGAATTTTGAAATCAGTTTATCAACATACTTATGAAGTTCAACTTTATGTGGTCCAAACAAAGTTTCATTATAAGGGACATAGGTTTTGCCATCGAAATAGCCAAGGCCTCCTGTGAGATATGACTTCCTTTTCTCCAAACCTGTAAAAATTAAAGTTGCTTGTTGTAACCATCTTGAATTCACTGATTAAACTATAATCTACTTAACTAAGTGAATACATACAGGCTTACTTCCTGACGTGTTGAAAAACAAGGAACGATTGTTTCGAAACGCGTCAGCAAGTAAGCCCTTATGCGTTCACTTAGTTAAGTATTATTTAATTATAGTGTAAAAAAGACTTTATATTTAATATTTATTGTTTTCCCAAAGGACAGTTATTGAGAAGTAAAAAATTTACTCAATATATTGTAAAGTATATATATATATTTATAATAAAACCATATAATTACCTTTTTTAATTAAAAAATTACAAATAAGGTAAGAAATCAAATGAAATGTTTACAAGAAATAGTCTGCTGAATATGACACAGGGAGATATGGTGAAGAGACAAATAAATGGGGCAGAATGGCTGTTAGATAATAGTAGTATTAAAGTAAAAAACAGAAAAAGTTACAGTAAATTTGGAAGAAAACTGAATGATTGGAATGTATCACTTATGTTTGTGCAACTACCTTTAGCGAAGTACAAAATATTACTTAGATGTAATGACAAAAAAATAAAGGAGCCCAATATTTTAAAATTATGTGTAATAAATTATTCAAAATCTTATAAATTAAAATTGGATATATCTATGAATAACATTGTAATTGTTGACTGCTTTTTCGACTTAACAATTATTAAACACAAAATCTAGACCAGAGTAACGTAATTATAATAAATAAACAACAATAACCCTTGCTACAAATATTCATACACCCTTGATGTACATCAAGGGTGTTTAAATATTTATAGCAAGGGTTATTGTTGTTTATTTATATAATTATTTAACACTTTGCTGAAGTACCTAGTAAATCTCGAAAATAAGACATATGCTGCTGTTCTTCATGTAAGACTGGAGCACCAGTGTCAAATCTCAATCCATTTATTATGTCAGTTGCTATTCGTCCTCCAACTACATTTGCTTCGTAAAGATCAATAGTAATCTGATCCTTGGCAAATAATTCAGACAAAAAGAATGAAGTGGAAGCTCCACCAATACCAGCACCGACAATTGCTAAAAACAAAAATAAATCCTTTTAAACAATTCTTAAAAATAATATGTAATTCATACATATTCATTAAACCACTTATATTTGTTTTGACAATTTTTTTTTCTCCGCACAATCATAATATGAGTGTAATAATACAATAAATGATTTTGAGTTACATCAACTCTTGCTATCAACAGAAACATTAGCTTATGAATGGATCCATGTTTTACAATTCTGAGCAGTATGTGAATGTGGCCTTTGGTATTACAGTTATATGTCACTTAAGATTTGTCTGTTTAGTGCTGATTCATTATAGTGCATCTATGATTTGCCTTCATGGTCTCATGTATATGGGCATGTAGTAATAGTAATAAAAAAACTGAAGATTCATCATACTTGTGGTTCTGTCTAGTCATTCAGTCTGTCTTGTTAAAAAGCAATTGAGAGAACCGTGTCTGAATAATTCATATACTAATGTTCATTAAATGTCATTTTCAAAAAGTTCTAATGTTAAAACTAAAATTCATTGGAAGATTATCACTTTACATGTGAAATTACAAGTTCTGAAGTAGGAGAGTGTCAAGTTGACATAGACAGTTCATTAAAAATACCGTCTATTACTAGTGAAATTTAAAAAAAGTTACCTATTCTAGATATTACATATTCAATAGTTAATATTTTAACACAAATACAAAAAAAATAATCATCAAAGATATTACAGTAATGTATAAACTTATTTAAAGCAAGTTATCATGGGACATGATTATGTAATTGTTTATAATCCCTTATAATGTTTTGTTTAGTGCTACATGGCCACAGAACTTTTGAATCATATTTTAAAAAACTAATATTAGCAGGATTGATCCAAAATAAATCCAGAGTCCTATCCAATATTTTATAAATGGTTTAATATCATACTATATACAGTCTCCACAAATTCTTTAAACAAACTTTGCAAGATTATTCAAAATAAATAAAGAGTCCAATCTTGAGTAGTTTTCCACTAGTCTTGTGTTTTTTACAAACAAAAATATAACTTTAAGGTGGCTAAAGGTATTAAACTAAAACTATGCACAATTGTCTACTTTTAAACAAATTTAAACTAAAAAAAAACACTTCCAGTTTCAGAATGTGAAAAAGTTAGCTATTCATTTATAAAACATTTTTAGACCAATTTTATTATACTACGACAAATAGTAATGGAGTAATGACAGTTTTTCTAAGCACTCTTCCTCACGTAAAATTGAAGTAATCAAGATAATGTTATTGTGGTTTCATAATCTGCTGATGTACTTTTAACAGCTGAAATAACCATCCCATTGTGTCCCCTTAAATTTATTTATTGTTCACATTATATTTAAGATGAAGAACTTTTCAAACACCGAGTCTCCTGATATCTATTGACTTGCCAATGGCAATGGTAAGCTAAATCCCTTTCCACAAAATAAACAACCAGATTACTTCCTAAGTATTAGATAGCCAGAACATAATGTTTTTATCTCAGTTCACAATCGCTCCTTTTATACTAAAAAAATATGTTATTTAAACTAATCTTGTATTCAATTAATAAAAGATTTTAAGTTACATTACATGAAAAGATAAAACAAGATTTATGCAACAATATGAAAATGCATCTAAAACTACATCGAAATTATTTAAATGTTCAAAATGACTACTTTCTTCCTTGTTGCACTCTGAAATGTTACAAATTTAAAAATATTATTGCCAGATCTATTTTACCAGATGATAATGTAATAGATAGATCTATCACTGGGACAATTGTTTAAGCTCTTAAAAATATTATGCAACTGATTATAATACAACAGTAAATGTTTTTCTGAAATTTTTTTAGAAAAGATTTTGGTTATACTAGTACAGGGTGAGATACTAAAACAGCACGATTTTGAAAAATGAACAATTATATATTTACGAAAAAAGGATAATTAATTGTTTTAACATCAGTCTTAAGTAAATGAGTGGAAATTAATATTTTACCTTAAAAACAATCATTATTTAAATATGGTATCAGTAATTTGATGTCCTTAGTTTTTTACACATTGTCAGAGTCTGAGATAAAATTCGCCCATGACATCTTTAGCAACTTCAACAAAATGTTAATTTCCTGCAGAATTTGCTCATTCAGATCTTTTTTAGTTCTTGGTGGATCTTCTTGGAAGACTTTGCACTTAGGATAGCCCCAAAGAAAGAAGTCTTGACTTCAGTCAAATCTGGATAATAGACAAGCCAAGGGATATCACCCTTCCTGCTGATAGGACGTCCTGGAAATGCGAGTTTATGCAAATCCATTGAAGCATTAGTAGTATGGTTTGTTGGACCATCTTTCTAGATTAGTTTTTCTTCATCCTGATGTCACGGGGACCTATGTCTGTAGATTAAACTCACGACAGAAAGTGCATTGAGCACCAACCATATTATTTTGCGTTTTTGTAATATACCTTTGCAGCAAACACATGTTACACAGTTGACCCACACTCTATGGCTATCGAAATATCCACATGTCTAGACATGCAAGGTAGTTTTCTCCACTCTCATAATCCCCATCAGCTAGGTTTGACTGCAGCATCCTGTGTTTTCAAAGTTTGAATTTGTTAAGCCGTGTATAATTTAATATTCAGATAAAATTGTTTAAAATAGTTTTATAAAGAAAAAACAAACAGGTGAAAAACTATACTTGACTACACAAGACTATACTTGATAACAAACGTTTTGTTTATTTTGACCTGAGAAATCATTTAATGAAATTTCATCGAATTTTGGATAACCTGTATAAAACGTATGGGACTAACTAAAGCTCTTCAATGCCACAGAGAACAAATTTGTTATTAATTTTTACTGTTTTCTTTTCATTTATTATAAGCAACTATATAAAAATAATAAAATAAATAAAATAAGCCATTTGTAGCTAAAAATATCTTAGAGGCATTATTTTTAAGAGTTTAAAGAATTTATGAAAAAATCAACAATAAATAAAAACTAAATTGTTAAGAAACACTTTCCTGGATAACTATAGCTTGCCTCTATTTACTATTTTGCCTTTAATTTTTGTTACAGTTATATATTAAAAAACTCAAACGTTCTTCGTTATTGCCTTTATGTTAACATAATACCTTCACATACAGACAGAATACTATAGCTTATATGTTATGGATATCCATTTCACTTCGAAGTCCTGTCATTAAGTATGGCATTTGTCGAGATCATATGTTGTGATGTTCTGTCAAGCTGTTGCATCACAAAAAGGTTGTTGCATGTCTAGATTAACACTAAAAATGATTTTATTTGTTACAGATAGTGATCTTTCTATTCTATACTTGTAACTGGGATAGCTTACCCAGTGAATGAATCTTGAATTTAGGCACAGAGATGAGGAAGATTAAAGAAAACATCCAGAAACTTACAAACTTGAAAACTAAATATTGCATGCAGTTACAGTCCTGTTTTAAAAACACGACGTTTAAAAAACAAATGACTTATTTCCACCTATTTATGTGGCACACTTCCAAAACTCAAAAGGAATACATATAATCCACACCATTAAATTTAAGTACAGTAATACCTTGCTTAAAACTTCACGGTTTAGTGCTAATTCCTTATATAGCTCTATGACTTGTCTTCAAGGTCTCTAAGAGATTTTTATCCAAGCATTTTAATAGTCAACAAAATTATACAACAGACACACTTATCATTTTCTAGACAACAGGAAAATGATGTTAGCATTTTTGTGTACTCCAAATTACTTTTCCGTATGAATAAGCATCCTGTCTATTATATATATTCAAATGCATTTTTCTGCCTTTCCTAACATTACAATATTTTCCTTTGTTGACACATTTTGGAAGGACTCCATTTTAAAAACTTTAATAGAGAGTACTATTTGAGTTTTGAAAGTGGAGTAATTCTGAAATGTATTAACAAATGAAAGTATTGTAATGTTCGGAAAGGTAGAAAAAAGTAATTGATTACATACAAACATTCCTAACAGAAGTGAAGATGAGTATATTGAGGAATCATGTCTAATATTTTTATTATAAAAAATTGTGTAGACTACATATCATACTGTGTTTACATTACTATATTAACTATATCCATATTGAAAAAAGAGTATCAGTTCAATTGTAAAATTACAAATTCAAAGTCAGATAGAAATGTGAGATGTCGAAATGTAATAATTTCATGTAGTGTTGTATTTCTGCGGAACGCACCTTCAGCCGTAAACAGAGTATTACTGTATAGATTTAGGCAGCAAAAAGCAAAGCATAGATAATGAAGGACATATGAACAACAGTTTAAATGAAGCACAAAAATAAAATTACTTTATGGAATAAATTCTCAAAATAAAAAAAATAAAAAACCTCAATTTACTTAATTATATGGAGGTTTTAATTGCTTTAAAACTTTAGTCCCATTCTCTAAAAGTGTGTATGCATTTTATAAACTACAAAAGAGTAACCACCACCAGTCTCTTAATTAGTACGAAGTGCAGAGATATATTTCTAGATATTAGTCAGAATACTCATACAGGAATTCATAACCTGTAATTATAGCCTCAACACTACCAACATACAGGTTAGAGAAAATGCAAAATTTTTATAGTTGTGTCTTTATTTTAAGGAATAAAGGAAAAATATAAATAAAATACACAAGAAGTATTGTATTATTAGCCAATAAACTTAATAATCCTAGATTTTAGTTAGAAAATCTATAAATTGTATTTGGAACAGTAGACAACATCTAGTGATGTTGATTTTTTACTTGATCTACAACTTTCATATATTTATCAAAACAGCTCAGATAGTAATAACTATTTCTGAGCTATTATTAATGAACAATAAATATTATCCACAAAATAACCATTTTAATAATAAATATGTTCTTTAATTAATAGGCTTAAGACAAAATTAAGAAAATAAAGAATATAATGTTATGAATATTTTCGAAGTTAATTTTAATTGTATCAAACCCAGAAATATAATAAAAATGCATTAAATTATCCTCTAAATTAAAAAATAAGCCATCAGATACACCAGTCATCGCAATATGTAATTGGAAGAGTGCATGACGTGAAATAAATCACCCATAGAGAAAATATATTGTCATCCTAACATACATAAACAATTAGGTAGGATTTCATTCAAAGCTTTATAGGAAATAGGCCAGATGAAAGCTAGCTTTTGGGTTCAAAGGGTTAATAAAGTATACGGAAGATGTTTGATAACCTTTTCTCATTAAAAAATATTGATATTACAAAAATATAAAAAGACAGAAATATATCTTTTATGCAACAAAAATTGCACAATATATATTTCAGTACAACTTAAATACAATCTCTTTGTACGGTTTGAGCTGTGTTTGTAATGTCTATCTGTCTTCAAGAGAAAAATCTCAATCTATCACGATTTTCTATAAAGGAAGTATTCAGTTTTACATCAGACTTCATCATAGAAGATTGAGCTAGAGGTAGCTTCACCATTCTAGGCCATAACAGATCAGATCCTGTAGTCTTAATATCTTGCGTAGAAGCAGTAACCATTTAAACTATCACTTTTAATCTCACCATTTGTCGATTCTACAGAACTCTTTCGTTTAGTTACTGACTCTACTTTTTACTGATTGGGATTTTAACGCTGACAATTTTTATTGATGTATAACCTCCTACAAGCCATCTTATGGGGGTTGGACCACAATTTTTTCTATTGAGTTTTTCAACTCAGGGCAGCATCAATAGGTTGAAGGACATTTGTTGATCTCTTATTTTGTAATCCTGCAGGGCTTAAATGGTCACTTGACTGACATGGTATGAGAAATATGATTGAAACTCAAATAGCAATAATTTTTAAACAAAATAGAAGAATCTTATAGGAACAGTACAATGGTATAAAATGTAAAGATTGATACAGTTTAACTACTTTTTGGAAGAAACTATGATCAATTTTTAGCTTTTGCTCTCCGTTTACAATAGAGGTAATTTTCACTTCTTTCCTATATCTGATTATAGTGATTGTTAAAAAAAACATGCAAAAGACATCTCTGCTTAATGTCGGTTAACCTGGCAGTGGTATTTTAATACACAATTTCCTTGACATCTTCTGTAATCAGGTCTCTCGTTAATGTAATCACATTGTATATGTTGTAAATAACATTGGGGAGTCCAATTCTCCAGTCGCATGGAAATCAAATACCAGTAGCTACTAACCAATCCTTAAAAATGCTTTATAGAAGCAACAGGAGAAAATGCTCAACCATTATTTTGTTTGATACCTATAAAGCAATATTCTTGTTTCTACAGAACTATTTGGGTTTAGATACGGGTATTCATAAATTGATCAATTTCTTTTGTCAACCACACAAAACTCTTTTCTATTACGTCAAACACTTATAAGCATATATATTGATCTTGAAAAGGCATGTGGCATAGTTTGAAAAAGATTTTAAATGAATTGAAATAATGGTGGTGAATGAGATAATTTTCCTACATTCATTACAATATATTTTCAAATGTTTATTTTTTATTACATCTTGGAGTCAGACTCTTATAAATTGACTAATGTGGTTTCTAAGTATTTCACTGTTTGTTGCTCCCATTAACAGTATCACTTTTAATATGCTTGGTGTCTCTTGATTGCTCTCGGAACTTACTTCATATGCTTCATTTCTTTCACATCCTCATTTGACTATGTATGGATTATGTTTGCATAGTTTTTTCCTGCTTGATCTTCAATTATGAAATCAGTTTCAAAAGGACTAATAGATCAAATAAGTTTTAATCTAACAGAAATGTTTCATAATCCAAACATATTCTGGGAACTGGCTTTTGGGAAGGCAAGACAACCTTGTGGTTTTTTTGCAATATTCTGTTCTTATATTTTTTATTTACCAACGAGGTAATTTTTTTTATTTATTAACTAAGCCATAATGAATATATTAAATAATTTAATACGTATTAACTCTTTGAGCGCTATAGCAAGTACGTAGCTAATGATGAAAAATGTGAATAAATTGCCAGAGTTGATCCAGTAGACAACCTGTAATAAATTTTTAATTTTTAATCAATTTTTTGGTTCTTTATGTTTAAACTACTGATAAGTTCTAGTTTTTTATTTTGTCCTCTACTCTTGAATACTTGTTAAATATGATGACGCAATTGTTTAATACAAAATAAAAACTATCCAAACTGTTGCGTTATCTCTTCCAATGAGTTTTTGTTGTCATTGAATGCATTTTTCTACCTCTGCATTTTAATATCTAATAAAATAATACCATTTGTTTGGTTATTATATTTACATATAATATTTGTGATTTCTTATATAAAAGTATTAATGAAGTTATTATTATTACTTGTAAATTATTTTTTCCACCACTAAGTGCAATAATTTTACCCCTTATGTTATGAGGCACCTTTCGGTCACTTGACCACTGTCGAATCACTGAATTAATTTTCTCTATTTTTCTGGTGTGGATGTTTGGTCCATGATGTTGGTATTTGAGGACGTCGCACGTACATGTTTCTTCTTGGGCCGAGTGTATAGTGTTTTTGAATAGTACGTCGTCTGCATATGTTATCTGTAGGTTCATTAAAGTGTGTATGTTTTTATAAATGTGGTATTTTTCTAGTGAGTTTAGTTCTATTGGGTTATTATTTATTTCAAGTATGGTTAGGTTATTTTCGTAATTTATTTCATGTTTATGTGACATTAGGTGTGCTGCAACATTTGATGCTTTTGTATTTTTATTTTTGAATGCTCTGTAATGTTCTTCAAATCTTATTTTAAATGATCTGGTTGTTTTTCCTATGTAAAATGCGTTGCACATGGGCGCCCATGTATAATTTTATAGGGGGGGGGGGGCCAAATCTGATACCTGGGGGAATGGGATTCCCTCCATGAGAAGGAGGGTCCGGGGAGATTTTGAAAAATTAGGGTTAAAATGGTGAGTTTTAAGGCACTTTAGAAAATTCGAAACTTCTAATTTTTACAGGCTTTTTTGTATCGATTAATTTATTTTTTTATAGAATGAGTGAATCTTTATTCCTTAAAATACTAAAAAATATAATAAAAAGCTTTTTTTTTCTTGCGTCATTTCATTTATTATAGGATAGTAAGGTAACCGACAAATTTTTTTGAGGTTGGAAGTTTTTTAAATATAGGCTATTTCAGTTTTATAAGTGGCGCTTTTTTTCAATTTTAACCGAGGCATGACAGTCGGATATCTGATTTTATTGAAATATCTCATTAGGTTCAGGGTGTTTGCGTGTTTCAGGAGGAACTGCTCATATAATGCTCAAAATGAGAAAAAAATGCTTCGTTAGTGAGTTACGACTAGTGAAAGATTTCACCTGCAATTCAGTTACCCCTGTGAAATAAATCAATAAATGTATTGGCCCTACTTAAGTAAGCAGATTCAAATTTTATCCTCCTTAGGCTTTTTCTACTAATTTGAGCAATTAGGGGTAGTTTTCACCCTTGAAAATTAATTTTTAGAGGGTCGAAATATTTAACAATTGCAATTAGAGTATCAGACAATCATTATTTTTAATTCATCTGAACTAAATTTCACTCTTTTTATGCTTTTTTATAGATTTTGACAATAAGGGGTAGTTTTCACGCTCAAAAAATAAAAAGCGCCCGTCGGCACTATATAGATTTTGAAGTAGAGGGTAAGTTGAACTTAATCCCAAATTTGTATGCAAATCGGTCTTTTCCGAAAAATTTGTAGTTTTTTCCTATTTTAAGCTTCGTTTCCTGGACTAATATTAAAGATAAATCAAATTAAAACGTCAATTTCTACAATTCAATTAAAGGTAATGTAACATAGGCTATAACATATAATAAACTTTTAAAATTAATATGTGCACAAAATGGTATGTTTTGTTTAACTTAACAGAAAAGAAATATACCTAATATATAATATCTATGTATCGTATTATTATACATAGGAATTCTTTTGAAATTGATTCTTGACGTTTGTTATGTTTCGTTATTAGGAAATGTTTTCATTTACCAATTAGGCTAATAATTTATCAATTTTGTAAATCGTAACACGGTACCGTACACTATAGTCAATATATAATCTCCCTGCTTCCTACTTGCACCCAATTCAGTACTACAATGTCGAACGCAGATGACATGCCACAGAGAAGAAATGCAGCGTCAATTGGAAGGGCCTAGGTTATCCTTCCTGACACGTTTTCCTTAATCCCAAATTTGTATGCAAATCGGTCTTTTCCGAAAAATTTGTAGTTTTTTCCTATTTTAAGCTTCGTTTCTTGGACTAATATTAAAGATAAATCAAATTAAAACGTCAATTTCTACAATTCAATTAAAGGTAATGTAACATAGGCTATAACATATAATAAACTTTTAAAATTAATATGTGGACAGAATGGTATGTTTTGTTTAACTTAACAGAAAAGAAATATACCTAATATATAATATCTATGTATCGTATTATTATACATAGGAATTCTTTTGAAATTGATTCTTGACGTTTGTTATGTTTCGTTATTAGGAAATGTTTTCACTTACCAATTAGGCTAATAATTTATCAATTTTGTAAATCGTAACACGGTACCGTACACTATAGTCAATATATAATCTCCCTGCTTCCTACTTGCACCCAATTCAGTACTACAATGTCGAACGCAGATGACATGCAACAGAGAAGAAATGCAGTGTCAGTCGGAAGGGCCTAGGTTATCCTTCCTGTCACGTTTTCCTTATCATTGGGATAGCTGGCTCGCTGTGTCAGCATCTAGGATATTAGTTGTGTCCTGTTTAGCTGTTTTCCTTTAATTGACTGGTCCATTTACCATTAACTGGTCCACATTGACATAATCACATAATATGCATATACGATAGTTTCTGACTTAAAACCTACTTCGTTCAGTCAAAGTGTTAATATAGCAGAATTGCAAAAATATACTATTTATATTGTTAATACTGTGAAAATTTATTATAATTAAAATATAGTTCTTCCACATCAGCTGAAAATAAAAAAAGAAATATTTGTACGAAAGTCTTAATTTTATTTTTGTATTTTTCTGGGAGCTAGGGGGGCCACGGCCCCCCTTGCCCATGTGTATGGGCGCCCATGGCGTTGCAGTAGTTACATGTAATTTTGTAAATTCCTGATAGGTTATGTTTTTCTGTATTTGTTTTGTGGTTTGTGTTATTAAGATATTTTATTATTTTGTTGTTTGGTTTGTATGTTGGAGTATAGTATTCTTTGTTGTATGTATTTGTTATTTTTTCTATTTTGTTATTGGTGTGTTTATATTTTAGGAAGATTTTATTATTTTTGTGTTCAGGTTTTAGTGTTGTGTTGATGTTAGCAACAGCAATAGAAAATGGATACAACAAACACCTTATAAAAACCTATACAATAAATTTACAAAAAAAACCTAATCTCAACACAAACACTACAACCTGAACACAAAGATAATAAAATCTACCTAAAATATAAATACACCAATAGCAAAATAGAAAAATTAACAAATATATACAACAAAGAATACTACACTCCAACATACAAACCAAGCAACAAAATAATAAAATATCTTAATAACACAAACCACAAAACAAATACAGAAAAATATAACCTATCAGGAATTTACAAAATTACACGTTACGACTGCAAAGCATTTGACATAGGAAAAACAACCAGATCATTTAAAATAAGATTTGAAGAACATTACAGAGCATTCAAAAATAAAAATACAAAAGCGTCAAATGTTGCAGCACACCTAATATCACATAAACATGAAATAACAAATTACAAAAATAACTTAACCATACTTGAAGTAAATAATAATCCAATAGAACTCACTAGAAAAATACCACATTTTTAAAAACATACACAACAATTTAATGAACCTACAGACAACATATACAGACGACGTACTATTCAAAAACATTATACACGCGACAAGAAGAAACATGTTGACGTCAACAAATACCAACATCACGGACCGAATATCCACACCAGAAAAATAGAGAAAATTAATTCAATGATTCGACAATGGTCAAGTGACCGAAAGGTGCCTCATCACACAAGGTAAAATTATTGCACTTAGTAGTGGAAAAAATTATTTACAAGTAATAATAATAACAACTTCATAAAGTCAGTGCAACGGAAAAATAATGGACAACGTGAGAAGTATTAATATATAAAAGTTTTTGGAAAATCAGCTATCAGTTTCAGAAAAACCAAAATGTGGTGCAAATAAAACATTTAATGAAAAATTATTTAAATATTGTATGCAAATTTATTATTATTAACTAATAGAGAATATGGCAACAGCAATATTATTTCTTTAAGTTTATAATAAAAGTTATTATTTCTAACCTTAGAAAAAAAATAGTTATAAAAAAATACTGCATAACAAGAAATTTTAGATCAAATACAATTTTTAATAAAATATTTTTTTTCATTTTAGGAATAACAAATTTATTTATTATACAATTTTAATAAACAAAAAAAAATTATAAAAATTGATTGAATAGTTTTTTTGATGATTGTTTCTTAATAAACACTTGCAAAACTGCTGAACATTGGCTGACAGTTAGTATACGACTTGAAGAAATGGCTGTAACACTGAATGGGTTAGTAACTACTAGAAACTGGATTAATAGTTATAAAATGTTTTAAATAATTCAAATTTTAGTTTTACAAATCTACTTAAATAATGCTACTCTACCAACACTAAACATAACCAGTTCTACCTATTTGTTTAGAAGCTTGCAGTACAGTGACCATAAGCGAAACACAGATGTAAGTTATGGTTTTTTTACCTATGGAGTGCTGTACACAATCCTTCAAATTTGCCATGATAGTGGACTTTTAAAAAAGCAACAATTCACAGTATACGATTCAGTATAAATAGGTAGTTATAAATTTTCCCCTTCTGAAAAAGAAAACAATTAATTTCTTTCTAATGTCTATTAAAAAATAAATCTACATAAATAACAGCATTTACCTACCATCAAATAATCAATGTGCTGTCTGGCTTTTCCCTCTATAAAATTTAAGTTTAAAAGAAAGCAATTTGTGAAAAATTATAAAGTCTATTGATTTATGAAAAAAAAACTTTTTATAGATTTAAAAGAAATTATCCTTATTTTCATTTCCTACAGAATAATTGTAGAATGTGGGGTGAAGTGGAATATTAGATACCAGATAAAAACGTTTACAATTTGTTTTAGACAGAATAGCTTTGCTGTAACAATATAGCAGATAAAGGAAACTGCATTGAAAGTTATATTTGAAGACCATATTTGTAAAAATGTAAGTATGTTCAAATACTATTTATGAATCTACGAGTATTTTAATAGATGTAAGGTTTAATAGGTAGATAAGGTAAGTATGTTTTTATTATTATATATCCTCCTCAAGTTTCAACCTTTCATTAGAATTTTATAGTCCATTACGTTCGGTTGAATCTTATTAATCACTTAAACAATAGTTTATGACTATCCGAACTTTGAATTTAGTAAATTTGTTAAAACTTACTGAGACAGAACGTTTTCGATCGCTATGTGCCGATCTTCATCATTGTCTTTTGCTTGGAGATGTTGGGTCAAGCGGTGACTGTTTTAAAAGTAGGTTTTCGATAGTATCAAAGAGTATGTGTGATTTGTATTGTGTTTGTTAGTTTAATATGTTTGTACTTTGTGTTTTTGTGTGTCTGTAAATTTCATATTGTTCTAGTGTGTTGAGATGTGGTCTTTTTTGTTGATGTGTAGGATTTCTAGGTTTTGGTAAATGTCTGTGTATTTGTGTCCTGTATCTTTTATGTGACTGTAAAATGTTGAGTTGGTGTTCTGTTTGTGTTCCTTGACTCTTTGTTTAAAGCTGCGGCCTGTTTGTCCAATCTAGAATTTGTTACATTTGTCGCAGTTTAGTTTGTATACGCCTGGTGCTTGTAGTTTACCTTTGTTGTCGGTGTTGTGTTGCATTTTGTATTTAAGGATAAACTACAAGCACCAGGCGTATACAAACTGAACTGCGACGAATGTAACAAATTCTACATTGGACAAACTGGTCGCAGTTTTAAACAAAGAGTCGAAGAACACAAACAGAACACCAACTCAACATTTTACAACAACATAAAAGATACAGGACACAAATACACAGACATTTACCATAACCTAGAAATCCTACACACCAACAAAAAAGGACCACATCTCAACACACTAGAACTGAAATTTACAGACACACAAAAACACAAAGTACAAACATATTAAACGAACAAACACAATACAAATCACACATACTCTTTGATACTATCGAAAACCTACCTTTAAAACCGTCACTGCTTGACCCAACATCTCCAAGCAGAAGACACTGAAGATCGGCACATAGCGATCAAAAACGTTCTGTCTTAGTAAGTTTTAACAAATTTACTAAATTCAAAGTTCGGATAGTCATAAACTATTGTTTAAGTGATTAATAACTTTCATTAGAGTTACAAAATTTAAATCGTCACCGAAACTAGTCTGTTTGTTGTAATAAACTAATGTTTAGTGAGATTTAGAGTAAACTGTTTCAATTTTTACTGTTGTGAATTGTTCTTACTAGCTAAACTCTAATTAACTTGATTATATTTTAAATGGGTTTAGCTTCTAGCGACATGCAATTTTAACAATAAATTGAATTCAAACTATGATCAATGCGAGTTTATTATTTTAATAATAGAAAAGCAACGTTTTTGTCACATTTTAGGTGGGTCTTTTCAAGCTTTTATTGACTAACTTTCATCCAGTGCTTGTATGTTTCAAATTGTGTTTAAAGTTGTTGTACTTGCAATTTTATTGTGTATCTAATTTTTATATTATAATGATTATTGTTTTATGTTTGTAGATTAGAAACCTTGAAAAGGGCCACCTAAAATGTGACCAAAACGTTGCTTTTATTATATTAAAATAATAAACTCGGCATTGATCATCATTTGAGTTAAATTTATTGTTAATAATATTTGTTTTTTTTAAAATTTGAGCTTACTAGAGGGGCAGAGTGGAACATAGTAGTAGGGGAGCTTCAAGTTTGATATCCCCCAAAAAACGCTGTTATTTCTTACCAATTTGTATGGATACAAACAGATATATGGGCATCTGCAGGGTCTGACAATTTAATCCCTCATTCAAAATCTTTACATGATTCAATTTGTTTAATATTAGAAGGGCATTCTACACATGTGAAGATATGCATGTTAGTTATTCCTCCTCATATATCACATAACTTGTAGCCATGTATTTTGTTTTACAGAACCTTTGAGCACATTTTACTTACACAGTGTGAGATATTGACTATTTAATCATCCAAAAATAAGTGTTGCTCTATATGAATTAGCTCAATTTTTAGAGAAGCCTATACAAAAGCTGTTATGATACAAAATGGTATTACAAGACTTCAGGATTACAGGGATTTATCTCTTGAATCCATACATGTTTCCTGATGAAATTTAAAAACTTTCAGAGACAATGAACTGCAAGGATAAACTCTATCTGGGTGAAAAAGGAGATAAAAGTCAATAGTTATTTTTGTAAAGTACACATTTAAATGAAATTTATTTTGAGGAAGATATAACTGTTTCGAGGAGAGAAATTATTCCACTTGGCTTCACATTCTCTATTTTATTATAAAGTAGAATAGAAAAGGTAGCCTATGACTCACTAAGTTTTTTCTGTGTGGTCAAATTGCTAGATCTGTGATTACACACTTATTACTATGAATAAACACTGGTAATAGTCAACTAAAATTGTTCTTAATTTTATTGTGTAATAATATAATAATTTTCAATTGTAATACTAGTTTTAAAAAAAACTTGATTGTAGAATATGAAGTAATCTAGTTTATATAAGTGAATAATGCTTGCTGTCTGTTGAGCAATAAGGCACACTGGTGGTAAAAAATTTATCAAGTTATTTAGCTCATATCAACTTTTTGCCTTATAGTAATTAAGATTAACATAAGTTTCTAAACAGGAAACTATGATTATTAACCTCTTGAATTGAAGAGTCAATTTCAAACTGAAGTGTGTGTATTAGATTCTATAATTGAACAACTATTAATACACAGCAGAAAAAATAATATTTACAAAAAAGATCATCTTATTTCAGGTTTAATGTTATTCCAAATTTTGTACAATAGACAAAAAAGAACAATTTGTTAATATAAAAATATAAATATAAAGTGTTATATTATGAAATAGATTTGGAATTTACTTTTAGAGTTTGAAGTATTTTGATCTAGAAAAATATGTTTATTTACCTGTGCCATAACTCTTACCTCAATAAGGAAACTTGCATGCTATTGGCATATATATGGTTAATATAAATACCTGTAGGTTTTACATATAAAACGTTTCTATTAAAAATTTGTAGCATAAAAGCTTGACTTTAACTTCAAACTTTTTAAAAACTTCTCAACAGATATGATGAAATTTCTTTGAACAATATAGTTGTACAGTTTACTGTTAGATGCAGTGCTGAGAAATTTTAGTAAGCTAGCAGTTTAAGTCAAGATTTTAATCATTATAAAAGTAAACCTCAGTATAATAAGTTACACAAATTTCGTTTTGAACTTAACAAATAGACTAGGCGATGCCTTTTAATCTCTGAAAGTAACAAATAAAAAATATTTAAAATTATATCTGTTAAGAAAGTTATAAGTTAAGAAAGTAATAATTAGTATTATTCTGAATACAATACAGAGTATTAAAAACAGATGTTTTAATCGTTCATCTTGAGGTATTTTATACAATGATATTATTTTAACTTAAATGATGATTAAAAGTTAATTAATATATATCAAGCAAATACATATATTAAGAAATATCTCAACAAATGTGTTTCACACTTGTTGAGTACATTGTCCAGTTTTTTCAAATGCAAACTTATTTGAATTTTTTTTTTCAAAGCATTGATTAATCGACAAAACGATTATGAAATGCATTTGCTGAGAAATATCAGTATGTAGTGTTTTTTAAGTATTTGAATTTTATAAGTAGTGCTATTTAAAACAGATTTCTCTCTAGAGCAGTCCTTCAACTTGATTTGTACTATGGACTAGAAATGGTCGATCCAGTGACTTTAACGGATTGGTGATAAAAGATACTGAGACTGGTCTCTGTATGTGCCAATAACAGGCAGGCATTCCACACTGGTAAAATGATTCTATACCTCACTTTTTTTCTGGAAGGCTCATTTTATTTAAAAATAAACTACTAAATTAAGAACAAGCTACTGAGTGCGAAATAGCGCCTACTGTACACAACACTGTCACTGTTGTTAAACCTGACACAAATCGTCCACTCATGCACAATGTAAATGAGTAGAACCAGTGACAGAGACAAATCAACCAATGACAGCTGTGGTAAAATATCAGTAACATTATCAGTTTCAACAGCGACATTTTGCCCAATCACAACAGAGACAACACCCCTCTCCCCTTCACTCAATGACACTGCATGATAACCGGCACCGTGTGCTGAGTGGTGAGAGCAGAACCAGTGACAGCGACAAATCAACCAATGCCAGCCGTTTCATCCAGTGACAGCAACTTTTTGTCCAATCACAACAAAGGCAACTTCCGATCGAACCAATGTCACTGGAGTTGGCATTTTCCATATTTTGTCACTGGTACCACCAGTAATAAATAAATATCAGTGACAAGTCATCATGACAGAAAATATCAAATATCCCTACTATGGACAGTGTATACATGTCAAAACTGTGTTTACTGTGTAGTCTTTGCATTTATTCTGAAACAAGTGTTTCATAATTTTTCAGGAAAGTAATTATTGAAACCATGGCAGAATTTAGGTTTAATCTTTCCTTGAGGTTGATACACTGACTCTGGAGTTCTGGTAGCTTAAATCATAAACTCTGATTTTTTTTACTACAGAGAAAATGAAATTTTTGACAGAAACATCTGCATTTTTGAATAAATACAAATATTTTTCTTGAGTGAATTTCAATGTGTTAGCAGTGAAGATTTGTTTTATTCCTTGTATACCCACTTATTCCTCCAATATTTAACACAAATCAAAGCAAACTTAAGAACCATATATTACTTTGTTGGAGTCAATAACAAAAATTTTTGACTAACTGACAAAAAAAAAACAATCCTATGTCAAGTGACATACTTATGGACAAGGTAGACCTCCTTGTTGAAACTCAGTATCCCCGGTTTTCTTTCAATCATGTCATTATGGGTGACAATCTTACCATGCTTAAGTACGTTAACGGTTGACATTTCTTTTGTTTTATTAGTGAAAAGCTGTCATGTTTTTTGACTTACTGCAGTAGCACTACCATTAAATCGTAGACCAGTTTAGAAGAAGTTATTTGGCAGTTATGGTGAAATATTCAAGGCTTGTAGCATTGTTCCTTCACAGATCATCAAAATTCAGTTGATAAGAGTTAAATAAGAGAGCCCCAAGAAAGTTGATTTCACTTGCAGTTTATCCTTAGCTAAATAAAGGGCTTATTACACTTTTGCTATTACTTGCAACAAGACTTTTTGTTAAATAAAAGTTATTAACTTTTTAAGAAGTTAACAATTTAACAACTTTTAGTTAACAAAAAGTCTGGTCGCAAGTAATAGCAAAAGTGTAATAAATAATTTACAACCAGCTCGTCATGAACAGGAACAAGATTTCGATATTTAAATAAAGGGGATAAACTGTAGATAAGCCTACTGGCTGAGTTCTGAAGCTACTTTCAAGGTTGAGTCTGAAACACTACATTATTAAAATACTAGCCTTCAATTGTTTAAAACACTTTTTATCCAAATTGTATTATTTTAACATAACCATTTTCTACTCTGTTGCTTGGAAGATTCATTTGTTACATTTCATTGTTTATATTGTATTCTTTCAATGACACTAATGTTTCAAATTTCTTAGAATTATTCATAATCATTTACTAGGCACATAAACATTTTTTTTAATATATTATTTTTTTATATGTATAATTTTGCTGTTATTATATACATGTATGTTACAAAGTAAAATTCAATCACACAAACCTGTACATTTTTGTATATTCCTGACAAAAACCATGACAGGTCTGCTCATATACAGTATTAATTGGGCACTAATATGACTTGCACACCACTTTCCACGCCTTTCTGAAAGCCTAACTTGTCTAATTAGTTAAGAATATTGCCTTTGATTTAATACTAGCAGGAAATTGTCACTTGTAATTTATAATTTTTCAAGTAAAACATAATCTTATATTTTAATTAAATATGTTATTGATTACTAAAATTGTGTGTATTGACAATACTTTCATGTCAGAGCACATTATATTTCAAAGCTAGTGAGTTTAAATAAAGTAATAGCTATTATGAAACAGATATTTTGCCAATTGTTCAGCCAAATTTAAAAGGCCTTTTACTTCATTCACTATCATTTTTGTACTGAGTAGTTTCTCCTGCTTCTTTATTGTTGTCTAAAGATTATTCTTCTTCACTTACAACTATTTCTTCTTCAATTAAAATCTGGAAGCCAGAATTATTTCCAGTTACCATATGTCAAACCAGGACTCCATATCGTCCAGCAAAACTATGTTCTCTCTTCCCTTCTAAGAAGTACTATTGTAGTTTCTGCCTTACAAATTTCTATTTCCGGAACTATTACATCATTATTCAAAAGTTTTTTTCATGCTCATGCAAATTGTTTGTTTGATTTATTTGACAGCATCATCAAAGCTGAAAAGTGCATAACAAATTTATATGACTAAATTTTGAAGAGTTGGTGATCTCTTATATCCTTTACTAGCATTTGGCTCTTTAACTTCTAAATTTCAAGAAATTTTGTGTATACTGCTTCTATAAAGTGTAGATTACACCTCGCTAGATAAGCTGGAACACAAACACTGTGTTAACTAGTAGGGGGTTATACTTAGTCTTCTTATCTTTACTGTACAGTATATCTTCGCTGGGATATGTTGATGCATTATCTAAAGAGCCAACTCATTATTTTATTTTTTGAAATTTTTAAATCCTCAGTCTGGAATTTTCTTATTACTGGTAGAACCATTGCATGAAACCAATAAATTGTTACTTTAGTTGTAAGCATGAGTTACAAGAAATCTAGTAGTGAACTAGAAGGTGGTTTATACGGTTTTTTAGTGACATTGGATTATTACTTTTATAAATGATAACTGTTGTAAACGGCTACCATCGGTATTCAGATATAGCAAAACTGAAATATGCCTTGCTTATTTTTCTGCCTGACATAGTGGCATTGCTTATATTTTTAAGGCTATTGAAATCCTGAATAGTGTCAGGAAATTTTCTCCTAAAACTGGTGCTATTAAAGTTATAAATTTGGCTCAAATGACACCAGTGATAATAATTTGGAGTAATTTTATTTAATCACTTAAACAATAGTTTATGACTATCCAAACTTTTTATTTATAAAAACTCTATTAATTTTGTTTTTAAATGGTACTAAAAATTCCCCTATACATTTTCTTGTTTGAAATGTTATGACATTGGCAAAATTTAAATTATCAAACATTGCTTTTGATTTTTGAAGTTCCATTTGTTTAGATATTCTTCCCGCAGCTGTTTGAATTTCTATTCTAATTTAGATTATCAGAGCTGAGAAAACCATTTACCGAGTAGAACATATTTAGAGTAGACATCAATCTCCAATATTTCTTTTTCTACCATTTAATTTGTAGGAAAATGTATGTATGTCACTTTTTGGATTATTGTTAGGCACAGTTTTGCTTTCCTATGCCATATTTAGCACAACACTAAATACTGAAATTCCTTTCTCATGTTTTCCTATTACTAAAAAGAGATTAAGAGTTTTGCAATTATCTTTGTTCTACACTAGTCTTACTTAATGACTTAATTTAAAAGTTAGTGGGAAAGCTATTTACTTTAATCACTTGTCAAAAACCTCTCTTGGTCACTGCACTGTTCAACAATGCAAATTAGTTTTTTCCCAAATCAATAAGTAAATATCACAGAAACCTCAATATGTACAACACAAGACTATATTACTGTATACATGAGCACCAACTGATGAATACTGCACAAGTGGCAATTTGTGAAATTTAAGAGAATGACTTGTCAAATCAGTTTAAAGCATGGTATAGCCAAACTAAAAGTAACAATTTATTTTACATTGGAAAACACATAAACGTTGTATTATTTATCTACAGAGAAAACACAAAAGATTCATGTATCACTAAAATCTGTTCCTGTAGTGGCAATCGAAACAATGTAAGCCTTTTTTATAAGGGCAGTTGAATTCAGAAATCGGTTGTTTTAACTTATGATTATATACTAATAAATACTTAGTATTTACAGGTTAATTTTGATTAGGTATAATTGTATTATAAGTACATAAAAACATTATATAAGGTTGCATTATATATGTTATATAGCATGATTATGGGTAGCATAAAAAAGATAATGCACGATTTCAATTCAAAATTGGAAAAATACTACATGTTGTCTTGTAATATATTTTGTATCTAATAAAATTAATTGGTTTGTTAAAATTTTTAAAAATAAAAACTAAAATGTCTTGTAATGGTAATTATTTCCTTCTACACGTATTTGATATTGGCTAGAATAATTATACCTGGCAATGCAGAAAGTCATCAAACACATAAAAATAACTATATTTAAAGTACTTAAATACTTAACTATGTGAATACATAATTCCTTACTTGCTGACGCGTTTCAAAACATTTGTTCCTTTTAGGAATTTAAAATTTTGAAAACAGTTCATAATAGGTATAAAAAACTTTTTAAAAAACACTTTTTTTTATAAAAGAGCATATGTTATACTACATTGTAATATAGCTAGAAAATATTAAGCTTAGGATACATTTGATTTGCACAAAAAAATAACTGCTACTAATGTGTAACATAAATAGTTGAAAATCTTCCTTGTTCCATACAGTGATGCCAAAATATATACCAAAATGAAGGTCACTTCACTTGTTAACTTCTTGATGGACTGTATTTTTTAAAATTTATAGTAAAACATAATATAACTAAACACTTTATAGGTATATTTTACTATAGTATAACAGTCTTGAATTTTGTAGTCCATTACATTCGGTGAATCTTAATTAATCACTTAAACAATAGTTTATGACTATCTGAACTTTAAATTTTGTAAATTTGTTAAAACATATTGAGACAGAACGTTTTCGATTGCTATGTGGCGATCTTCATCAGTGTCTTCTGCTTGGAGATGTCGAGTCAAGTGGTGATGGTTTTAAAAGCAGGTTTTTGATAGTATCAAAGAGTATGTGTGATTTGTATTGAGTTTGTTCGTTTAATATGTTTGTACTTTGTGTTTTTGTGTGTCTGTAAATTTCATATTGTTCTAATGTGTTGAGATGTGGTCCTTTTTTGTTGATGTGTAGGATTTCTAGGTTATGGTAAATGTCTGTGTATTTGTGTCCTTTTTCTTTTATGTGACTATAAAATGTTGAATTGGTGTTCTGTTTGTGTTCCTTGACTCTTTGTTTAAAGCTGCAACCTGTTTGTCCAATCTAGAATTTGTTACATTTGTCGCAGTTTAGTTTGTATACGCCTGGTGCTTGTAGTTTATCTTTGTTGTTGGTGTTGTGTTGTATTTTGTATTGTAACTTGTTATTAGTTTTGTATGCTATTTTGTATCCTATTTTTTGAAATTTGCGGACTATTTTGTTTGTTGTTTTGTTTATGTATGGTAATGTGGTGTATTTGTTTTCCCTGTCTGTAGGGTTAGTTTTAGTGTTTTTTTTTGACCCACCAGCACTAACACGACCATACACAGTTCCTCAAACCACCCACATCAACACAAACTAGCTGCTTACAATACCATGATATACCGCCTCCTTAAAACACCATTAGACAAAGATGAACACTACCAGGAGCTAAACACCATAAAATATATAGCACAAACAAACGGATACAACCCAACAATGATAGACAAATTATACAACCGCCTAAAAAACAAACATAATAACCCAAATACAAACACACAAGATGACAATCCCATAAAATACTTATCAATACCTTACAGATCATCCAAAACCCACAATCTAACCAACACATTACGAAAATACAACTACAAAATAGCTTACTCCACACACAACACTCTCAACAAACAATTTAAACCCAACAGCAAAATCAACGACATTTACAACACCACTGGAGTTTACAAACTAACTTGCAGTTCATGCCCCAGTTTTTACATAGGCCAGACAGGGAGGTCATTTCACACACGTTACCAAGAACATATAAAAGCACTAAAAAACAATAACTACCAATCAAACTTCGCCGATCATCTCAACTCCACAAAACACGACTACACAGACATAACATCTAACTTACAAATTCTTCATAAACAACACAGAAATAACCAACGCTACACAACCGAACAATACGAAATATATAGGCACTTCAAACTACACCCTACACACATACTCAATACACAATTACATTACAACTCACACGCACTTTTTGACATCATAACTCCTAATACACACAAAATACACCCACACCACCAAAATATCCCACCCCCACCCTAACCTACGTAAACCTTGAGATCAGTTACGGTCTGAGTTGAAAAAGGGACACATCTCCCGAAACGGCCGTCCTCAACACAAAAAAGTAAGTGCTACTATAGGCAAGTTAAAACATTTTTTAAAAAAAGTTGTAAGTGATTACTAGTAGCTCACGCGAAGATGGAATCAACAAATGTTTTTTTTTGTATTTTGTACCATAGTTTGTCTATTATTGTGGTGCTGTATCCATTTGTGTATGCTAAATATTTAATTGTGTATAGTTCTTTGTTTATGTTTTCTGTGGTCTTTGGAATTTCTTTAAGTCTATGGAGCATGGATCTGAAGGCAACGTGTTTGTGTTGGATACAGGGTGGTTTGAGGTGTTGTGGATAAGTGTGTCTGTCGTTATGGGTTTCCTGTAAATGTTGAAGCTGTGTTTTTGTGTGTGGCTTTTTGTTATGGTTAGGTCGAGGAATTTTAGGGATCGGTTGGTTTCAATTTCTGAAGTGAAGTGGAGTTTTGGGTGTATTTTATTAGTGTAGGTGAGGAGTTTACACATGGGAACAGGAAATAAATACCAATGTAATTATGGAAAAACTATTCTTATGATATTAACCCGTCAATGCCCAGCGTCCTATATATAAGACGCTCGTATTTTATTTTTTAAAGTTAGTCTCATAATATATTATTGTTTTTAGATTATTATTTATGGAAGAAGATACAAAATTTAATAGTATAATAGTTACTTTTTCATTAAATGTCCCTTTTCAAGCATTTTAGATTTGGAAGTATTATTTTGTGTCCGACACTCTGCATAGTTTTTATTTTTTTTTATAATGAATATAATATTTCAAATTTGAAATATTTGTCAGAACATATTTATTATGCTTCACAGAATGTATATTTAAAGGAAATATAGTGTGATTCTATTTTATCTTTGTGTGGGACATCTTTGAATTATGCTGTCCTATTTATAGGATGTTGGGACATTGAGGTATCAGTTAATCTTGTCATGCACTGAGTTTGTATAATATCTTCTGCTTCCTGCAATCATTGTCTGTGTTTAGTTTGATGACTTATTGGATCTTAGGAGTTCATGTTGTGCATTTAAAGATTCATTGGGTTGGGTCTTTCTCTGGGCGATTCGTGGAAAATGAAGCCAGTTTTTTCGTTTCAAGTAAATTGGTCATATAGTTTCTTGGGGAATCAGTCGTAGTTCTGTAAAGTGGATACTGTTTAAACTTCAATTTATACTGTGGTAATGATATAGCTCAAAACTAAAGATAAGATTTGGTTGTGGGGTTCTGTGTTGTTCTAAATATGTTGGTCCAGTTCGAGCACAGGGTATTTTTAGACATTCTATTTTCTAGCAGAGATTTGCTTGTTAATTTGAGAGATGTTGGGTTTGGAGTTACTGGTACTCTGATGCTGAACCTTCTATGCAAATGTCCTTTGAAGAATTCCAAAGATTTTTCCAAAGAGACAAGGAATACTTTTGATTCAGAATGTGAAGTTGTGTTTTTGAAGAGGAATGGCAACAAGTGTGTGACAGTTGGGACATATTTTGACACTGTTTATCCTCTGAGTAATTTATCACGGCAGAGCAGGACGTCAAGGCAGAAGGCGGCTGATCCGCATCCAAATGTCGTAAAATCCTGCAACAAATACATGGGTAGAGGGACCACCATGATTGGCTAGTTGGAGGTATAGCATTTCTATTCATGGTTTCTATTCTACGTGAATGCTTGTCATGGCAGTTCTAAATGCGTAGATTGTATATAGGAAGGTTTCTTGATCTACCATGGATTTCCTTGAATTCAGAAGAAATGCCGCCATTGCATATTCGAAAAGAAACCAATCAAAGCAAAAGACAGTAGCTAATTCACTCTCTTGAACATCTATCACAGACATCAGATACAATGGAAGAGGTCAAGATTTTATATTGAAATGAGATAAACAAAGACAATGCCAACAAGAGAACTGCAATGAGAAGCCTCTTACCTTTTAAAAAAGTATAGTGTAATTTTGGGCAAGGACTGTTTCATCTCTAATTACATCAAGATGTGATATATTTAATTTTCAAGCTTATCACTTTATTTTGGCAATATAATTTTTAGTACTTTTAAAATAAATGTGATAATTATTAATTTTTATAAAATATTGTTTTATTATATAAGTAATCTTACTTCATTGACCCAGAGTCCTATTTTTAGAAGACCTCGTCATTTGTAACAGGTGAGAGATATTTTTGTAAAACTGATGGTTTCTGTACAAGCATACAAACAATTTAATAAGATATTTAAAAAAAGTTTATTTTGCAAATCATGGGGTGTTAAGGGGTTAAAATAAAGAAAACCCCTAAAATTAAAATAGCAGAATGTAGTGAGAAGAAACTATGTAAAAAAAAAAATTAAATACAGTCAATAAGGAGTTTTATAAATAATATAGAAAGTAATATGACATTTCTGGAATAAATTATACTGCAAGAAAAATATTATCATGAGACAAAAAGAATCCTTAAAAATTACTGTTGAGACACCAAAATTAATGAAATTCAGGTGGTTACAACACAAAATTAAACTTTGAAAAACAAAATAGCCTCACTTTATAAATACAGGTTTCGGCTTTATTTTTCAGATAAAATATTGCATAATATCTTCATGTAAGTGAAAGAAACATTATTACACAGTGACAATACAAAAAACACCTAAAGACAGGATTTCGAGCCACTTTTGTAGGGGTAGGTTCAGTTCGTTGTTTACTATGTAATGGAACAGGGCATTTGCTTCAAGGAATATGTGGTCATTTAATATATTTTCTTTATCTGTTGCGTGGTGTTTGTATATTTCGTATTTTTCTATGGTAGTTGTTTTTTGCTTTGGTTTAATATGTGGGGAATATTTAAATTAGTATGTTTGCCCGTATATATGTGTTGCATGTTTTGTAGATGTGTTGCGTAGCTGGATTTTAGGTCTAAGTTGTTTATGTCATTGAAACCTAGGTGTTGAATGATCTATTGGTTTGGCCGAAATAATAGCTGGGACACTTGTTACATGTTCTTTTGTATATATATCAGATAGATTGTATTTGTCTGTTTGTTGTTGAAAGAGTTTGTATATGTTGTCTTAAAGTGTTCATTGTTTTGTATAATATTTGGTAATTAAGTTTTTTGAATTTGGAAGCAATTTTGTGTGTGTGTTTGTTATGGTATCTTAGGGATATTTATTTGTTGTTTTTTGAGTGGTTTGTCGATGTGGTCGTTTGGTGGTGTAGTTTATATTTAATTTTCATGAGTATGTTGTCTATAAGCGTATGTTGGTAGCAGTTTTGTTGAGCCATGCCTTTTATTGTATTTATTTCTTCATTATAGTCTTTTTGTAGCATATCGATATGTATATTGATAAGGCAGGGTAACATAAGATTAAATGCAGCATATTTGTGTTGTGTGGGGGTGATTAGATGTGTTATGTATGACAGTATCAGTGGTTGTTGATTTTCTGTATATTTTGAAATTGTATTTGGTGATGGTAAGGTCTAGAAAGTTTATTTTATTGTTTTCTTCTAATTCGAGTATAATGTAAGGTTTTGGTAATTAATACCATACACCAAAACCTGGCATTTACTCTCGAATTAGATGAAAACAATAAAATAAACTTTCTAGACCTTACCCTCTCCAAATATAGCATGATAAAAAGTGTTTTTATCATTATTACTATGTAATAATTTTAGTTTTACAATTTCATATCAGAAGAAAGGAAGAGGAAATTTCTAGTTTGTTTATTTGAAAAATGAAGTTGATTTTGTATATTTCAATTTCTTGGAGGCCAGCTGAAATTTTATTGCTTTTCTGATTTTCTGTCACATTGTAAAATTTTTATAGCCTAGTAATATCATTTATATGTAGAAATTTTAAAACTGTTTTCAGTAATTTAAACAATATTTTTATAAATTATCTGTAAAGAAAATGGAAAAGGGTCTTGCTACTCTTATTGTTAACTGGAAAAGTACTTTTTACACTGTATAATATTAACTACAAATTATTTACAATACTGATCTGATCAGAGTTCTAATATTATAAACAGTTTGAATAAAGCTGAAGAACGCCATTTTATTACCAAAATTTTAGGTATTATTAAGTATGACATTTGTATGAAATATGCAATACAATAGCATAAAATAGTTATTGTGCAAGTGCTATAAATATACAGTAGGCTATATATAGATATTTCTTCCTGAACAAAATTTTTAAAGCTGATTTATAATAATCATAGCGAATGATTTGAAACAATCGTGTGTAACTTTTACATTTAAGAGTTATAATATAAATTAAATAACACTTACTTTTTGCTTAAAGAAGAACTGTACTACAATGCCAATGTCTATGTAAGATAATCAACAATTATTATTACTCAATAGTAAATACCTTATCACTACAATAATTTAAAAATCTATGGTTTATCTATTTACAGTTTCCTACTCAGCTGATTTGGTTTTGGGCTCTTAAAGCCAGTAATATTTATATTTATATATTTAGTAGTTCAGTTTTTAATATTTACACATTGTAGTTATAAGTATGTATTAGAAAATAATAAAAGTCAATGATTCTCATTTAAATTGTTATTTTAATTAAAAATTGTTTACAAAATTATTAATAATTGTTAGAGGTACGTGATATGACAATATCTATTAAAGATATATGACTTTGAGATTCGAATATTACTTTTGTCGCTTAGCATTGAACAACGCTGAGAAATTATGAAATTACACATGCTGAGAAATATCAATGGTGTATAATCAAGTAATGTTAACAGTTATAGAAAAAAATGTAAATGTACATTTTAATAATTGGTTTTAAATAAAATGTAAGACCATCACTAAATAACAAGTGGTTTTTTTAATGTTATTTGTTAAACACTCGTAAATATTTACAAACTGGCCTATAGTAGCACTTGAAAACTAGTAGATGACATGAAGATTGAATGAACAAATATGTTATTTGTTAGTTTATGTTTCTATTCTGATAGCAATGAATTAAGCGTTTTTTCTGTATATTTTCAATTCATTTTCATATGAGCTAGTAATACTTGGCAAAGTTCTAGCTTTTTTTTCTTATATGTCATTCTAAAATATACACATAAACAAGAAGCAAGTGATAGAATCCATAATGGGGTTTTAAAACTAAAACATAACCTCAATCTAACAACACACAAAAAAGTAATTTTTTTCCACAAAACCTGTTTTATAGAACACTATTTCATAAAATAAAATGCTGTTTTATTTAAAGCACTATTTATTTCAAGCAAAATCCAATATAGCTATTATAATATACCTACGAAGTGTCTGGTTTGAATAGAATTTTAGGACAAGTTTGGATAAAAAATAGTAAGTTTACCGATGTTGTCATTGAACTTACCAAACATGATACAGTACATTTTTACCCACAATACATTATAAACTCATTTTATTAATAACTGAGACAGTATGGTGCATTACGGTATAGGGTATTTATTTCCCATAGCCACATTATGATTGTAGCAACAAAATTACACCGGCCGATGCCTGCAGAAAGTTATCAGGGGTAAGAAAAAAATAATCACAACTCCTGATCATGCCCCCCAACAAATGGTAATTTCCCCCCTCCATGGCACACATAAAACATTACTAATTCAACGTTTTAGCTTTACTTTTTTGATGTAGTAATTCATAGTTATGGTTTGTGGATATTAGATGCTCTGCAAAGTTTGTTGTGGTTTTTGTTTGAGTGCTTTTATGTGTTCTTGGTAGCATGTCTAAAATGACTTCCCAGTTTGGGCTATGTAAAAACTGGCGCACTAATACATTATTAGTTTCTTATAATTAATATAAATAACTTCCTGAATTAATTAAAATAAACTAAAAAAATATATATAATATAGCCATAAAACATTTAAATAATCAAACCCAATACTAAATTATTAATTATCTTCGTACGCTAAATACAAATGGGTTTAGCACATTTTATACAATGGTTTGTAGTCATTTTCCACTTTTCTAAGAACAGAAATTGCACTTGGTTCTTCTTTCAGAATATTTTCCTAGAATCCCATTGATAAAGACTCAACAATTTTTATCAGAATTGATTCTTTTGACCTTTTCTTAAGTATTGGATGAGATAATTATCTGCATATTAATCTGCGTGATAATTGCCCGTTGAGGTAATAAACTTGAATATTTCTGTAATAACTTTTGATAATCTATCATTTATACAACCTATACTTACAAGATTATAAAAAATATATTTGTTTTCATCATAAAACTTTGTTTTTTTGGTACAACTTGACAGGTTGAACAAATTAAAATCTTCAATGTTGTCTTTGGTAGTATTTATTGTAATTTTCAAAAATTTCAGCCTTTCTAGCAATTTATTCACCAATGTGGATGGTAGAAACAAGACAACCTTATTTTTAGTTCCTTGAATGTACTTAGTATTGTGGATCATTCAAAACAGACCTAGAACCATCTGTAGGTCTGCTTTATAAAACAAGCAAAGCCACTAAAAGTTTTGATATTGATCTACTTTTCAATGTCATTTTTCACTTTGCACTATACAAAAAAATTATGAAAGCAAGCTTCCAGGTCGGAGTTTATTCACAAAAAATGTGCTGCTGTCAACATACTAATTATAACATAAATCATAAGTTTTATTCTGTACATAAAATGTTTTTCAGCAAATTTATCTTCTTTCTTCATATGCTGTTTTTCATCAAAATGCAGGCAGTTTAAAAAATCACATCAGTCTTTGTTCATTTTGTTATATAAGTAGCTCCCCTTAAATTAGTAATAACTAATTTGTTGCATTCCTCATGAATACCACATCCAACCAAGTATATCATAAATCTGCTATAGCCTTTAACTCTAACAATGTGGTTGTGCCAAAGTTGCAATATATTATAATAGTTTGTTTGTCTCCATGTTATTTCTGAATTAGTGTGCTGAGCAGTCTTTGCAATCAGATTATCACAAATTGAACTACTGCATGTATAGCCTTTCTGACATACCTTTTACCATTTCTTAACCCTTATGTCAAGACTATGTTTATAACTGCAGCACAAGTAACTAGTTGCAGGGCCATACATGTCCATTCTTCCCTCATATTATCCAAGCTATTCTGTACTGGAACTGAAATCTTCTTAGAAATCGATATATGAAGCTGTAATATCTTTGCTTGGTAAACTAATTAAAGTTGGAGAGGTTTGAATAATATTTGGTAAAATTGATTAGTTAAAAATTGTTTTTGGCACTTCTTTCTCCTTCGTTCCTCTATATTAGAACCATCATTCTCACTTGAATTACTTTTGATTTCGGATGGTTCATAATCATCACTTTCTGAGTTTGAGGAAAAACCTCATGAGTCCCTATATCTTCAACCTGGTTGCCAGACTTTAGTTTACATTTGGACCCATCATTAATTCTTGCCTAAACATTTTTTTTTTTATAAACATAAGGGCTGGTTTAAAAAGTTGATTTTGGAACTACAGATTAACTATATTTCTCAAATTACAAAATTGTTAAAAAAATTTATTAACTAGATAGTGGCTGACCGATGACTAAGTGGTTGGTAGGTGGTAGGAGTAGGTGAAGCTATATTGACACTCTGTACTTAATATCATAGGTATCTGTACAGAAAACAAAAAGGTCTTTGTCTTTTATGAAGATCAGTTTTTATAGAATAAAATAGAACTTTAATATAAAATCTAAGAACATATTGATTTTATTTCCAAATTAATATATTTTTCAGCGACGATTGAAAATAAAGGGATCATAAACTATGTTTTTTTAGTCTGTAGGGGGCTGTCAACAATCAACAGTCTGGTTGAGTTATAAAAAAAAAAAACAAAGAACACCTATATACATATATGTAATACTGATACTAAAAGGTGAGACATAATAAAGAGTGATTTTTAAATGTCTGTTAAAAAAGCATTTCGTTTGACAAAATTTCAATTTATTAATCACTTAAACAATAGTTAAGACCACCCGAACTTTAAATTTAGTAAATTTGTTAAAACTTACTGAGACAGAACATTTTCGATCGCTATGTGCCGATCTTCATCAGTGTCTCTGATGAAGATCGGCACATAGCGATTGAAAACGTTCTGTCTCAGTAAGTTTTAACAAATTTACTAAATTTAAAGTTCGGATAATCATAAACTATTGTTTAAGTGATTAATAAGATTCTCCGAACGTAATGGACTACAAAATTCAATAATTTCATCTACTCGTAAAAGGGTTAGTTGAGTACTTTTTAATTATAGTTTAATCAGTGAATTCAAGATGATTACATCAAGAATCTTCAATGTAATAATCGTAAAATACATAAAAAAGCATTTTTACAACAGTAAAAAATCAGTTATTTTTTGAAAATAACTCCGATAAGATGGTGCCCATAAAGGCGCTTACATTAGCGTGCAAATAAAGCTGAGTCTGAGGGAGGTGGAGAGGGTATAGTGTCAAAGTTACGTTGTTGACAAATAGGATCACACAGTGTCATGTATACACTGTCAAAGCAATTTATCAAAATGGTAGCTTGAACGTCATGCATTCCACAACTACTGCCTGTAGGATTCAAAAGTGGGTTGAGAACTTTAAAGAGATGGCATCAACGTCAAGGAAGAAAACTGGAAGACAAAAAACTGTGTGCACACCTGAAAACTTCGAACATATAAGGGTTGCTATTGACAAAATCCCTCATCACTCAGCTTGCCAACAAAGCGCTACACTTGGGGTTTCAAACAGAACGGTAAGAAGAATTCTATGCCAAGATTTTCACTTTCACCCTTACAAAATCCTAATGGTTCAGGCCCTTGAAGAAAAAGATTATGTGATTCAAAACCGGTTTAGCTTAGAATTTTTGAACTTGATTAATCAAGATGGGGACATTGTAAAACCTTTGTGGATGAGTAATAAAGCTCACTTCAATCTCTCTGACTATGTGAAGAAGCAGAATTTTTGATTTTTGAGTGACATTTATCTGAGAGAACTGCTTCAGCAACCATTGCACTTGGCACGAGACTGTGTTATGTGTCATGTCTTAAGTAAGGATTATAGGGTCATATTTCTTTGAAGATACCCTTGGCAATGCTGGAACAGTTACTTCGCAGAGATATACAGATATGTTGGCAAACGTTTTCACTCCACAAGTGAATGAGGAGATATTTTCCAACCAGGAGGGAGCAACCTCCCATAGTTGTCGAGTGAGTATGAATATTGTCAATAGTTTGTTTCCAAATCGTGTAATCTCCTGAAATGAGGATATTGCACGAACCTCTTGTTCACCAGACCTAGAACATGTGACTTTTTCTTGTGGGATTATCTGAATATCAAAGTTTATAAAGATAACCCTCCTTGAACAATTAAAGCCCTGAAAGGACGGATCAGACAGGAAGTTGTTCAAATCCCACTCTCAATGGTGTGCAATGTGATGAGTAACTTCAAGGTCCAGCTGGAGGAATGTGTACGTCTTTACAGATTCCATCCTACCGAGTTATCTTAAAAAAATAACCTGTAAGATATGTATTATTTTACTTATCTAAGTAATATGTATTACTTTTTATATAAACTTTCTCTTGTATTATAAGATTATGACACTAAACTTTTTTTTAACAAAACGTTTTTTTTTAACAGCCTTTTAAAATTCGCTCATTATTATGCCTCACCCTCTATTTATGTCTTGTAGATTTTATCCTCCTAAAGATATTGCAGATTTAAATTGAAATTTGAATGTTTTTAGTAAACTAATAAACAACTTGCCAAACTTATAATTTAAGTAAACTTATTGAAACTTACTGAAACCAAATGTTTTTGATTGTATTAGCAAATTTTTGTCAGTGTCTAGATTAGTCACTTGGACCATTGTTTAGCTAGGCGAGAATGGTTTTAAACTCAGGTTTTCTATAATGAAGTTAAAAAGTAAAGTTAAATGTTATCTGTATTGAGTCTGTTCATTTAATATATTTTTTTAGTTATGTGTTTTTGTATAATTGTAAATATATTATTCTAGTTTTTTCTAGAGGTTTTGTTTATGTATGTTTGACAATTCCTATCACTAACCTAAATAGATACAATTAAATAATAAATTTGAGTACAAATAATCTTCTGATTTCAATTAATCTAGGCGGCTTAACACTAAAAGTTTAACTAAAGTTGCTTGATATTTAATATTGAATAAGTTCTATATTAAAAGCTATACAAGAAATCTTTATAGATAAATTGTTCATATTGAATTTTAAGTTGTCGTTGTTAGACTAACAGAAAATTAATTGCAGTCAATATTGAATAGTTGAAAAAAAATTGAATCACCTCACCCAAATATGTCTGCTGTCAATTGTAAGCCTGGTTTAACAGGCATACTTTATCTATATCAATATATATTACTATTTTCCTACCTACCTTTTATGTAAATATTTTCAAGAATTATAATTATCGGGTGGCTTTCAGCTTATGGGTAAAAAGAATGATATTAGATTAATTTTAAATTTCTCTGAGGACCATACCGATAGATTTAAGGGCAACATTCATAAACAGTCTTCTGGCGAATCGGACAAACTCAGTTTTGGCATCTTTCTTGTCTCTTCCTTTCTTGTATATGAAACAAAGGCCAAGTACACTTTCATCATCATTACTGCACTCAGTTTCCAACAAAGATAATCGTACTTGGTCACTATCCTATTCTGACATTTAATGAACCTAATAATAATTTGAATGAACCAGTAGAATTTCAAGTGTTTTTATATGTAGGAGTTTCATACAGTAAATATTTAACACAATTTGCCTTTAATCATGTAAATTATTTATTTAAAACATGTATAAATATGACATTCAACAATTTATTTAAAAAAATTATTGCACAACTTTGGTTTTGTATTTTTTAATACCTTTAAAGCTCCTGCTACACATACGAGTTATAATTGTTTTATAGTTGGGCATGATAGTGAAAAGACTACTTGAGTTTCAACAAATGACTGTAGATAGTCATGGAGGAGTATATAATGAAGTCACATCGATGATAAAAGGTATGTGTTAAACAGTGTCAAATAAATCAAAAGGCATTGGTGCAGGTGTGCTAATGTAACACAAAAACAGCCTATGGAAAAAGTTATATGAACCAGACCTGATACAAACACACTAAATGGACAACTACAGCAAAAACAATACAGAGTATTTAATGTTATAGTAATAACAATCATAAGCAAACTTTTAGGCAAATGCCACTTAGTTAACCAATGATTTTAGTGTCCATGCATGATGTTGTTTGGATGATCATTATCATACTCAAGGTAATTGAAAGTACATCTATATTGTTAATGGCAAAATACTGTGTATGCCATTTTTTGGTTATCAGGCTTACACAAAAATAAATATTATGGTTTTAAAAACTACTATTTAATAGTTTTAATAAAGATAGTCTATATAACAAAGAATATCATAAGTTTATATCTATTAATAAACCTCTTTATTACTCGTGTTAGGAATTGAATAGGAAAACCTTAAGCAGAATAGCTTAAATAATATATTTGAAAATATTTGCTATTATTTTCAAATAATTATTACTAGTAGAAACACTTGTAAATATGTTAAATTTGCCTATAGTAGCACTGACTTTTATAATTATTGAGAATTGCCGTTTTGGGAGATGTGTCCAAATCTCAACTCAGACAGGTCAGTTATGGTCTGAGTTGACAATGGGACACATCTCCCTCAACAATTATAAAAGTAAGTGCTACTATAGGCAAGTGTAACATATTTACATTTGTTTTCAGTTAAAAGCTAGTAGCTCATGTGAAGGTGGAATCAATTAATATTACAGTAATACCCCGTACTTACTCTATAGATGGGACTGAGTGATCGTGTAAGTCGGGATATAATTGATGAACTCTTACATAAAGTAAATTTTAAAAAAAACCAACTGAAACACTATGTGTTGATGAAAAATAGATCTATGAACTCATAGATGAACAACTGATCACTCTATGAGATCTTCATCCACTGTCTAGAATAAAAAAACAGAAATCACAACAGAAAACAATATAGGCCCTACCAATAACAAAATTGGTTTTGCACAAGTCGAAAGACAAGCAAAACCACCTTCTCTTAAAACTCATCAATTAAGTTATGTCTCTATATGTTTCTTATATTAAACTTATTATGAGTTCAGCAAATCATAATTCTCATGTTTACTGGTAATTTTAGTAATTCTATTAATGAATATGAACCAATTTTTTTATTTTCAGTTTGGTACACCATTCTGCTTAGATAAAATTCTGTAAGTACTGACATTCTCTTGTAAAGTTTCTAAATGCTGTTTTTCAGAAGTTTTATTTCAAAATACATTCATTTTTCTGATACTTTATTATGTTCATCTACTACATCATCATATATTTGTAAAAGTTATTTCATTTGTATTTCATTGTATTTCATTTATTTTAGATATTGAATACAATATTTAATTCAAAATATTTAAGTACAATAGTTGATTGTTTCGTTTGGAGAATATAATGTATTATAAATAAGAAGAGCAATATTCTTTCCAGCTATACAACTCATCTCCATTCCACTTCCAATCCATTCAACAGCATTAATATAAAATAAATTCTTATGCAGTATAAACTTATCATTTCTGCCACTGATATCATAAGAAGGATTGGCCAACCAATTATAAACATGTTTATTAGACTTTTCAAGAAACATTTTATCAAGTTCCTTTGCTGGGATAGGACTATTCGTATCCATTCCATAATAGAGATCCTTAGTGTGTTTAGAATTTACCGGATAGGTTTGACAAATAATGTTAAAAAGTGAACCTCCAACATTCATCACACAAAGAGGAAGATCTTTTTGGTCAGAAAGTCCAAAATATTTAGGATTGAGTTTTCCTCTAAGGATTGTATTTGAAAGGGGTCGGTAAAAGCCAGGGACACGAATTTCTTTAGGAAAATTTTTAAAAACAATTGGATTTTTATGATCTTTAGTAATTGGAGTTGCTATGACAACAAAATCATATGTTTTTGAAGTGTTATTTGTGGTTACTTTAAATTTGCCATCAGACTTCAGCTGGATGGTTTGGACCCTTTGAAGAATGAGGTTGAACCCAGATTTCTTCACAAGTCCTTGTGGTATGAGTATGTTGCCTCCTTCTACTTGCCAAAGTCTAGGCTGAGAAGTAGCCTGGGCATAGGTTCCTAATCAAACATAAAGAAATTATAATATAAAAAAATATTATTGAAAAATCATTTGGTTTAACAAACTATTCAATTGTGTTTAAGAGCAACAAATTATATTTTGAAAACATTTCAAGAACCTAGAATTTAAACAAATGACTAATATTAAAAAAATATTTACAAGTATTTTTTTAATTCAAATTAATATGAACCAGTTCATATAAGGTTCACATACAGTTCTGTGGGCTTTATATCAATATATTAAAGACCAAATATATTAAGCACAATATATTTAAGTACAATACTGTATCCTCTAATTGTTGGAGATTGCCTTTTGACATGAAAGATCTATTTGGAGGTCTTTTGTGTCTAGATACAATAAAGTCACTGTTTTCACTTTTTGTTAGACACATGATATTTACAGACATTGACAGAATAGAATATTTGAAGTACTAAAATTGTTAATATTCAATACTGTTAGAGAATATAGTTTAAGATCTTTCTTCTTGGATTTTATTCACTTAACCAATAATTTAAGACTATCTGAACTTTAATTAAAATGTAATTGAACTTTCAAACTTTATTAACTATTGTTTAAGTAATTAAAAGTATATATTTATCCAATTTACATGCTATTGTCCATTATTGGGCAACAATACTATATATATTGTAATGTTTTTATATAAAAACACTAAAACAATAAATAACAATAATTCGGAATATTATAGAAGTGAATTAAAAATAGATAAAAAAAATGTAAACAATTGAGCCATAACCTAAAAAAAAAATTATCATAAAATATTAAAACCAAGATGGCGGCTAGTATAATTATGAAACAGCTAATGTTTTTCAAATGTAGAAATGTACAAAACCTAAAAATTACTGCATAGAGGATAAAAACTTAACTGTCCAGGTAAGAACATGAAAATCAAATAATCAGTGGGTTAAGTAACAGATGTTTCAACAATGGAAAAAAAAATATTTTTTTTCTAGAATCTCAAAAAAAAATTCATTGTTAGAAAAGGTTGCATTGGAACTGGAAGCAAACACTTAGTTGGCCAAAATATTATTAAAGGAAGAATTCAAGTATTAAGAAAGCAAGCCTAATTAAAAGTTGATAGAAGCCAATAGTGGCGAAAGCATTAAAAAAACATAGTGGTGAAAGATTTGATTATAGAAATAAATTTAAGAGGCTAGAATTTTGGACAAAAACATTAAACCTCAGATAAGTAATTAATTTAAGAAAAGATTGTAAATTATTATTATTTTGTATATTCAAAATTAATAACTTTAGGCCTAGGAGTTTCTTTTAGGCTATATATATATATATATATATATATATATATATATATATATATATTAAAAAAGGTGATATGTTTTCTTGTAATATAGTTAATAAATTTAAAATATTTCAAGAACAAGAATATTTTTAGTGAATATATTTATTCAAAGCTTTTCGCCGATAAAATAGTATCAGCATCTTCAGGAAAATATTTATCTAATAAAATATTTTTACAAAATTAAATCATCTTTACAAAATTAAATCATGATTTAATTTTGTAAAAATATTTTATTAGATAATTATTTTCCTGAAGATGCTGATACTATTTTATCGGCGAAAAGCTTTGAATAAATATATTCATTAAAAGTATTCTTGTTTTTGAAATATTTTAAATTTATTAAATATATATATATATATATATATATATATATATATATATATATATATATATATATATATGTTTCCTGTGTAAGCTATGTTAATATTATTAATTTTTAGTGTTTTAGTTATTCCTTTTATGTTGTACCTTGTGTATGTGAATGTGGCCCATTTTGTTGCTGTTTGTAGTTCGATTTTAGGTTGTTTTAATTTATTTAATATTTTAAATTCTAATTTATCTATAATTTTTGTATTGTATCCATTTTTTGGGCTATTTGATATATTATTTGTTTTTTTTTTGGCTTTTTTTCATTTTTTAGAGGCAGTTTTAGCATTCTGTATAAGAGTGAGTTGTAAGCAGCCATTTTATGTTGTGGGGGATGGTTAGACTAGTTTGGTATTGTATTAATGGTTTGTGTGGGTTTCCTATAAATTGAGTATTTAATGTTACTTGTATTTCTGGTTATTGTTAGGTCTAGATAGTTTATTTTATTGTTTATTCCTTCTTCCATGGTGAATTTTATTGTTGATTTCATTTAGGATGATATTATTTATTGCTTTGTTTTGTGAGATGCATAATAATTCGTCAACATATTGTGTCCAATGTCCGTTAGGGTCGTGTGTTTTTTATGGTTTGTGTGATTAATTCGTCAAGGTTTTGGAGGTAAATTTCGGATATTATACTTGATAGGGGTGATCCCATTGCTAAGCCGTCTATTTGTTTAAACATCATATTATTAAATATGAAATAGTTTTGGTTTAGTATGGTCTTTAGGCATTTTGTAATTTGGTTAGTGTATTTGGGGTTGGTTTTAAGATCAGTTAATTTGTTTTTTATTATTTGGATGGTTTCGTTTATTGATATATTATAGTACATGTTTGTGATATCATATGATATAAATTTAGTGTTTTTGTTTGGTTATGTTTATTGTATTTAGTATTTCGGTTAATTTAATTGAGTTTTTTATGGTGTATTTATTTTCCAATTTAAGTTCGTGTTTTAGGGTTTTAGGTTATTGGCGATTATTTGTAATATTTTATAGAAACTTTATGGATAAAAAACAAAAAACAAAAATGGTGGAGTAGGCTATTTTGTAGTTGTATTTTCGTAGTGTGTTGGTTAAATTGTGGGTTTTTGATAATCTGTATGGTATTGATAAGTATCAATCATAACTCTTAATACTCACAAAATACACCCACACCGCCATAATATCCCACCCCCACCCTAATACCCTAACCTACGTAAACCTTGAGATCTTTTACGGCCTGAGTTGACAATGGCACACATCTCCCAAAACGGCCGACCTGAACAAACATAAGTAAGTGCTACTATAGGCAAGTTTATAAATATTTATAATTGTTTAGTGCATATATTATTTAAAACTTCAGTATGTTTACCAGCAAACTGATGTAAGTATGGCCCCATTTGATAGTCACGGTATGTTCCAGCAGCTACAACTGTATCAACAAAATATTCTGAAAAACCTTTTCTCAGAACTGCATCTTTCATAGAAACTGTCAAAGTTTTTATTAATTCTGGATCCAACCCTTTCATCAGGCTATGGACGTCTTTGAAGGATTTGTTTTTCTTCTGATAATTATATATTCTGAAAATAAAAATTTTAATGTAACCTAAAATTCAAAGCAGCATATTGACTGGTGCTAACAAATTGAAATAATTTTAAATTCTATCTTGCCATGAGGTAGAATTTCAATAGTATTATTGAATTTATAGCTAAAATATGGTGAAATTAAGCAAATGGATCCCATAACTAAAGGGATATTTAGTGTCAAACTTTGGGACCATATCTAATTATAGTGTAGGTCTATAGTCTGCATTTTCTGACGTCTGTTGTGATATTTGTTTAGCTCAATTGGCAAAGCAATATACTTATAGAGATTCTTGACTTATTTGAAAAGTTTTTTGTTGTTTTTATGTTCAAGGAACCCCTATAATACTTTTACTATCTTACACTTTCAGTCGTAGTGATGAAAGAAAATAAGTGTGATAATAGAAATTGATTTTGATCTATTTATGGGGCAGAAAATTGTTCTTTTCTGGCATTCCTTTGTTTATATTTGTGGTAGCTGAACTTAAAATTGCAAAATTTCTATGATTAGTCCGAACGCTCTATTTTTGGCAATTCTCCTAATAGATATTTCCATACTTGACTGCTATTGTATTCTTGAGTTGTTTTTTCTGATGCAGTCATAATAATACTTTCTGCCAGTGCATAGTTTTACTTTGCAGAATTAGGTGAGAGGTGTATGTAAATAGAATTAATATTAGGTAGTTTAATTAATTAATAGGTAGCAAAATGTTTGTGTCTTGTCGACCATATTTTTTTTGTCAAGTTCCAAATCCTTTTCAATCCACCCCCATTCAGGCTTTGTTATTAGCTAAGAAACTGGTAAATGTTTAACTGTTTTGAAGAATCTCAAGTTTTGCTTAACAGAGGTGGTAATCTTTCAGACTAATCCATATTTCCCTCATCTAAACCTACTTACTTACTAACCAACACCTACCCTTGGCAGTTGAGCCATTTGGCGACGAGCTGGCCAGTAGAGATGGGCCTCCTTGAAGATGGGACTGTTGTTATCCTGGGCACGGTCCAGTGCTGTACAATCATTAAGGTGTTTGCCATGATTAAACTAACACCTTACGTTTACTATTTTTTCCCTTAAGTAAACTCTTTATTTTTTGCCATTTTCTGCAATATATTGCAGTAGAGGGTTAGCTTCATAAAAGGAATGAATTTTTTAAAACGCATCAGCAAGTAAGCCATTACGTATTCACTTAGTTGAGTACCTTTTAATTATAATTATAATTTTTTAGAGGATGCCACCGATTTTTTACATGCCTGTTTTTTTTACTGAACCACTTTTGCCAGAAATATTTCAGAATAAAACTCCATTTCTGTTTTTAAAGCCTTCCAACCAAAATGCACTAACTTGATGCTCTTCAATCCCCACTTTGTCCTTTTTTGTGCAAGTTATTGGCCCGCTTAAAGGAATGTTTTGTTCATGAATTTGTTTAAACTACTTTAAAACAATCAGGATGTTCAGCTTCTCTAACCTGCTTCTGATTGCTGATGTTTTTCTGATATGTTCTGTGTACTTTTTGAATATTTGTAGTTCTGTTGTTTAAAAAAGTGACATTATGTTTGGTAGAAATTATTTTTTGTGTGTTTTCACAAATTTATTATCATTTCCTGTTTCACTTCTTCGATTACTTTAACTTTCGAACTCAAGTTATTCTATTGCACAGACCTAGGTATCTTAAAATAACTAAAAACTTCTAGACCCAACTTCTAAGGAAATAAATTATGTAAACACAAAAATTTTTAAACAACTAAATGGATTACTTTGTTGAACACTATACCGCACAGAAGGATATGTTACAGGACGCTTATTTTTATGTCCCCAAATAGATGGCTTACAAATTCTACACAAATTTACAACCTGAGTATAAAGGGATAGGTAATAATGGAACAGAAATTACAAACATTTTACACACACAAAAAAAAAAAAACAGATGATATTTTGCTGTTTCCCTCCTGCTATAGACCTGACTATTATGTACTGTATATTCCTTTATGTTGTAACATACAAGATAATAATCTAAACATATTACTGTATTATGTGCAAGATGGAGTATTTTCTTTTACTTCAGTGAGCATTGTACTACAGCGTAGTATGGGTGTATTATGAATCCTAACACATTTTCATATTATTTTCTTTAATCATATTTAGATTAATATAAAGAGAACATATTCGAAAATGAGAACTAGAAAATCTTTTTTATGTGATTGCAATATGAATTATTAATATTGTTGACCATACTGGTAAAAGAGTAGATGACTGTGTTAGCTGCAAAGGCGTACAAATATGTTGTGTATTGAAATCATGACTTTATGTACACATGTGAAGAAATAAGTACATCAAATTAACTGAATTGTACATACCTGCGGAATTTTGAAAGGAGATCATCAACGTACTTGTTAAGTTCTGCTATTGTAGGCGCAAGCAAAGTTTCGTTGTGCGCGATATATGTTTTACCATCAAAATAACCCAGTCTTCCTATTAAATTAGATTTCCTTCTCTTTAAACCTATGCAAAGTAAATACTTTATTATTTTACCATGAGAGAAATTTCTGCAGAATGAATAATTATAATAAAGTGTAAATTTTTTCTATAGCTAATACAGAACAATTTTAAAAAATAGAATACATTTTTAAAGAAATGCTATGTGATTATTTAGGAGGAACTGCCTGTCGAATGATATGCTGGAAAAAGTAATGAACAGAAGAAACTTGTGAATTTGTCAGATAAGAATTTTTAAGTTTGAGTGAGGTCTAATAATATTGTAAATGTTGAATATTTATTCTGTTTCAAAATCTAGAAGTTTACTAAAGTACCTAACAAATCCCTGAAATGTGACATATATTGTTGCTCTTCATGTAGGAATGGAGCACCAGTGTCGAATTTCAATCCATTTATTGTATCGGATGCTATTCGTCCTCCAACTTTGTTTGCTTCATAAATATCCACATTGATTTGGTCCTTAGTGAATAATTCAGACAAAAAGTACGAAGTTGAGGCTCCACCAATACCAGCACCAATAATTGCTAAAAACAACAACAAATCATGAAGAATAAACTTTAATGAGTTTTTAGATTAATGGGTTTGTTATTAAAATTCGTCATGGTTATTATTGGCTTAAAAGAAACATAACATTATGAGCACATAAATGGATTGTTTTCTTATTGTATGTTATTAAGGTGTTAATGAGGAAGTCATTAAATCAATAGAAGTTTGTTCTCTTATGAATGGTTCATGTAGAAAGGTATTAACAACAAAGAATTAATTGGTTTTACACTGGACTTTAAAATAATTTTATTTCAACTTGTTTAGTAAAAATAACATACAAGTTTCATTCTGTAGATTGAGTATGTGTATCTCAGTATGTCCTATCGTGGAGTAGATGAGAATAATGTCTAGAATGAATTCTTGATAGGTGCATTTTACCTGAATTTATATAGACACCAAAATTATTATGTTGTACATAATACAGAATATTATTTAAATTTCATCAAACGACTCGGTCTGATGAGGACTACGCAGAGTTGTAGTACACAGTCTGCTAGTACAGCCTAGCAGGTATAGAACTAGTGCGCAACTTTTAACATGCCAGTGCTGTTTATGCTGGCTGGAACTACTGATGTAATCAGATGAATTTCTACACCTGACATTACATAAATGTAAACAAATATGCATTGCTTTAAAATAAAAGTTAAATGAAAAATACCGTTTTATAAGTAACCTGGGTTAAATTTTATGTGTTCTGAATATGAAAAATATATTTCTAAGAAAAATAGTACCCAAATTCTACTGCCCCTCCCCTGGAGCCGCCCTTGTTACTAAGAATTGCTTGATATCAAGTAAGCAGATGATTTTTTTTAACAAAAGATCTGAGTCATATGCACATTTTAGTTGTATGTTGAAGGTGTACATACGGCAAACAATTACGTTGCTGAATATTTATATTACACAAATCAATGTAGTAGCTTATATAAAATAATTACCTTTAAGGCAACTTAGGAAATTTGTGGAGACTTCATAGTAGATAGCCATTGTTTTAATAGTTATTGTTATAAGGAAAGATCACAATGACAAATTATAAGTACAAGAATTGCTTTAATTTCAAACAAAAATAAATTTGATTGAGTAAAGTCAAGGTAATTACTTAAAGGTATTATTTGTATATTTTGTAATAAATTTAACAGGTGAAGAAAGGCAAGAAAATTAAAAACAAGAAAAATTTAAGCAATAAAACAATTGAAGGAAGTAGATACAGATTATCAACATAATTTCGGATAAAAATATAACAAAATATATAAATAAAAAAACTCTAAATTTAAAAATTATGGACATAAAATTTAAATCATAAGGGTTCTTTGTTACATAGCTTTAGGATTTATTGTCACAAGGTTACAAGTTTTACCTAAGAAGTAAAACTAACGCCAAATTGTATTGTATATTAAGAACTTTTTTCAATCCCTTCTATTAGCTCACACTCTCCTTATATGTATCTTGTTCAAATTTTCAATCATTAACAAAATACTTTTTTATTCATCCACTCAAGTTCAAATTCATTTCTTAAAACCTGTAGTGGATGACACTTTATGATGATATAGTTTTTTCAAATATTAATTCATTAATTAAATTTAGAAGTTGATGTCTTTAGGTTAGATTCTAACTGAATGACTTCATGTTTGGAATTCAGCAGTTGAGTGCAAAGCAATATTTTATTAATGATATATACATATATATATATATATATATATAAAATACGTTTTCTTGTTTAATAATTTAAAACAACATAGGTTATTCAAATACAAGAATATTTATTAATTTATATCCAAAGCTTTTCGTTGGCAAACAGTACCAACATCATCAGGAATGAAAATTACAATAATTGTAATAAATTATAATAATTGTAACTACAATTGTAATTTCCATATATATATATATATATATATATATATATATATATATATATATATATACATATATATATATATATATATATATATATATATATATATATATATATATATATATATAGAGAGAGAGAGAGAGAGAGAGAGAGAGAGAGAGTTATTATACGTTGTAAACAATTATTCCACCATTAAGTTCTAAATTAATAAGATATATTCTAAAAATAAAAACTTTTTTAACGTTCTTAGCAGAAGTCAGTTATACCTATTTGCTTGGTTGCTTGCAGTATGTTCACCATAAGTGAAATACATATTATGTAATTTATGGATTTTTTAGATATAAACTCATCCAAATACTCCATAATAACACGCACTTAAAATTTTGTTTGAATTTTTTAGTAAAGCTCTTCAGTAATTTAGTAGTTAGACATTCCCTTCTGAAACAAAACAAAGAAATTAAAATCTAGAAATAATCTGCCTGTGAAGGAATTAAGACAGTCTTTATTACAGAGTTAGTTAGATCATAAAACAATAAATGCAGTCTACACAATAATAACTTTAAGCACACTAGTATGTAATGCAGAGATGATTGCAACAATTTGTGATACAGGAAATGTAAAAATAGTTACTTATAAAAATATGAATAGTTGTATAAATATTTCGCGAACACAGTGAGCACTACCAGAAGGTTAGAATTGCATTTGAATAGGTTTTTGTTTAAAGGCCATAAGTCACAGTTTTACAACTTTTAAGAAATTTAAAAAAAATTCCACATTTTATATTTAATAAAATTTATAGTTAAAATATTTTGTTTTAGCGTATGGAGCTTTGAGGTATTATAGCTAATTTTACATTTCTTTGCAAATAAATGAATAAATGTTCATTAATTATTAAAAAAAGGTATAATTAAAAGTTATAAAGCTGATTGATAGTAATTATAAATACAGTAGAATCTCAAAAATCCGAGTCCCGAATTATATTCGAGCCTATTTCTATTTCAGACTATTTTATCTGTTTGAAAGAAAATTCAAGCATTATCGCATCTCGAAAAACAAATGTGGTCTGATGATATCTGTGCTTTATATCTTCCCCTAAATGTTACTAGCTTTTCAAGCTGATCCACAAGGGTGTTTTAAAATATGTGAAAAAAAATACAGACGTTACCTTTTACATCTCTCTTAGAAGCGACTGAAAGGGAAGAAAGCATTGTAGACTTTCTAAAAAAGTACATTTAAGAAAGCTGTGTACTAGATAGCCGAATCATGGAAAGAAAAAATAAAAGAAGAAACATCAAGTAAGTCATGGAATAAAGTCCCGAGTCCTAATATAACCGTTGCCTGTGCTATTGTTCCACAAGAAGAAAAAGATTTGACATTTCTTATCAAGAAACTTCCAGGTTGTGAAAATGTCGATGATATGGACGAACGTCAATGAATGAGTAAGGACAAACGTAAGTAACAATAACACATGTAGTGACTATTGAAATGGTACAAGAAACTACTGAAGGCAGTGAAGTTGAGAATAAAGATGAAGGCTCGACCGAGACAGTACAAGAAGGGAAAAATACCTCGACCTGGCTAACCTGAAAAACAATTACTACCATTAAACATCCAATATTTCCTTTCATTTGAAATAAAAACAGATTTTTTCCTTAAAATAATATTTATCAGATAATCAAAATTATGACTAGCCTATTCAAAAAAATAAGGATTGATAAGTTCGCTTATTTTTCAGGTGAACACTGTCAAATAATAGAACTATCTACTTAATTATGTTTAAAACAAACAAACCCTTTTGGTACACATTCAGATTAGTCGGGATTTACTATAGTAAATAGGTGTACTAGACCATAACTCAACACTATACAGCAGGGGTTCTCAAACTGTGGTAAGCTTACCCCTCACGGTGAAGGAACGCCCGGCCTGGAAACTGCAATACGCTATATTTAATAATATACACCACGCAAACAGATGCGCTTCTTCTAGGACGTCTACGCGATGAACATACACGTTCTGATAGGGAGACGCAGAAAACACTTTATAACTTTTTCAAAAAAATGCCCCAACAATATATGATGAACAATATATTCCAAAGCAACATTTAATTTATGCAAGTACTATAATCAATACTGTTCTTTGAACGTATTTTTTGAATTCTTAATTATAGTGTTAGGGTTCATTAGAACCTATATTTTTTCTAATGAACATGAACGTATTTCCGTATAATCCGAGTTTTTGTTAATCCTAAGGGGTCTCGATCCCATCTACCTCGAATTATCGAGACTCTGCTTAAATAAAATCTCTTGAGCCACAAACACGTTTTATTTATGTCCTGATACATATTTCGATTACAAAGCAATCAAATTCAGAGAAAATTACTTCAAGACTAAGGTGGATTTAGTCTTGTAATTTCCTCAGAAGATGATTACTTTGTATTCGAAATGTGCATCAAGATTAATAAAAAGTTCTTGTTGTTTAAGAGGTTTTGTTTATTTAAATTAAAAATGACCCTTAGTTTCTCCAAGTTATTACTGTTTGAAAATATCTTATGTTTTATAACAATTTTTTCTTTTGTTCTAACTTTTAAAATAATAAAGATTTCTTGTTAGTTTTCATACATAAAGTCGGTGCAAAATTAAAAAAAAAATAATACCTTGTTTTCTATAATTTATCTTGTTTTCTATTATTTAATACTAGTGTAGAAATATTTTGGGAATTGTATAGATTCAAACAAAACAAAGATTTTTACAGCATCGTGCGTGTATTCTTACGTTGTGCAATTACATTCAAGACATCCTCTGTGTAAAAGGAACAGGGCAATGAACACAGAAGCAACTCCCGTTAACCGGTATTTACCCTTCCAGTTTTAAGGTATTCTTTTACCCTCTCTAGAATTGAGTAAGAACTCTCTACTTTTCATGTAGAACTAAAAATGTTGCTAAAACACTTCGTTGTGCTGCTATATTGTTACGCTGCTAACACTGCTTATAGTGTTATTTTGTAGTTTAAACATTTTCACTTTTTCATATTTTTGGGGACCGTGAGTCGCCACTGAACCAAGTGAATAGTTATAAACGTAGGAATTAAGAACAAAGGATACAAAATTAAGTTAATATTAATTATAATTATTTATTACGTAACATAAGATAACAAAAGCAGTGGTATGTTATAGCTGACTACAGCAACGTGGTGCTACTAATGTTATGTTATATATCGATTTTAATGCCTTCTAGTTTAACTTTATTCATTTTTTTTTACAAAGCAATAATGAATAAAGTAAACTTTATTAGACATTGTCTTTTCTGTATAGCAGGGGGTCTCAATCATTTTTAAAAACTGTACCCCTTAATAAAAGATTACAATTATGCTTACCCCCTTGTTGTTGGAGGAGAGGCCTTAAATTAAAAACCCTTTTTACATAAAAGCACAATGTATTTGGAAATATATTTGAAACGCATTACAAAACATTAATGAGACGGGTGAGCTTGCTTCTTTTTACATAGATCCTCAATGTTTGGCTCAAGTTTTGTTAAGTAGGCCTACAACCTTCGATCGTCCTCAACATTAAGCTTGTTTCTGTGCTTACTTATTAGATATATTAAGTTCGAAAACCCTCTCACATAGGTAGTATGTAGTTGAAAACCCAATAAGAATCTTTACGGCAGTATTTGAAAGTTCGTGTTATTGCTTTCCAACACCGATCCAAAAATCTAACAACGTAGCACTGAAATATTTTTTTAACGCCGGATCACATGATAGTTCAATCAGTTGTTCCTTCATACAAGTATTCAATTGGATTCCATTATTAAATTATAACCTTGGGTGATAACGAAACAGAAAGAAATAAACATGGTTTAATGTTTCAATAAGCTGCCCCGCATACCCCCTGAAAATTTTCGCGTACCCCAATTGGTATGCTTACCACAGTTTGAGAACCCCTGTTGTATAGTGTTGAGTTATGGTCTAGTACACCTATTTACTATAGTAAATCCCGACTAATCTGAATGTGTACCAAAATGGTTTGTTTGTTTTAAACATAATTAAGAAGATAGTTCTATTATTTGACAGTGTTCACCTGAAAAATAAGCAAACTTATCAATATTATTTTTTTGAACAGGCTAGTCATAATTTTGATTATCTGATAAATAATATTTTTAGGAAAAAATCTGTTTTTATTTCAAATGAAAGGAAATATTGGATGTTTAATGGTAGTAATTGTTTTTCAGGTTAGCCAGGTCGAGGTAATTTTAACATTCACCGCACTTTAGTAAAAAGCTTGGCTATACTGTTATGTTTTAAACTAAATTTACAAGAATACTGAATTATATCAATTTTAAAAATAATAAGTGCTATTTTAAATATTTGTAATATTTTTAAAATGTTTAAAAGTTTTATTAAACAAATTAACAATTTTCCGAACTTATAACTTGAGTAAATCTGTATTTAACTCTACGTAAATTTATAGTAGACTATAAATTTACCTAAACTAAGTTAACCATGTTAATTGGATGGCAAATTATTATAATTGTTAAAGTTTCGCCAATTGTGGTGGGCAATAAAATCCTCCAGTTTAAAAGTTGTTAGAATGCATGATAACAAAATTTTCAAATTTTAAAAATTATAGAATTCAATACTTACTTTTTGCTAAAGGAGCACAGGAATGTTCTTCGATGAAAGCCAGTAAATACTATTCAGAAGTTAGGGAAACATTAAACATGCGATTGAGGGGAAGGCGTGAAGAGTGGGGACTGTGTTTAAGGGGGGGGGGGCAATTGTTTATAGGCCGCCTTATACACAACTTCACAATACTTAAAACAAGTTAAATTTAATTTACTTAAAAGCGTCCAAAATCCAACACCAGTTCTTCATGCCAAAGTTAACTTTGTAGTCGGCGATATGCAGCTTTCCGAAAGGGGGTTAAAATACTCCGGGACACTTGTGTGGCGATGGCTTAAAAATTATATGTATTTTCTTGAGAAAAGCTCTGGAGCTTTCTAAACACTTTTTATTACTAAACTTCGTTAATAGTTTCAATAGTTTGTTACTTAGTTCGTTTAATAGTTAAACTTTTTGTTAATAGTTTGTTACTCAACATTGTCACTCGAAGTTATGTGGAAATTTCGGAAACTGAACCTCAGTTCAGCAGGAAATACCTTTGGAAATATTTAACAAATGGGATTTTTAGAAGAACAGTTGAAGAGTAACTGGCTTAAGTCAGAGCTTAAAATATATGATCTTGTAAAAATATAGGTTGAGCGTGAAACAAAAGTATTTCTCTCAATCTCTTGTAGAACATTTTTATAAAAAATACTAAACTTAATAGAGAATGTAAAACGTATCGTTACCAATGCTTTGATGAATATTTGCCTCATCGTAGAATCGCCGGTCAGCAGAAGATAACCTGTTTTTATTTATTTTAGCACTTTAAAGGAATAAGCTACCTCTATCCACCTGGCATAGGAAAGACGAAACTTGGGCAATATCTAATGCATATTACGTATCTACATTAACAATATTAATGAAGTGTCGTCATTGGAATGTGGAAGAAACCAAGTACAGTACTCTCGATAATTCGAGGTAAATGAGACCAAGACCCCATCAGGTTACCGAAAACTCGGATTATACGGAAATATGTTTTGGTGCATTAGAAAAAAAGGAATTTTAATGAACCCTAATACTATGATTAAAAATGATTAAAATAAGTTTATAGAGCTTTATATGAACATTTCTTGGAAGCCCGACTCATTTCCTTTGGATACCTTATTGATATAAACATTTCTTGAAAGCCCGACTCATTTCCTTTGAATACCTTATTGATATAAACATTTCTTGGAAGCCCGACTCATTTCTTCTGCATACCTTATTGATATAAACATTTCTTGGAAGCCCGAATTATTTCTTTTTCATACGTTATTGATATAAACATTTCTTGGAAGCCCGACTCATTTCCTTTGGATACCGTATTGGTATAAACATTTCTTGGAATACCGACTCATTTCCTTTGAATACCGTATTGATATAAACATTTCTTGGAAGACCGACTCATTTCCTTTGAATACCGTATTAATATAAAAATTTTCTTCCAAGTAGATAAAATAGGGTCAAATAGAAATAGGATCGAATTTAACGGAAGCTCGAAAAATTGGGACTCGGAATTTCGAACTCTACTGTACTTCATTAACTTTAAATAAATAATCCACTTTTACAAATTTTATTCCATTTTATATTCATAACTTTTAACTTGCATATAATCTGACACACACTAATAGCGTACGTATTAGTATAAACAAAATACATGACTAAATTTGCATTACATAAGTTAAAACAATTACAAGATTTTTGTAATACATTGGAGAAACCGATAGTAAAGATTATTTACATCTTCTTAGAAGGAAATTAATTTGATTTACCTGATCCTTGATATATATACGTTGAAAATATTGTTTAGAAAATTATTTTCAAATACAAAATTTAGGAAATTCAAAACAGTTATTAATTTATGATCTACGATTAGGTGAATTGATATCTTCCATAGTTAGGTAGACTCCGGTGTTCTCCGAATGTTTCGAGCCAAAAGAGAAACCGGGTTGTGACTTCGGGTGAACTGGTTTGGCGTTGTACTTGCTAGGAGCAGGTATTTGCATGTGGAAGTCAGGCGGGTAAATCCTTTGGCTCATTGTGTATTTAGGGGAAGAGCGTTTGTAAACGCTTAAATTGCTCGGGTAGTATCTGTTTGGTGCTGGATGGCCTTCGCTCTTTGCATCCTGCGCCTTGCCTAGGCTGTAACAAATGCAGAAAGTAATGGTACAGAAATCACAATTTGCTTTCAATATCTAGGCTTTTTGGCAATAATGTTAAGCACAGTCGTAAATCAAATACAACTCACACATCAACTCACAACTAATTATTTATTCATCAAACGCGTCTTAATGGTAGTCATCTTCACCTGTGAGAACAGCTAAGCATCTAAACTATTCAAAAAGCTGTCCATTTAAAACGGCTATGGAGCGGCAACTAGATATTTGGACAAAACCCCGGGTTACATCAATATTACGAAGGGGTGAACTCCCCGGGAGGAAAGTTTGAAATTTTTTTGCCAGGAAGACATATTTCTTCCGGTACTTGAAGTCTAGCTGTGTATAATAAATGCTACGTTCTTAAATGAACACTCATAAAATGTATGGTGCACTAGGCCTCATGGAACATTCAAAATCTCAACGGAGAAAGAATTTTCTTCCGCGGGTCTTCTGTAACTAATTAAAAAAAAAAAAATAATTATTAGGTTCTAAATTCGAATATCTCTAAATTTTAAGAGAAAATCGGGAAAAGGTTTTTCGCCTTTGAGCTGTCGAGTCAAGCTAAATATTTTTGTTTTCTAGGTGGAATTAAGACGAAACCTATCTAGCAGCTTGCTGAGAGCAGTTGAAAAATTTCAGGCTTGTTCTAGTGAACGACACCGACTGGATATTCTAATACTGCTGATGATGTGCAGTTAATGTTGCTCTGAGACCAGGTCCAAAGGCTTAGTACTCTAAAGTTGCGCTCTGGCACCTTGTGAGGTAGGTAATATGGTACTAAATTATAGTCCATCTGAATTGGAAATGGTAAATAAAGTGAGTAAACAATAATCATGTACACGATTAGAAAAGTAATATTTTAATGGTTAAAGCTGCATAGTGGAGTTATCCACAGCTAAATGTGTTGTGCAGGGAGTAACCTCAGAGATAGCGCAATGAAATATCAGCGAGTCTACGTTTGTTCTTTGAAAAATTTTAACAAGTTTCATTGTTGAGAAGATACTTTCCTATATTTAGGTGCTTTCAAACAATAATGTAATTTAAAAAAGCAGAAATTTATCTTAAGATAACAATTTTTATAAACCTAGCGATTTCCTTCCTCTTCTGAAAGAATCATTGGATCGGCCTGCAGACCTCTTAGTTCAAGTTGTAAATGGGGTTCTTGGCTATCAGTTTTAAGATACATTAGGGTTACTCAACATACATGTGGTTTCAACCCTTCAAGTTCATTAAATCTAATTTTTGATCATTTTTGAAATTTCAGAACTCCATTCACATTATCGCAAA
>JBAIZL010000004.1:133922231-134042231 GCA_036971475.1 Prosapia bicincta
AGATAGAAACATGAATCTTTTCTGGTACTTGGAGATAGAACTCATAACTCACATAGGAACTATCACAAGAAATATGACTAAGCAGTGTGTACAAAAGAATATAATAATTATTGTTATAGAATAGCATTTAAAATTTTTCAACTCACATTGTAAAAGCTCCATTGCAGTGCTTGTCTGGTACTTTGGGCCCTAAAACTGGAGGTAGTTTGTACGCTGAAGGGCCAGGAGATGACTCATAGAATTTGTCGCCTGTACGATGACCCATTGTGTATTCTGGCGCTTTAGGCTTGTAACTGGATGTGAATTTTTCCGGGGAGTAGGTCGTAGGTGCTGGGGCTTTTGGAATATCTAAACATTTCAAGAGGTGAAAAAGCATTAATACTACGTATTTAACTTAGTATTATTTATTAAATAATTAAAATTAATATAAATAAAGTAACATAGGCTATGAGTTAAAACAGCTGTTCTACCACATAACCTATAATATGAAATCAGGTATTATATATATATATATATATATATATATATATATATATATATATGTATATATATATGTATATATATATATATATATATATATATATATATATATATATATATATATATATATATATGTATGTTTATATATATATCACTTTCACTATATGTACTTTAAAAAGAATCTCACTTAGTATCTATGCGCGATATATATATATATATATATATATATATATATATATATATATATATATATATATGTATATAAATAAGTTTATATTACTTTTTCCCCAAAATTACCAAAAAATATTGTAGTCATATAATACTGCAAAATTATTTTAAATATTTGGTAAATTTTTTTTCTTGTAAAAGAATAAACGTACATTGTAAAACGATAAAACTATATTTTTATTTAAAAAATGTGTAAGAAATAACAAGGAAAATACAACTTTTTACTTCAAAGCGAAGAAAATTTGAAAACAATAAGTGTATGATTACTCAAGTTTACATGTTATCTAAAATTGCTTTATGAAATTTCCAAACGTTTTATATAAAACATGTATTGAAAGAATTGAAACTAAAAAATTAGGAAAATTGTCTTCCAACAGTTGCGACAAGCATCTTTATAATATTCAGTCAACATTAATGTTTTTTAGGACATTTTATAGGATAATGTGAGCTCTTAAATAAATATATTATGCTCAAAAATAAAAGCATGGAGTTTCAGCCATCCATTTTTCGATTCCTTCTATTAGTTCACATTCTTCCATATATATATATATATATATATATATATATATATATATATATATTAAATATGGTGATATGTTTTCTTGTATATATAGTTAATAAATTTAAAATATTTCAAACACAAGAAACTTTTAATGAATATATTTATTCAAAGCTTTTCGCCGATAAAAAAGTATCAGCATCTTCAGGAAAAATAATTTCTTGTGTTTAAAATATTTTAAATTTATTAAATATATATATATATATATATATATATATATATATATATATATATATATATATACACACATGGACACTGAAAAAGTATGGAAAATAACATGAGCATCCTCCACACATGCAACAAAGACCATAAATTAAACACACTAGAACACTATGAAATATATAGACATAGCAACACACATAAAAATGACATCTTAAATGAACAAACACGGCACAGATCACACATACTTTTCGATCACATCACATCTAACTTTCAAAATAATGGTACCGAGGAAGCGCAACTGCAGCATTCCTAGCGGCAAAAATACGAGACTGAAGAAGTAGTAAGACGAAAACGTTTCCTCCAAGTGTAAGTTAACAATTTAACATCTTTTAGTTAACAAAAAGTCTGGTCGTAAGTAATAGCAAAAGTGTAATAATATATATATATATATATATATATATATATATATATATATATATATATATGTTTTATTGTTTAGTAATCAAAAACAACTAAGGCTATTTAAATACAAAAATATTAATTATTTATATTCAAAGCTTCTCATTGATAAACAGCACCAACATCATCAGGAAAAAATAATACAATAATGCAAGATTGTATTATTCATTCCTTAAGATGTTGGTGCTGTTTATCAACGAAAAGCTTTGAATATTAATAATAAATATTATTGTATTTGAGTAACCTTAGTTGCTTTTGATATATATTTTTTAATTAATTTTTTTATCATTATAAACATTTTTATATTCCTGTACAAAGAATTATATTTTGCATCTCATAAAAAATTTCATTGCTGTATGACAATTATTACTGCAAATTTTACTTACGTTCAAAATTGAAAACTTTCTAAAATTAATTTTACTTATTTACCAATAATTTTAAAAACATTTAAGAAAGTGTATTTGTATTTTTAACACTGTATCATAGCATTCTATAAACCTTTTCTTGGAACAGAATATATATATATATACACATACGTATGAAAAAGGGTTTGACCATTTAATGTAACTAGTACAAGTGAAAGCCTGCTCCTATTGACGTTCTTCCCTAGGCAGTAATAGTTTTAAGCTTTAGTAATAGTATTAATACTTTATCACAAGCCAACTAACTTCATTGTTGCAGCATAAAACGAGTTCAGTTGTGTATTTGTTTGTGAAATTCACAGAAAATGCTACAAGATTAATTAAATCTACTTTACATCTCTTTACTTTTACCTATCCAATACTCATGCTGTTACAAACTATTATATCTCAACCAGCTGGGTAGTGATGGCAATGCTACTGGTTTACCCAGGCATTAGCAGAGCATTGTATTACTTACAGATGTCGTGAGGAACTTTCTTGATGCTATAGGCAGGTGCTGTGTTCACGCCAAATCTAGTCTTGCCACGGACATTGTAAAGTGAAGGTCCTAACTTGCCCGGCTCGCCAGGCAGCTGTTCCCGTATGGTGTAGGCGGGATTACGGGGTTTGGTGCCATCATGGTAGTTGTAACCAAAAGCAGGAGGTAGTTTGTAGGCGTTAGGCGCAGGTCCTGGAAAACAGACACTTTAAAAGTTTAATAAAATAAAATATAATAATGTCGTTTAGTCACTTCTCTTTTGTCTCAAGCCATCTCTCTCGTCGTCTTACCATCTTATGGTAAGTTTAATTCAGTCCAGTCTAAAAAGATGTAGGCCTAACTTTCCATGTTACTACCAGGAAAGGAGTAAACACAAATCTTCCCCCCGCTTCACGGTTGAAAATAGGGAAACGACCGTGTCAAAGTGCGGCTCCAAGTTTTCACTATTCCTAGTGCCTGCGGATTGTGTTGTCCTTGAGTGGCGCATCAAAGGGAAGGGCCAAGGGGCTTCCCTTGGCCATCCATGTAAAAAAAAAAAATTACGCGCGTCGTCCTTCATTGAAAAACATAGTGTACATACGCTGTATTTAAATTTAACCAAGCTGTACCAATAAATAAGTGTTATTAACACATTTTTTGTTTTATTTGTGCCTGAAGTATTAGGAGCATTAGTTAATAAGTAAATTAAAATATGAATAGCATTTAAATGCATTATTAATAAAAATCTTCAGGAATATCTACTAATAATACACAGTTGTTGAGTTTGTGCCCTAAACAAAGTAAGATGTATTGAAGTAAGTTGACTGATTTAGGGGGAGTATTACAACCGAGTTGATGCCCCCCCCCCCGGTGTTGATGTCCTTAACTCTCTAACGAAATTCTGTGGCGCCGTTGTTGTCTTTTCCTTGGTTGTACAACATGATTAGACTTCTATTGTAAAGCTAGCCAAGTGTTGTAGATTAGGTTTGTTTTATTGACTTCCCTAATGATTTATTGTAGAAATGTGTGTTTGTGTGTGTGTGAGCTTGTGTTTCTACTTTTGTTAAAACAAGATTTTTGCAGTTAATATGCGGTTCATAAAATACCTAGGGTTTTGGTAAAAGAACAATCAATGTATTGTATTTGCTTTATTGTGATGTATTAGACAATCAATAGGGCTGTATGTTGCTAGGTCTGGGGGTGGGGATCTCGCCCAATGAGTGCTGGCTGAATTCTTTCATTAAAACTTAACTCCTTAGATTACATACACAACCTTCCTACTTGTATTTATACTAAATAATGTTATAAGATTTCTAAAGAAAATGTCATTTTAAATATTGGTTTTTTTACCCATCTGTAGAAGGCGGGAATATTTTTAAAGTTTATTCAAAAGTAAGTAAGTTTTTGTTTCAACGTTTTAGTTTTTGGTGACAATGAGTGTTTTAATTTAGTTGACAATAATAATTTATTGCTATAACACGAAATTATCGGTAATTTCCCTGGTGAAATGGCTTGAAAGTAATGTTTAAATTAGCATAAGATTTTCATCATCACCAATCACAGGCATTAGGTAGTCTTTATTACTAGTGCGATGTTTGTAGGAAAAAATAATAAAATCAGAATAGACTAAAGCGTTTTAATGTTCAACCTAGTCTAAAATATTTGTTAGTAATGTAATTCTCAAAAACATAACTAAAACTTTAAAAATAAAAAAATGTAGTTTTATACTTGATTTTTCAAAAATATTAATTTTTTATGAATATTCTATGGATGAATATATATTTAAAATAAGTTGAAAATCTCTTTATTGAACACAACCTTACTGTCCGCTACCAACGTCCAAAATCTGTAATACCAAAAATGCAAAGGTTTTCATATTTGCGAAAAATAAATATTTCTTTTATATATTGAAACAAAACTATTTAATGGTACATAGGTATAGGTGTAAAGGTTAAAATGGCAAATAAGTCAATTATTTAAGTTCATAAATAAAACGTTATATGGAAAAAAGTTAACGTGGCCGATACCATCCGACCTCCCCATAGTAACTTTGAACGACAATATATATTAAATACGACGATATAAATTAAATACTTGAATAGTTTTACAGCGACAGTTATAGACAAATTTGAACGGCAATTAGTTTTTAATGCTAATACAAGTTTGTGCAGACCTGTGTTTAGATTTAAATGTTTTATTTGTTGGACTCTAATAAATAATATTATTCTAACAACCAGTAACTCTTTCAATTAAGACTATTTACTACAAGGTGTTTTATGTTATTAAAAATAACATAATTTTAAAATCTGATTTACCTCCTTTCATCTTGAGGAATTTTTAAATGGTAAATAGTGTTACGCAATACAAAATTTAACTTCGTTAGCAATAAATATCTACTACATCTAATGAAATGCCATTTCCATGGAAACATAGAGTTGTTGTTGATAGTGTAGTTTCTAATTATTTGTGGATGGACAAACATGGGCATGTTTGCAGCATTTAAACTTTCTTGTTACTTTGCAGAGGTTATCGTTAAATTTTGATAATCCAGGTTTCATTGAAGTTGCCGTGATACTATAGTCAGGCACCTCGATGTGCAGAAAACAATTATAAAACACGAAGGTACCTCAATATCGGTAAACTGACAGACGTAATGAACAGGTACAGTCCAATGTAATAGTTGAAATTAACGTCAGCAATTTGAGAACCATCAGCAAAACATGATGATGGGGATCATGTATAGTTCTACACGATACAAACTCTTGTTAAAAGAAGGATAAAGAAGGGAGAAGGAATTACGTATCACTAAGGAAAGATATAATGTTCCCTTGGTACTGGGTAAGGACGGAATTTAACACCACACACACGCGCACTCAAGCGTGCGGGGGTCACGATTAGGTCACGTACATTCAGGTGCGCACAGAGATACATGTCGTCAGGTTTAGTCTGATCAGTGAAATCCGCAGGCAAAGAAAGATGGACACAATTTTTCCTCGTCTAATTGTATGTATGCCGTCCTACGTACGTAATACATAGTCGGAGAAAGTGAACTTGTATAAAATACGACAGTCCCCCACAACGGTAGTGGTCATAGTTTGGTTACACATCCATCTATATTAGGGGCAGGTCTATATTAAAAAAAATGGGCAGTTACGGCTCCATAATTCAAGTAGATAGTACATTTATTACGGGCAGCCTTTACTTTCCCCAACTCCTAGAGGAACATTGTTTAATCCTACCTACTTTCCCATACCAGTGATTCATTTTTCCGGTTCCTTCAGAGGTATAACAAAGAGACCTTAATGAATCTCGATACAGTTTAAGTCTGCAACAGGTGTATCACCCTATACTCAAGCTTTCACACCAAAGGGTTAATGTTGTACCATAATCATATCTAAAATTAAAATAGACATGACCTCAGCTCATCTTCCTACTCACATTACATTATTTCTCATTGTAAATGTTATGGTTCCGCTCATTATTTTGCATTGTTAATGTTATGGGCTCACCTCATTTTACTACTCACAGCTCATTACTTTGCTTTGTCAACGTTACGGCTGCAGCTCATTTGATTACCAACTGCTCATTATTTTGCATCGTTAACGTTACGATGGCAGCTAATTTTACTACCCACTGCTCATTATTTTGCATGGTTAACGTTACGGTGGCAGGTAATTTTACTACCCACAGCGCATTATTTTGCATTGGCAATGCCGTGGTTCAGCTTTCAGGGAAAGGTATAATGGCTGTGGCTAGTTTCCACAGATGGTATGCTTAAAGAGTCATCTTGACATTATCCGCGACATTTTTTACCAAAATTAATTTTTAAAATTTCAAATGAAAATTTAAAAAAAATTGTAAACGTATGAAAATGGTTTAGGCTATTGCAGTCGGTATACTGAAGGATCTGTGAGTTGGTCTATACTTATCGCCTGTATCCTGGTTGCCAGTTGAATCTAAAACAGCTGAATGTGTTCCACCTGTCAATCAAGTGTTGCCACTCGACTGCAAGACAGCCGAATGTGCTCCACCTGTCGTTTAAGCGTTGCCCCTCGACTCAAAGACAGCCGAATGTGTTCTACCTGTCAATCAAGTCTTGCCACTCAACTATAAGGTACCTGAATATTCCGCCTGTAATTTAAGTGTTGATACTCGCCTTCAAGACAGTCGAATGTTCTTTCTCTGTCGTTCCATTTTTGCCACTCGACTCTAAGACAGCGGAATGTGTTCTATCTGTCAATCAAGTCTTGCCACTCAACTATAAGGCAGCTGAATATTCCACCTGTAATTTAAATGTTGCCACTCATATCCAAGACAGTCGAATGTTCTTTCCCTGTCGTTCAATTCTTGCCACTCGACTCTAAAACAGCGGAATGTGTTCTACCTGTCAATTAAGTCTTGCCACTCAACTATAAGGCAGCTGAATATTCCACCTGTCATTTAAATGTTGCCACTCACCTCCACGACAGTAGAATGTTCTTTCCCTGTCGTTCAATTCTTGCCACTCGACTCTAATACAGCCGAAAATGTTCAATCTATCATTTAAGGTTTGTGAAAAACGTTAGTTGCAACTATTCCTCAGATTCGATATTACAATCCTAATTTCTATTAATTTTTATTCGGTCACGCAATGTTACTTGCCAATCACGTCACTTCTGGTTGACACTCCTTCTTTTTTGTCAGTTTGTTTAATTATATATACATTCCTTTCTGGATTGAGCAAAAAACTTGACCTTTTCTTAATTTTTTCAAACAGTCTTTAAAAAAAACCAATAAGTCTTAAATATGATAGCTACAACACTATATTACATTTGGGTTGTGACACTTATAATCTTAAAAAAATAAAAATAATGACTATTAATTATACCATTGAGATGACTTAGGTGAAACAGGGTAGATTTGCTTTATTTGAGGAACATGGTAGGTCTATTGAAGAAGGTTATGTGGTAAGCATACGTTTTAACAGCCTATTGTTATCCTAGGAACTCATTTTTCAAGGTGAGTCTACCCGGGGGCTAGAAAAAGCACAGAAAATCTTTGGCGTTGCCGGAAATTGAACCCAGATTCATTAGGTTAGTAGTCAAGCACTATACCTACTGGCCTCTTTGGTACCTAGGACAGTTTACATAAAATTTAGCCTTTGATAATATGTTAATACGAAGTGTTTGATTAGTTAGGAAGTGGCTAAAAGTTAGTTTTATAATTATTCTTTGTAAAATATATCCCTATACTTTGAAGTGTGTAGGAATTTGTCTAATATTTCATTACAGATCATACGGTTGATTTTTAATCTTGTAATCTTAGGTTGTAAAATATAGGTATTAACTCAACGTTAAACTATTATCGGTTGCAATTTACTGCTTCCATGATATCATCGACGTTAATGCATTTGTTTTCTAAACAACCTGTATAACACAATGGCATTGATAAAGCTATGCAATAAACATAAGCCTTTTCCAGAGGTACATTCATTTCCTCTGTTAAAGATAACTCAAAAAATTCCCCGCGGAAGCAGTAAATCAATCAAAGTGGCGGTGAAATTGTGTTTGAAGTTAAAATTGTTTTGTTAAGGGCAATGTAGTGTGTAAGAGTTGTCATCGTGATTTATTGCGAAAACACAACAAGAAAATTGAAATGTCTACTTTACATTATAATTTCCCATGGCAGTTGCTAGAGGTGTCTTATTTAAGAAATTTAGGAATGTTCGGTTCTATATATAAATAAGAAAATATATTTTAAAAAATAAACCGTTAAGCTTACATTTTTCTCTTCCCTTATATTTATTGTTAGGCCTAATCAGTGATTAAAAGCTGCACAAATCCCAAATCTGGTACAAGTGCTTCCAAGAACTAAAAAGATAAATTGGTCGCAGTCCTAAATAAACCAGTATTTAATGAATTTCATTTGTTAACAAATTAAAATTTGATGCTTAACATTCTAACTAGTGAAGTTTTGTGTTAAGAACAAGTAACATAAAAAAATGTTTAAGTAAATTTCTACTGAGGTTAATATAGACAAATTTTAGTTTAGTTACTCTAGAGCACTATTTATGATACTGTGTGGTAACCATGCCAACATATTTCGGTTCTACAATGGAGGTTTCGAAGACAACCAAATGGGGGAAAAATTCATATATATCTTTAAAAAAATATTGGTATTGGAAAGTTGACGCAGTGTCAAGGTGCGTTAAGCCTCGAACATGAAGAATCTCAGTTCCAATCCGACAGGACCCCATAAATTGTATAATTTAATTATTGAATAAATATTTGAAAAAACTGTATTAACATCAATTGTCATCGACTATAAGTTAAAAAAATGCATTTGAACTTGATTGGATGAATAAAAAAACGTATTTTATTAACAATTGAAAATTTGTACAAGATACCTATCAGGAGAGAGTGTGAACTAACAGAAGGAATTTAAGAACAGTGTCAGCGAGACGTAATAAAGCTGTCATTAAAATTTCAAACAAATTAGTAATGACAGTTGTTTAAAACGTTGTAGCTATTGCCTAAACAGGATTAAAGAAAATTCGTTTCTTAGTTTCTTATTTAAGTGGAGATAAGCCTACAAATATTTATTTCTTCAATTTCCTGGAAAATAATAGATTCGTGTCGTTTAACATTTTACCTATCGATTTAGATATTTTTAGTTTTAAAAAACTCAAAAGAATAATTAGAGTATTTTTAATAAATTAAGGAGTGATATTTAAATAAATAACTCATATTTCTACATTAAGTTAACAATAATATTTCTACAAAATGCGCATTTGCTGCATCTAGTTGAGTCTCTGTACCGCTAGAAAGCAGCACTTGTATTGTTTGCAAGTCTGAAGGGTATAATGCAGCCGTTACAGCTAAAGTAGATTTAGAAACAGCACGGTTTGCCTACTGTCCTACATTAGAGCCAAACACTGACACTACAATTACAGAGATAAAGTGGGCAATCTCACAAACAAACTCCAGGAAAGCTCCTGGACCAGACACCATCACCAACACAACGCTAAAAAACCTCACGGAGAAAGCGATCATTTATCTGTCAAACATCTATAATGCTATACTCCGGACACAACACTTCCCGGACGCTTGGAAGGAGGCCAAGATCTTGGTCTTCCCCAAACCGGGAAAAGACCACAACAAACCTGATTCATATAGACCGATAAGCTTGTTGAATACGATGGGCAAGGTATTTGAAAAAATTTTGCTCAAACGTATCAACAAAGATATCCACACACACAACATACTGAGGCCAGAGCAATTTGGCTTCAGGACAAAACACTCGGCTACGCATCAGCTGATGAGAGTGGCGGAGCATGCAACCAAGGGTTTCAACAATTACTGCTCGACTGGGGTAGTCTTCCTGGACATTGAAAAGGCCTTTGACCGGGTCTGGCACAACGGGCTCTTAGCGAAACTTCGTCACTATGGCTTTCCAGACGGGCTCATACACCTAGTTAGCTCATACCTGTCCAACCGTAAGTTTAGGGTTGATGTAGATCAAGCTCAATCTACACTACGGACTATACGGGCCGGAGTCCCTCAGGGCTCAATTATTGGGCCCGTATTGTTCAACATCTACATCAACGACATACCGACAACACTCAACACACAAGTGGCCATATTTGCAGATGACACCGCGTTATCCGCTCAGTCATGGAAACCACATCTAATACACTTATATTTACAGGACCACCTTACAGTACTAGAATCATGGCTGAGCTACTGGAGAGTTAAGGTGAACGTGGCCAAGTGCCAGGCTTTGCTTCTCTCCAAACGTAGGACACACCAACTCAACACACCTCTAAAACTATTAGGCGAGGACATTCACTGGGGGAACCAGGTCAAATATCTGGGAGTCATACTCGACAGAGGCCTGACTTGGGACCCTCACATTACCAACACGTTAAAAAAAGCAACATTTAGATTAACACAACTATATCCTATGCTTAACAGAACAAACCCACTTTCACTACGGGCGGCCACTACTATATACGTATCTATGTTGCGCAGCATACTCACTTACGCATCACCCGTCTGGGGTCATGCAGGTAACACACGCACACGCAGACTACAGTTATTCCAAAACAAGGTTTTGCGAATAATCACGAAGGCACCTAGATGTACAAGATTAACACTGCTTCACACTGACTTAAAAGTGCCTTTCATCAAACAACACCTCCGACACTTAGCAACAAAGTTCTACAAACAGGCTCACGCACATACAACATCAACACTCATTTCCTCACTGGGTAGATATGACCCCACCCACGACACACACAGACGGCCGCTGTCCTTACTGACCGCCTAGCTCACACCATACCACCAAAATAAAATATACATACTAATAAATTCTGCTTCACAGTTATGTTCCAGGTGACGCAGGGCACATCTCCAGGGCCGCTTAGCCCCAACGGAAGTAATAATTTGATTGCATGCCTTTTCAGTTTCGAGTAGGCAGCAGAAGAAGAGGTGCATGCCATTCCTGCCATAGACTCACTAACAAGGTATTTGCAAGGTAATACCTCTCCTTATTCCATAGCATAAGGTGATCCAAGCCCCCAGGGTTCCTGCATGATCTGTCGCGGGATTTTTCCTGGCAGGGTTTCTTTCTTGCCAGGTTTTTTCATCCCGCTCTTAGCGCGACACTTACCGTACTGTTTCATTTCACTATCTCCTGATTCTCCATGGAAAGAGCTTATGAGCTTGGTACATGGGCAATCAATCCCGTTTCCTTCATTCGCGGTAGGGATACTAACCGCATGCGCATGTGAGACGGAGGTAGCTCGCTAGAGGTTGGCTGCCACGAGGGCTGGGCGGGTTTTGGGGGCTCAGACCCGGGTAAAAAAAAAAAAAAAAAATCTGAAGGGTATACGTGTAGTAGTGGCCGCCCGTAGTGAAAATGGGCTTGTTCTGTTAAGCATAAGATATAGTTGTGTTAATCTAATTGTTGCTTTTTTTAACGTGTTGGTAATGTGAGGGTCCCAAGTCAGGCCTCTGTCGAGTATGACTCCCAGATATTTGACCTGGCTCCCCCAGTGAATGTCCTCGCCTAATAGTTTTAGTGGTGTGTTGAGTTGGTGTGTCCTACGTTTGGAGAGAAGCAAAGCCTGGCACTTGGCCACGTCCACCCTAACTCTCCAGTAGCTCAGCCATGATTGTAGTACTGTAAGGTGGTCCTGTAAATATAAGTGTATTAGATGTGGTTTCCATGACTGAGCGGATAACGCGGTGTCATCTGCAAATATGGCCACTTGTGTGTTAAGTGTTGTCGGTATGTCGTTGATGTAGATGTTGAACAATACGGGCCCAATAATTAAGCCCTGAGGGACTCCGGCCCGTATAGTCCGTAGTGTAGATTGAGTTTGATCTACATCAACCCTAAACTTGGACAGGTATGAGCTAACTAGGTGTATGAGCCCGTCTGGAAAGCCATAGTGACGAAGTTTCGCTAAGAGCCTGTTGTGCCAGACCCGGTCAAAGGCCTTTTCAATGTCCAGGAAGACTACCCCAGTCGAGCAGTAATTGTTGAAACCCTTGGTTGCATGCTCCACCACTCCCATCAGCTGATGCGTAGCCGAGTGTTTTGTCCTAAAGCCAAATTGCTCTGGCCTCAGTATGTTGTGTGTGTGGATATGCTTGTTGATACGTTTGAGCAAAATTTTTTCAAATACTTTGCCCATCGTATTCAACAAGCTTATCGGTCTGTATGAATCAGGTTTGCTGTGGTCTTTTCCCGGTTTGGGGAAGACCAATATCTTAGCCTCCTTCCAAGCGTCCGGGAAGTGTTGTGTCCGGAGTATAGCATTATAGATGTTTGACAGATAAATGATCGCTTTCTCCGTGAAGTTTTTTAGCGTTGTGTTGGTGATGGTGTCTGGTCTAGGAGCTTTCCTGGAGTTTGTTTGTGAGATTGCCCACTTTATTTCTGTGATTGTAGTGTCAGAGGTTGGCTGCCACGAGGGCTAGGCGGGTTTTGGGGGCTCAGACCCGGGTAAAAAAAAAAAAAAAAAAATCTGAAGGGTATGACATTTTGACACCAAGAGCTTAACTCATGTTTTTTAATCATGCAAGCAAAAGATTAAAAATTTTCAGATCGGATTAAGATAAAGAGCTTTTTCATGTTTTTGGGCGTTTGAAAAATAATGTTGAAATGCAAATTAATGTTTTTTTACTGCGTATTTAGTCTATGTATTTTATAAATTATTCTAATTTATAAAATTTGTAATTGGAAAATGTACATTTTTGGCAATTGTAAATAAACACATGTGTTATATAGGAACTATTTCTGACTCATTGTGTTCTAAAATTTATTTTAAAAATTAAATTGCGTTCTAATTTTAATTTTGAAAAATCTATAGGTTTATAACAACTAGTTTATCATTACGCGAATCACCGATTAACCGAGTTTTTGTTCAATAAGAAAAAAAATTTGTGATTGTACACCTCATGAAAAAAGTTATTGGATTTTAAATTAAATTTAACGCCTGATAGAACAATTATCTACACATCCCTTTATTTTAAAGTTTTAAACTTAATCCTTATAAAACATTACAATTTTCCTTAAGGACGTTGGATGCTAAACAGTAAGTAGGCTTGCCAGTTTTCTAAAGCTTACAAATCTTGCTGTTTTAAGGCGATCAGCTAGTGTGATTATTATCCCCTGCGTGGGATAAAAAAATATTGTGACCAGCAGGGTTAAAGCAGGGGCGTAACCCCTTGGTACAGCATATAAAGGACATCATGGGGTCAGGTGCGCAGTATTGTGTACCAGAGGCAAACATAGTGTAATGGGAAAATACAAAGTTGCCTTGATGATACAACCTGAACCTGATCCTGAAAGTGTAAAGTGCTCAATGCTAGTTCACACCTTTCCTGCATCTGACGTAATTAGACATTTTTTCAAATATGTGTTATTTGCTGATACTTGCTGATATTTCACTCTATGCTAAAGACCCAGTTCTACAATAATGTCCGTCTGTCTTCCATTGATAGAACATTAACTTGAAGCATAACACTATCTTCAGCGTGTGTAAAGACAGATTATTGAGTTGTTTATCAATGATATTATCATCAGGCACACATATACGTTATCCAACATTGACAAGAAGAATGGCTCTCACTCCTACTTGCCTGTACTGGCCTAGGCGAAGAGCGAGAGGAAGAAGCCAATCTTCCACCGGTTGAATGAATCTGAACCCTGAGTGCCATACTATACGGACCGATAAAACTCGACCGAATATCGGCGTCAATAACGGCCGAATTTGTTGTGACTATACGAGCGGAATTTTTCGACGCGGAATGGGCGCCGACATTCCGCGTGTAGTGATATACTGTCGTTTTATCGGGGGAATTCTTCTTGTGTCATTTGTGCCTGAGAGAATCAGCGCTGTATTCGCTGCTCCAGGACGAATAACTGCTTCCCCAAAGTCATGGTACATTCAAAGTATGTGAAGAGCCACCTTCAAATGCGATTTGATTAAACAACAGATATTTTCATTGTAGTATATGCAGCAACATTAGGGGGTAAGTTGTCCATCATTAGAACAAAAGAGTATACACGTGTATACAGCACAATATATGGAAGAAGTAAAAGCTGATGACTCTACAAAACTATCGCAGCCAACATAACACTCGCAACCAGTTCTTTGGTTAAATATTTATCTTTTGTTGATCTACCCTCGGACGCCTGGAGTGTTGCTTCCGCTACACGCTGACATCCCGCCATTATTCGGTCCGTATAGTCTGTCACGTCGACTTTCCGCCGCGGAATAATCGGCGATTTAACGCGTTGCTCTCTGTTAATTCCGCATCTCCGTTTTTGAACGCGTCTGTCGGCGCTGAATTGTCGGCTCGTATAGTATGAGCCATTTGCTGAACGTGAGTTCAAATACGACCGAAGAAATGGCTCTACTAACTGTCACACCATACAAGAATACTAATCTCTAAGATGATCAAATATAGGTGACTACCAGCTGTCACTTCTTACATGAATACCTTCTGTACATTAACATGGTCAAAGTCGGGTGTTTAACTGCTGCCATTTTTTATATGGATAACACATGAATAAAGTTGCGAATGGAAATGTGTATTACTGGCAAGAACCTTTAACCTCACTGTAGTCTGGGAGAGAAACAATGGTCGCCTTAGCAGGGTCGCGTCTCCTTGGCGGATCTTGTCTTTATGGACGCTACAGACAGGTGTATTTTACGCACAGCAGTCTAGGAGGGATCGGGCTATGAATGCAAATGTATAATACTGGGAATAATTGGTAATCCCGCCTTAGCTTGGGAGGATAACATAGCTTGGATTTACAGGACCGCACCCAAAAGTCTTTACTGAAGCCCCAGGGATACATCCTTGGAAGTTATGTGTATGTCTACACGCTCGAGGATATATATGTTGAAAAATTGTTGGATTTGTATATGTTGGATTAAGGTAGTGATAAAAATCTACTCTCTAGGGTAGAGAGGAGTAGAGTTATGACTCACGTGTGTAGCGCCGGTATCGTTGCATAAAATGCTGTAGCGATACACAGTTACACATTCCTATACACACTAGGACTACGTTTTGTTTATACACCTCGTACATTCTTATATTATCTTATTTATGTGTTGTGTTGGTGGCCTATCTAAGTTATAGGTATTTAGTCTAAACCAAACAAGACGATGTGCTATGTCGTTTTAGTATAAGTCTAATTACCGCCGTAAAGGTGGCAAATCTGTTTATTACTGATCTGCGTCTTTTACTCTTTCTTCAAATAACATAATCCCTACTACTTCTGGTACAAACAATTCAAACCGCACACAAAATGAATAATGCAAACTTTACTTAAAAAGTCAACTTCTGTCATCATCAAATATTCAAAAGCAGAAAGTGGAAGTAAAGGAATGGAAGAAATGACATTTAGCCACCCAGTCCGACTAAACTTTTTAAAGCTTTAAATAAAATATTAGTTTTTTATATTAGTGGAAATGTTTTATAAACTGTATCACTGAATAGCTTTAGTAACTCAATATTGTTATGGGCTTATATATATAAAACATAGTTTAATAGTTTGACGAAGTGAAAACTTTTATCGCATGATAAAAATGTAGAATTATTAATAGCTTGTCATCTCTTTGTGTTTTTTAGTTTGTTGATTATATTTTCCAGATTAAAAGAAATAGAAACTTTGCTCAACACTTTCAGCAAAGATGGGAAACAAATAGTCTCAGTGGATCCCCTCACACTGCGACATCGATGGCAATGAAAAATCAGATAGAATCGCCAAGCTGGCAGCAAAAATTGGCCCGGTTTTCTTGCCACAATACTCCCTCAAGAAATGCCTGAATGCTGGGAAAGCATCAGTCAGAGGGAAATGGATCCACCGTTGGAGAGAGGAAACCAAAGGTAGAAACCTCTATACGAAAAAAAATGATCTAGAGATGTGTCAAGGAGTTCCCAGATCCACAGCCTCCTTTAAAGCACGGGCAAGGATCGGACATATTGTGACTGAGACCTACCTTTTCAAATGTAAGTGAATGTCCTCTCTGCCTCAACTGTAGAACAGAAGAGGAGACCCCGGAGTATATCCTCCTGCGATGCTCCTCACTAATTCCATCAAGAGCAGCTTTGCTGTCTGCACTGGGAGGCCAGAATAACATGAGAACAGTATTAACTAATAAACAGTTTTGTACCTTGGCTACTTATTATGTTATGGACCATCGGAGTCACATGACTCTTAAGGTTCGAAACATAAAGTAAGTAAATTAAAATTTAGAAGGAGTGCAAGGATATAGAAAGGATCAAAGCATGGATATGTACCTTTCCGGATCTCAGAAAAGAGGGTGAATCATCATTTAATGCGCTGTGGTTATGCCTCCACTGTCTTAGTAGGTCGGGTCGGTTAACTGGAGAAGCTGCTTTAAATAAGTGGTCATATTATCTGTCCATGAGTTACGTTTAGATGAGATAAGAAGGATAAGTTGGGATAAGAAGGGTAAGTTGGGATAAAATGAAAATAAAGGAAGAGGCTTTATTATCTTTTTGTGCTATATGTAGGAGAAATATAGGATCACGTGGTCATAGTTGTTTACTCACAATATAGGCCTACCCAGTCCCAGATTTAATGTAACTTCTGCCCTAGGCTCAGGATTAGTGGCACCCTCTGTAAGGAAAAAAAACTCATAGTTATTAAAATTAGCTTAATAACCTTACTTATATTACAAGTTTAATATATTGCTTATTTAATTAACATACTTTAAAGTATAAAGATTGTAACTTTAAGTTATTTATGAAGGCTTTCTGCTTGCTTTTTTTTCGAGTGAATATGTCTATTTCGTGTGGCATCTCTTGAGTTAGCCTTTCCTTATTGGTGAGCTGATGTCAGTCTATCGAGCCTGGCACGTCGAAGGGTGGAAAAAAGTCTTTCTCTTTTGCAGTTTGTAGCAGGAGCGCTAAGAACCATTCTTAAGGCAATGCCAACGTTTGGGTGGATACCAACTGCAACAAAATAAAGCAAAACCTTATTAATGCCAGTTATGGTCATGCCCGTTTTTACTTTTCCAGTATTTTACACTAAAAGATCTTCAAACGAAAACACTCATCTACACAACCTCACGTTTCCGATAGATCGGAGTCATGTTCTACACAACTCCTTACATTTACTGACAATTACTAAACTTAAATGATCAATACGCATGTTCAGTAATAAACTCTATAAAAGGACAACTAACCGAATTTCTTTTTATAATAAATATCATTTTATAAATATATTTTTTGCTAAATGAAAATAATTTCTGTCGTTAGTTTTGATCTCCTAAGCCTGGACATAGTGTTAAATCCAGAACTGAATACTCCTGAGCACTACCAGAACCAATCTACTTGTGGATAGTGTTATGTTAGGTTAGGTAAGATTAGGTTATGTTAGGTTGTGTTAGGTTAGGTTAGGTAAGATTATGTTATGTTAGGTTAGGTAAGATTATGTTAGTTTAGGTTAGGTAAGATTAGGTTTGGTTAGGTTAGGTCAGGACAGTGATAGGTTAGGTATGAAGATCCTTTTCGTCACTTGTATGCTTAGGACAGTTTTTCTGATGTGATCGTTCTTCCAACCCTCAAGTATCAGAAATGTGGCACCTAAATTGGCAGCATTTTTACTTTTGACACTTTTAAATTAAATCAAATATATGGGAATAAGTGGAATAAGGATATATAAAAAAACCCCAGACCTCAAAAATAGTTGCACATGTTGGTCAAGAGGAGACACATTGTACAGGTACAGATCCAACCTGATCACCCTGATCTTATACCCACAAAAAGAAAGATTGAAAACTTCAATGCACCTATGAAATGCATTGTAATGTAAATATTTTGTCTACAATTAGCCTGTCCACAATGTATGCTTGTGCAAGTTTGCAACTGCCGTTCGCTAAATATACCCCTCCAAACACTGATGACAACCCTGACGAGAGAACTTGAGCATGCAGCTGACAACGCAAGCTTTTAAACTTTACTACAGTGAAGAGAAAAGCGGAAATCAAAAAGTTTATAAATTATAAACTAACAAAATAAGCAACAAAGTTTAAAACCCTTGAAGAGAGGCTGGAGGCAAAGCGCAGTGCTAAAGAATTTTACTTAAGTCTTCTACAGTCTGCTGGAAAGTAATTTAGTAATCTCTTTTGTATTCATCTTCAACTTCTGACTACTTCTCAGCCCAAAATGTTTAAACTTTCAAAACAGTGTAAACACAATTTAGTTGTGATGATTAAAGCAGGTTTGTTGAGAAAGATAACAGTTGCAGAATTTAAAAACCCTTATTTTGTAAATAACTTGAACAGTTTCTTTTCAGTTGAAAGAACTATTAATTTCAATAAATATTATAAAATTACAAATATAAATGTATAGCCTATAAAATATCTTTTATGTAAAAGAAATGTTTCCTAAAGTATGGCTTGGATTTAACGATATGAAAATTGGTCTTGAAAATAAGATTTTAGACTTACATATAAAACTTAAAGAATTGGTGCTACATAGTTAAAAGGGGTCGTCCAGTTCACATAAGATCCTCCATAAGGCATGCATTGTAGGAAGATTAGAGAGTGGAAAGAGAGGGAATAGGGGAGATATTGGGAGAGAGGAAGGGGAAAGAGAGCGCGCGCGCGAGAGAGAGAGAGAATGAGATGTTTGACACAGAGAAAATCTAGTCACAATATTATGAGTTACTAAACTAAAAACATTTCCCAAAAACAAACGTCAAAGCTAAAACAAAGTTTTGGACAATGGCATAGTAGTTACGACAAATCCAGAAGGAGTTAGGTACTGAAGAACAACATTCTTTTTTTGCTTTTCTTCTGATAGTGACGATAATACCACGAGCAACTTGGTACTGATGGTACAACATTCTCCTTCCGCCTCCACCTCTTCTCCCGAATCAAAAGAACGACTTGGTATTGATGGCACAACATTCTCCTTCCGCCTCCACCTCTTCTCCCGAATCAAAAGAGCGACTTGGTATTGAAGGCACAACATTCTCCTTTTACCTCCACCCCTTCTCCAGAATCTAAGGGGCAATTTGGTACTGATGGCACAACATTCTCCTTCCGCCTCCACCTCTTCTCCCGAATCCAAGGAGTTACTTGGTACTGACGGCACAACATTCTCCTTTCGCCTCCACCTGTTCTCCCGAATTCAAGGAGCAACTTGGTTCTGATGACACAACATTCTCCTTCCGCCTCCACCTCTTCTCCCGAATCCAAGGAGTTACTTGGTATTGATGGCACAACATTCTCCTTCCACCTCCACATTTTTTCCTCAATCCAAAGAGCAACTTGGTACTGATGGCAAACATTCTCCTTCCACCTCCACATTTTTTCCTCAATCCAAAGAGCAACTTGGTACTGATGGTACAACATTCTCCTTCCGCCTCCACCTCTTCTCCCGAATTTAAGGAGCAACTTGGTACTGATGGCATAACATTCTCCTTCCGCGTCCACCTCTTCTTCTGAATCCAAGGAGAAACTTGGTACTCTTGGCATAACATTTTCCTTCTCCTGCATCCACACCAGCCATTGAATTATAGAGAGGATATACAAAACCGTAAGCGTGGATGTGATGACGCAAAGAAAACAATTATATTAATAATAAATAAAGGAATAATTAAATCCGTTATGGAGAATATAATTTTGACTTTGCAGAACATAGGCCTAATGATTGCAACAAAAATGAGCTTAATATTTAGGTCCCCAAAAATGAGGACTTAGTTTTATAAACCTCCTCTTTTCAAATATTATATAGAAATAGCAATCTGGCAGATGTAATGTGCGAAATCGTAAATTATCCTGTCAAGATTAATTACAGCAAATATGGGTAAAAGATACAGAAGTATAAATCCCTAGTTAAAACTGTAACTCCGAAAGTCAAAGAGGAAAGAGGCCACGGAGGAAAGAGAAAAATAAAAATTCCTTTTTCAAACTGTGTTTAAAGACACCAGAATTTTTGTAATCAGCTTAAACAATACCCAGAAAGCTTACTGGAAGCAGTAAAGACCAAAGATTTTTATATGAAAACCTGAAACCAAGAATGCTCCTAATTATTTAGTAAATAAAATGATTTAGATAATTACTAAAATTCCTTCGACGTAAAATACATAGAAATGCGCAACAAAGTAAGCCTATTGCTTCGTTATATATTTCTACCAACAACTATTAAATCATCACAACTAGAAGATCAATAGCTATAGTGAAACTGAAAAATTAGAAACGCTCAATTTACTCAAATATCGTAAGAAATGAAAAGCAATAGATTTCATAAAATAAGCAAATATTTATTAATGTATATAATTTGTGTAAACTAAAAATTATTGGCCTAACGTATAGCTGTATATTTTGCTTATACTTAAAGCTCAATTGATTTCTACAAGTGTAATAGAGTGTGCTTTCCTACTTATCTATTCAAACATTAGGTTTAAAAATGGATTTGCAAAGTGCGAGACTTCTGTAATTACTGTTGTGATGGAGAATACAAACTCAATATATTTATTTTTCTCTAACAATCGACTCTCTACTCAGTATGTTTGCATTATAAAGTGCAATGTCGTTTATGTGTGCCCCAATTCCAGTGCTGTATTTCCTTTGGGGAGCATTGGCATCTTGCCAAGACCTTGAATAACCAGCACCAAGTAAACAAAATTCTATTGGCTGGATTGTACGAGATCCCTTCAACGAGCATACGCAATTGTGCTTCTGTCAGTTTTCACGGCCATTAGTGTAGATTAAGTTATAGCCACTTTAGGTTAACGCGAGTGTAGTGGAATACATGTTATCACGGAGTTCTGTTAAATGTGTTAAATCTGGAGCCTTGTGGTGGAATAGTTGATCTAATTATGTGTTTTTCTGAAAACAATCAAGGTTATCGCTAATGTTAGTCTTAGTTATATTTAAAGTTAAAGTGGCAGCCTTCTAACAAAAGGTAAAATAACTTATTTTGTAATGTGTATGTTTACAACTATTGAGATTTCATTGTTATTTTGAATCACCCTGTAACGATAGTAGTGAGAGAGTAGAATATCTACAAAAAATTGGGAAAGAATAACAATTTAACATTATATTTTGTCCTGTACCAAACAAATTTTCATTTCTACAAAAAGTTTCTGAAACACGAGTTGAGGTTATTATTTTTTTTTGTACATATAACGTACAATAAGTCATTTTTGTCCACTGTAAAGTTAATCGCAGTGATGTCTTTTATTGAATTTAAAATCAAATAAATATTCAAGTCATAAAACTTAATAAAATATAGTCTTAAAGGGTAATGGAAAAGCAAGCTTACATTTTTTATGTTGTAAAATATACGTCTTAGTTAGTAATTTATTTGAATATATAGGCCACAATAATTTATTCGTACAGTTATTTAATATATCATAAGATATAGATAACTTTAAACTTTATAAATTTAATTATAACCTACCGTTTTCGGAAAAAAACTCTAGGAATGGTTAGACACTCAACTCACTCATGCTCAGTTTTGAAAAACAATTTCGGAAAATTTAATTATTATTTGGCGTACGAAATTAATTATATTCAAGTTATCTATTTTTTGGAATCATAACGTTTATAAACGGGTTAATGGCAACAATATTATTTATTGGATATTTGTTTTTAGTCGCCCTTGCTGCTAGCTAGTAGTTCTAATTTAACTTACATGACAAATGGTTCAAGCGTTGCCGACAGATGGCATAGAGGTAGCGGATTGGTGGATTTAGCCATCACTGATTAAAATTTGTCTGTGTGAATATAAGAGCGTATAATATTTAAGTATATATATATATATATATATATATATATATATATAAGATTTTGTGCGTTTGTGTTTATACTGTTAATTATAATGTAAATTAATAATCTCACTAACAAAATAAATGATAATTGAATTGCAATACTTCACTTTCAAGGAATTCACTTGTGCTACAGGTTCTTAACTTAGTTAATATTAAGGTATATTATAATTATGCATTGTTAAAAAAATGAAATATTTTACGTTTTTCGTAAAAGTTGAAGCAACAGTTTTGTCTTCTTATTGCATCGATTCAATTATTATTCGTTTAAAAAGGTAAAACAACTCACATCGTGTATATATTCAAATAAAAAAGTATGTATTGTAGGTATTGTGGTAGGTGAATAAACAAACGAAATAGTCGACTATAATGTCGTTAGTACAATAAAGTCCAACAAGGCTATGGAATAAATTGTGCTGTAGCCAAGCCTATTTCTTTTCTAGAACTATGTGATTATTCGATTCTGTGTAGTATATGCTTTTTAAAGACACTATAATATGTATTTTGCTAAACTAAATGTTTTCCCGGTTACACTTACAAACGAAAATCATCGCCATTTTACTTCATACTGATACAAAAATGTTTTAAGTGTATCTGAAATAAATAGATAAAAGTTATAGGTTCATGCCTTGTATATATCGCATTAAACATAACCTATATTAGGTCTAACTCGTGAACTATTATTGTAACAAAAAAACCGCTATTGAAAGGAATTTTAAGAAATATTTACCAACAACATCTGGTACCTAGCAAAATTTAACTATGTATTAGGTTAAATAAAAGGTGCCATAGGAGGTCAAAAATAGTTACCAACTTTTTACCTATTTATGTTTATTTATAAGAGCAACAAATCAGTTTCCGAAACGTTGCAAAAAATAAATAAAAACAATTTTGACTCGATGCTCAACCGTCTTATCATTTATTCAATTTTTACCTATTCAGTTGGGACAATTGTTTTTATTATCAATAAAAGGTTTTCTAAACATTTTTTTCGTATTCACACACGTTACTCAAAAACACTTTGTAGGCCTAAACAAGAAATAATTGATTTCAAGTGTTGGTAAACTTGAATAGTGGTTAAAATTCGAAAGATTTGGAACTATACCTAATGTACCACGACACACAAACTGTATAAGGTAGGCTAAATGTGTGTGTTTTATATAACGAAGAACTATTTTACACTGAAATAAAATGTAGTAAATTTACAACACAGACTATCTTTGGTTAGTACAGATAGCAAAGGATGGTTAAATTTAGTAAAGAAAACATTAAACTTAAAGTTTGATTACAATGAAAATATTGAAAAGAACCCCAATACCACAAACATAATAAAAAATAACAAATAAAACAAGTTACTTAAGATTAAACCGTTATGTACATTTCGATGACTATGTCATCATCATCTTGCTCTTGTCTTATTACAAAATACAATCTAGCACACAAGAAGTTACAGACTAGAATGTTTGTAGATTCTTGATTCTAGATTCTAGTTTGTAACTTCTTGTGCGCTAGATTGTATTTTATACTAAGACCCTCTGATGATGATGACATAAGGGTTTAATCTTAAGTAATTTGTTTTATTTGTTATTTTTGTGGTATTGGGGTTCTTTCCAATATTTTCATTGTAATATATTGTACCACTGTTATCTGATATTGTATATTAGTTTGATAACTAATACAATATTTACAATGTTTACAAAGTTTGATAACTTTGTTCTTATAAATGTAAAAAATCACATTTTATTTAGTGGATGAATCACAAAAATAATAGGCTATTGTTATTCTTATACAGGTCTATATGATGTGAAAGTAATTTTTATAAAATTTCCAAATTATCATATTTTTATGATATTCTTCTAAGATAAGTGATACCAGTTACATATGCCTTAAGCTATTTTTATTGCTTTTGGTAATCCAGTTAATTTTCTGTCTGATTACATCTATTCAGATTTAAATAAACGAGCTCAGGCAGTCAACGCCTTTTATTAATCCTGTTTACGTTTCTGTGTTCTTCAAGAACAGAATATTCATTTATGTTTTTAAAATTGAATTAATTTGTGTACTCTTAGTAAATATTTTCTTAGTTAAAGTGTTGCACTTTTAGAAATTATTGTTGTTTTACCTTTATTGTTTTTTCCTTCTTATTGTTGTAGTATTTATGAGCCCATTATAGAATATTTCTGCTACATATAAGGGCAAAGAAACGGCACCAGCGACAAAAAATAATGTTGGATTCGTGTCTAGGACGTAAAAATACATAAGAAAAGTAAAAAAATATCACGAAAATAGGGGTAGTCGTTCGTCTATATAATTACCCAAATAAGCAAACTTGCTTATATACTTATAATTTCCGCCTACTGCCAGTACCAGTGGTTCGTTAAACCCATTCTTTCCTCCTAAAGTTATGTCACCTCTCTTTGCTATTATCTTTGTAGACGAAAATGTTAGAAACTTTCTATAAGTTAATACTTGGTAAAGATTTCGTCAACTACAAATTTTTACACATTTCATTAAAAATACGATTTAAACAAGTAGAAAGTGATCACGAAGAAATTGTAATTAAAGTTACATTAACTATCGTGATACAAATAACCTCATTGTTAAAACACTCTCATTTATCAAGTAGTTCTTCAGGCATTTGCTGCACTTTATTATACTCACTATTACATAGGTATCCTTTAATAAAAAATAGCTACAATGTATCCAGTTACGATAATTTACTTTATAAGAAAAGAAAATTTCAAGTTTCATGTGTAAATTAACCGGTTGCCGCATTGAATAACTAACGTATATTTTCCTCTGTCTTCCAACAACATAATAGTATGTAGTTTGTGAAGAAGCGACGAATTTTCATAGGTAATTTCGTTTTTTTTATAACGAAACCTAACCTAACCGGATACATTTGAGCTGAATCGTTATGTAGTATAAAATAACCTTATACTGTGTTTTTATTAAGAAATAGAGTTTATACAATTCCTAACGTCATGTTAAACGAAGGTTATGTTTATATTTGTTCTAATTTTTATCGCCAATAATGGCCTTAATCATTTCAAATAACTTTTCGCTTCTTTCAAACGAATCTTTAAGTAGGCGGCAACTGTGTAAAATTGAAAAAAACTTGAGTTAACAAAGTATTTGCAAATGATACTAGCTTATATGCCAGACCAAGGAACGTTTTCTCCATCTTTAACCAAATATTTTACAATTTATAATCTTTACATAGCCTTAATTCTGACCAGCCTCCTTTAAACTCACTGTATATAATCAATAATTATAGGCTACTAGATGAGTCACGTTCTTTCTCCATCAGCTGTGTATTGTGCTTTGAGCCTGTGATATTTCATGCATCACAGACTAGTGAAATTAGAGAATGATTAGACATAAATTTATTATTAGGGTAAATGAAGTTCAGAAAGCAAACGAACTAAAGTGGGGATGAGCATTCAATTGTACATTTACCTGAACGCCAGGAAAACGTTTGCACACATAAGGGCTTCAATAAAAAAATTACTATTGTTGCTCTATGGGATATACCTGACCTGCTTCCACAAAATGGAACACTGTTATAGGCTTATAGAGGGAAGAAAAGACCTACGACAATGACAATTACTGTAGTATTGAAGCATTATCACTTCTTGGTTAAAAATACCAGCTTATGTAACATATAATAATCCTATTACTCCCACGTTTTGATACCTAGACACGTCCGATTACGTCAAGGTAATGCTCTCTCGTGGCAAAAAGAATACGATCACGTTTCCCCCCACTTTGTATTAGGTCGGCAGGAACAGAGCGTCAAAGTTCCGAAGTGATTGAGTAGCAATCATGTTACAAGTGCAGACCGGGAGGGGAAAGTAAACAGCCGGCCGTATCGGTAACCCTTTCTGCTTCTGACAAAGCCTAAATCAAAGCACAATCATGTTCTGAACAGATAATTAGGTTCTATTGAAGTTACTCGTATTTCAACTGTTTGTTACAGCTGTCGCTTTACATTTAGGCAAGTTATTCGATTCCAATAGACCTTTTTAATGATTTTATTTATATATTATTTTAGAACTTTTAGCAATATAACTACTATACAGTTATTAAATTATTTTAAAAATTAATTTAATTAAAGAAATTCATGTTTGAACTGCACATTTAAAACATAAATTTGTTACTATCAATTATAACTACCTCTTCTTCATAAGGTTTGTACGGGGACAACGTAGAAATGCATCTTGAAGCCATTCGGTATATAAAGAAACTCAGAGAATGGGTTACTCTTTGCGATAGAGGGCAGCGTAACCAACACTTTGCTTCAACAGCTAATTGTAACCTCAGACTCAGAGGCGGCTTCAGGATTTATTTTTAGGTAGACGTAGTAGTGAATACCGGTGGGAGGGGGGTCTAGCGCTCTCTTCTAGAAATTGTTTAAAATTTAAACGGAGTGTTTGCGGGCATTTTTACTCTCAGGACAAATAGATATAATAAGCTAAACAAAAGAGCGATTATTTGGTATTTTATTGTTGCTTGGTGTATATAACATTTCGACAACTAAGAAGGATTTTAACAAATAAAAAAACAAAAACGTTGGAGTAGCCCGGGTCTACCCCTGGAGCCGACACTGCTCAGGTTATAATCGATCAGGCGTGAGACCGACTTGGGAGTGTTTATGTCTATCCCACACGCCTCTGATATTGTAAAATATAAGTACCTGGGCTTGTAGAAGGTCCTAAGGAACATGGAACACAGAAGCCCCAAAAATAATTTTGAACAAAGACAAAAGTACCTCATTTCACGTTATAAACCCAGCAATTCTTTGTTAAACAGAGCTTTAATTTATACTACCTTATGGTAAATTTGGTTAGAAGTAAAATTAAGAAAGTCTCTTTACGTAAGCTTACAGGTTGACAAGTTACCATTATAGTGTAGGCCTACAATATTGCACTCAAGATAAAATGCATATTTCCCGTCATGCAACAGATCAGATTTCGTTATTAAACATTATTATTAGCACAGTATGTTGATCACAGTTTTATGTCCTTCCTAACATTGTCTCTGTGTGTGTATGTGTATGTGTGTGTTTGTCTGTGTGTATGCGAACGCTCGCATGTGTATGCATTGAGTGCGTGCGTGCATGTTGCATGTGCGCGCGCGTTTTAGTTATAGGTAAATCTAGAACATATACATTGTCACTTAACAACGTTTTCTAATAAAATATTACGTTATAAAATATAAAATATATTTTAAAAATAGGCCTATAAATTTATGTAAAGGAATATTGATTGTTATTTTGGTTTATTGCCTATACACAATATTAGCAGAAACAAATTGGTTCTCCTAAAATTTGATTTTATACATTTTATACGGCAAATCTTTTGCCGAAGAACTTGTTTTAGAATAAGTCTAAAGTTTTGTAGAGAAACATACTGTGTACATTGTTTTAAAGAAATAGCAGCGTATCAGTCTTTGTCGTCGCTTCTAATAATATTTTCCGTCAGTCCTACGGTTGTAGGTTTGGCTACATATTTACCTTGATGTCCTAGGTAGTCATGCTCCTGTGCTTGGTTCAAGTCGACCATGCTAACCAGAGCCAAAATCAATCCTACCTATTAATACACTTTATAAAAACATATTCGGAATAATTCGCAAGTCAGTAGTATTAAATATAAAAAAAACAATATTTCTGCAATGCTAAGAATCTCGACACATTGCTTAACGGTTCTTGTACTTCGGTAAATGCTCCCTCCCTAACCCCAATTCGTCGCTCTCAAGCTCTGTTTTAATTTCGTTAGATGTTTGTGTACACACAGAAGCCTGCAAGTTCAAACAGACCTCTCCTCTCCATTATACTGTGGGTGGCCAACCAGTCAAGCCCTAATTGTACTAACTTGTTCTGGATTGGACGTGTTTACACTTCGCAGTTTGTGGTCATCCTTTCAAACGACTTATTTAATTAAACCAATAAATTCGCGAGTATATTTGGCTTTTTGGTTCATTTCGTATTTACTGTGCTTCTCATTGTTCTGGACGAGATTTGAATATCACTCGTCGGCTTATTTTTAGTTTTAAGGTGGTTTCAGATAATAAGACTATAACCGGTCACGAAGAGTAGGAAGGATTGAGCAGAGGTTGAGACACGCGCGCACGCACGCACGCGCGCGCGCACACACACACACACACACACACACGCACGCACGCTCGCTCACTCACTCACTCACTCACTCACTCACTCACTCACACACACACTCACACTCACAAATTCCGCCAAAGTTTCTGCTGATATATGTTTCCTCCACTATAGAAAAAATCATCTATGGAATAGATTCGAAGACAGTATTTTGGTAAACCAATTTCTCGCGATTATCAGCACATTATGGAAGATTCCTTCTGATATAACTTAGTGATGACATTATCCCTCTATGTTTTCTCGCGTCACTGCGTATGCTTGACTTATAATTTACTGCAACGGGAATTTTTTTTTCAATTTCCACTATAAGTTCATATATACATATTACTCTTCATATATAGCCTATATATATATATATATATATCACTTTCACTTATGTACTTAAACAAGAATCTTACTTGGTATTTATGCGAGTACTTTCAAAGACACTAACCAGTCTTTGAAAGTACTCGCATAAATACCAAGTAAGATTCTTGTTTAAGTACATAAGTGAAAGTGATAAGTGTATACAAGAAAACAGTGTTGCATAATCTACAAATATATATATATATATATATATATATATATATATATATATGTATATCTTCATATTTTCAATCGGTAATAAAATAGTTTTTATTCATCCAGTGAAGTTCAAATACATTTATTAAAACTTGTTGTGGATGACATCTGATATCAATACAGCTTTTCAATTCATATTTCATATACTAAATTGACCTAATTAATTTTAATGATGATTTTGTTTTTATTTTGCCTTTCTATATTGTGTTACCGTCATATTTATATTAATTTAAACTATTTAATAAAACCCAACTAAAATAAAACATTTCTTGTTTATCTAAGTAAGAAAAGGTTTGAAATGTTGTTTTTCTATAATACTTGTTTATTAAAAAAAACTGTTTACGATATTCGTTAAATACAGATGTTATTGAGTAGAAAATTTTAGACGTTACCTTTGAGTGTAGTTCATTGCTTATATTTGTATGAAATAAATGGTGAGAATTCTAATTTAACTGCCGTTTATCTCTCCCTTTTTAATTACGAGTCTGGTAGTAATTTCAAGTGTACTCCAGATGTGCTAGTGTTTGCTGCCTTCAGTAGAAATGACGAGACTAAGCAATTCTGCCATTTTGTATGCCAGTCCGTGACCAGATATCCTACTTCTGTACCAGTTCTAAGGTTGCGTTTAGTTGCATTTTTAATTGCCCACATGTAATAAGTCCATGATATCTGGGACTATAAATAAATACTTAGGTGTAGTAGATTAGGACTTAGACCTGTCTAAAGAAATATTTCTTACCCCTGTAATAACTATTTAAATAATCGAGAACAACGAAAAGGTTCCACTCACGGAAATGTAACAGAGAGTAAATAACAGGTAAATGTAACAGTATTAAACAGAGGTTAGGTTTCAATGTAAACAGTTTTACGAATACAAAACAGGAGTAAACAACGTTTATATTCGCTAATACGGCGTACAGGAAATAGAATTCGTTTTGTATTCACTAGAAAACCCATTTTTAAACAATTTGCAACCGTTATAGAACGAAGATGTATTGAATCTAGATAAAATAAGATGGAGAAAGCACAATGTAACTATTCAGTGGATAAAAGCTGTAACGTTGAAGCCTTTGTGTTGGATTGAATTCGTTTTCCTTGAAGAAGAACTGCAGTGCATACACAGAGGTAAAGCTGTTCTAACGAGTTTTCTTACGGACAGAAAGAAATTTCACGAGCAGTTAATGTGGACAAATACAATTCAGTGTGCACAGTGGTACAATTGCACTTAATGTAATTAATAAAACACTCAATACCTCAGTGGTTTACAAGTTGTTAATTAAGTAATTACTCACCAACAAAGTTATATAGAGCCTTTATGTACCCAGAGATCGTGATCAGATGTTATAATCACATTAAAGCTCCATTAAAATCTAAACTAAAGTAACTTTTACCTAAAGTTATATATAGGGCGATCGAACAACATCCCCTAAACCTCGACCAACCCAACCACAATCAGTCGGTCATCTTGTCAGCCAATGTCGGTAACGTCAATAACTTATTATAATAATTTTATTAAAATTACAAAATTAACCACAGTAAAAATGTCATAATATTTAATATATTAGGCAGAAGAAATCACCTCATATTTCCATTGTTATGAAATGAAAACAAACCTTAAAGAATTTAGTTAATATACTTGCATATTGCTAAAAATTATGTTATATTTCATAAAGACTCTTTTGCTTTTTTTAAAAATTCATTCTATTAGTTCACACTCTCCCTATACATCTTGTTCGATTTTTTAATCGTTAATAAAATACTTTTAATTCGTTCACTCAAGTTGAAGTACATTTTTTTCAAACTTGTAGTGGATGACAATAGATATCAATAGAGTTTCTTAAATATGAATTCAATTTAATGAATTAATTATAGTTATAGGAGAAAAACGTTTCACAAAAGAGGCAAAATATACAATATAGTCATATAGTCCCATTTGGTTTAAAATAAGGGATAACATATTATTCTATACAGCTGATTTTATATTATAGCTAATGTGGAGAACAGTTGTTTTAACAAATAGGTTATGTTGTTTTATTTAAATTAATTGCAATTATTTAATAAGAAATAACTAAGATAAAAATGTTTCTTTGTTTATTTAAGTAGAAATTTCCTTTACAAATGTTTTTGTCTATATTACTTATTAAACTTTATGAACTTAGACTAAATATTATAATTTGGAAAAATTATATTAGAGTTTTTGTCTGAAATTTTAGTTTTTGCTTTTAGAAGTCTGGCAGCTGATCCCTATTAGATCTTGCTAGAGAGTAGGTTTGTTACAGATAGAGCTGTTGACGCGATCCATTGGGTACATGACTCGCAGTAATAGTGGGCGTTATGTCCCTTCAATATTCTCAATTCTGTTCGTTCAAATCGTTCCTTCGCAGTACACATTAGAGTAGCGTCGATTTACTCTTTCAGTACTACATTCTATGTAGACCTGTCTTTATAGTGTTACATGCTGCTGCAGTATACAATGTCTTTAGGTGTATGGACATTATGGCATGGAAAGTCTAGTTTTGTGTATGGAGTATGAGAACTAGGGCCCGCTATTCCCAAGTTGCTGCGGAGAGACACACGTTAAATGCTATACAAAGAGGAGGTGTGTAGCGATTTGATATCTTTAATAGTTATCAAAAATGTAGATCCACTTAGGAAATGCAAAGGTGTGCACTTGTCATGATCCTTCCTTTTATTCAAAATATGAGAGTTTTATATCAACCTAATTTTGATACTTTTCACATCTGTTATAGACGATAACAGTGTAAACAAATTTACAGCTTTCCTATCACATACCAATGCAAATCAAATCCCCATCTAACATCACTACCCACACCAAGACCCCCCACACAGATCACACACACCATATCCACATCATACACTAAGACCCTCACCACACACGCACTCATACTCCAACTACCAATATAAACATATCAACCCACACCAATCACTCTCATCAACCACCCACCCTAACCCTCATCACTCACCCACACAACTCACCCACACCACTTATCCACACCACTCATCCACACCACTCACCCACATCACTCACCCACACCACTCACCCACACCACTCACCCACACCATACACTCACACCAACCTTCCACCCACACACAGACACCACCCACATCACTATTCCCCACTACTCACCCACAGCTTCCAAACACCCACACCACCTAGACCAAAAACACACCGTACTACCCTGTCACACTAAACCACACCACTATCAACATTCACCCTTCCATCATCCATACATACAACAAACAGATCCTCTTTAATGGAAATTTCTTAAACCAAGAATGTTGACTACTTATTTCGATTAAGGCTAGCGATGAGTTATTTACGTCTGATATAACCAATTCGAAGTTTTCCGTATCGACAAAAGGGATATCAATATAAATGTAAGGACATGTCCTGCAACAAAGATTCGTCCTACAAAGGAATCGAACTTACAAGGTCGGTTATGGCTAGCTTTTCAAACGTCGTGTTACAGAATTACTTTTGAGCCTTTGATAGAGCTTGTATATTGTTTCGCTTTATCTCGAGGAAGGATCAGAAAATATAAATTGAATATAAAAATTCAAACCCTTCAGAGAGAAAGTTATCCTCTCTTGAAATTACTTAGCTCTATGAACGCTGTCTCTCTTCGACAAGAGAAGCTGTATTTCAGCTTTCGACAGTGAAACAGGAGAGTTTAAATTTATTTATTTGTTCGTTATTGTCAAGCACAGTTTGAATAATTTACATTATTAAACACATTTTTGTTTAACCTCTTATGGCGCATTATATACAAAATACAGATATTTGCTAACTTTATACCGAAAATTTCCGGAAAATAAATGGGGGTAAATGTTACCATCGGTTTGCGCTTCGTGTTATGGATTGTTAGGAAGTTATGCTTTAATCATTTTCAAATTAAATTGCCTAAATATTCAAAAATTGTATATTTTATTAAATTAAATTAGATTAAAATTATATTAGACTTAAATTATTGTAGGCCTATATTATATAATTAAATTATAAATTAAATAAAATATATATTTATTCGTAATTCATTAACGAATGACGTCATACAATAGCGATTTTTATTACTTGTAAGGAAAGCTACTGTTTTGTTAGTTAGCAGTAAGTTAGAATGTTTATGGAACGAAAATAGTGTCATTATATATTAACGGAAAATATAATTATCTAATGAATATAACATCTTGTTAAACAATTTCATTAATTACTTGATCTCTTTACTTAATTACTTAATTACATGGATATTTAGTAAATTTATTACCGTTATGTTTTACAGCTGTTATTAGAAACTGTTGTGACGGGACTATTTATTACATTCTTGAATTTTGTAGTTCATTACGTTTGGTGAATCTTAATTAACCACTTTAACAATAGCTTATGACTATACGAACTTTAAAATTTGAAAATTTTGTGAAAACTTACTGAAACAGAACGTTTTAGATCCCAATGTGGTGATCTTCATTAATTTATTATAAGTAATAATTTTGATTCTTGAAAAAATATTTTCCCTGAATGTTTTAAGACTCGTTTATTTTACGGGTATTTTTTTGAATATTGTAACACTTTTTTAATTACTATTAATAATATTTTTAATGCTTTAAATTTATTATTTTGTCTTTAATATTCCATATATTTTATACCAAAGTGTTTTATACTTTTCACTTATTTCCGTTGTGACATCACAATATTATTATTGTTTTAAATGTTTGTAACATGTTATTTTTGTGAATATTTGATATATTTACTACCCCAATGTTTTACAGCTGCTTAAATCTGTTGTGACAGGACTACTTGATAATTAATATTGTATCTGAAATTTTATACAGAGCACAGTAGCGTAATTATGATAAATAAATAACAATAACCCTTGACCAATAACCTTCTTCTTTTTAGTCTTAATATGTTTGTAACCTTCTGATGATGCTAACTGTGTTGGCGAAATGTTCATCAAGGGTGTTTAAATATTTGTAGCAAGGGTTATTGTTATTTATTTATCATTGTATCTGATTTTTGAAATAAAATTTTGTCTATATTTTTTAAAAACTCATATTATTAAGGGCATATTTTGAATGTACTGACATCTATGTTTATTTATTGTAATGCTAACCATGTATATTTTTTATTTTTGATAATCGATATATTTTTTTCCATTGTGTTTATACCTTACATTTAATTCCACTGTGACATATAATATTTATTACAATTAATATTGTTAATGTTGTAACATGTTGTTTTACACAAATTTTGATATGATTATAACCCTTATGTTTTACAGCTATTTGTGAATGTTTTGTCCTCACAATTCAATTATCATAGCATATAGTTCAAATTGGTATGTTCTACGGTCTTTTTATGAATAATCTGACACTTAATTTTAATAATAAAGTAATAATTTTAATGCTTTAAATGTATTATTTATAGTTTGATATTCGATGAATTTCTTTTACGTTGTGTTTTATACCTTTCTCTTAATTTTAATGGTGGCATCACTATTTATTATAGTTAATATTTGTAAAGCTGTAACATATTGCTTTACTTGAATTTTGATACGATTATAATTCTTTTTTATACAGGTATTTGTGAAGGATTGACTTCATAATTCAATTATCATAGCATATACAGTAAACTCCCGATTGTCCGTGGGCGGATTAACCGTTTTGCGGATTATCCGGGGTCTGCCATTGTTTTACAAATATCCAATTTGTATTCCAATCAGATTCATTAATGTTTTTTTTAACCACTCAACGCGGCACAATATCCGGTAAAAACAACGATCATAAAAATAAACTAAGCTATCTCAAATAAAGCAAGGATAAACGATAACTGTCCTGTTAGACTGAATTAACCAACTCAAGTTGGGAACAGACTACTGTATATAAGAGACTATGACAAAATGCTTGGACGCCCGAAAACCTAATGCGTATAATAAGATTGTAAACAAATGTCAGCTAATCTCGGCTATAAATAGTCTAGGACGTGACATAAGCATTTTCAATATCTGTCATATACATTATCGATTTTTATGGCTTTGTGACACAAGTAGAAACAAACATTCCGAGTTGAACTTTGAGTGGTTATTATACTTGAATAGGTAGTAGGTAGTTTGAAATTTTTATGCGTTATTTTTATTTCTCTGTCTGTTTTATTAAATTTTATTTTTTGTCATGCAGTATTTTATCATTTGTATTAGTTGATATTTATGTAATTTTTGTTGTTGTTGTAAACCGATAAATAAAACAACATTTTAATGTCTGATACACTGTTTTAATGTTCCAAATAAACCTGTATATGGTAGAAATAAAATTTTTGAGATGAAAACAACGGACACAATAATTAGAGCAAGACAACTCTTTACTGTGCGACAAAATGGTTCTCAAGGAACTTTGATCGCACATTAAAGCTAAATCAATGCTCACAAAAAAAGAGACGAAAGTGACAGATTTTTTTGTTAAAAAGTTAAAGTATTATGTGTAAAGGAAATTACATATGTACATACATACTTACTTTTGACATATACTTATGTACGTATTGTAAATAGTTAGACATATAAATGTACATGTTATAATCCGTCAAATACATCGACATTTTAAATTATTTTCTGTATTTATTTTGTCCTCTGAAGATTATTTGTGAATTGCATTAACCTGGGTCATTATTTGTGTAACTTATGGTATAATAATCGATTAGTTAATGGATAATTCTTGAATATTTTGGCACCATAATTTAATTATAAAATTATTTTTTAATGTTCAAAGTGTATTATTTTTCCTTTGACATTGGATGAATTTCATTTCTAATGTTTTTTATACTATACATTTAATTCCACTGTAAATTATTGTGACAACTTAATTTAATTATATATTAATTAATTATTTATTTTTATTGCCTAAATTGTATTATATTACCTTTGATATTCGATATATTTCTTTTCCAATGTTGTTATACTTTCATTTAAATACACAGTAACATCACTATTTATTATAATTAATATTTTTTATGTTTGAAACATATTATTTTACTTGAATTTTGATATGTTGGAAAATGTTTATTGCCCTTATGTTTTACAGCTATTTGAATCTGTTGTAGCAGCGCAATTTAATAAATAATAACGTAGCTGATATTTGAAAAAAAGCATTTAATTTGAATGTGTTTAAATGGGGTAAGTTTTATGGGTATTTTTTTTGAATATTCTGGAAGCTTCATTTTATTATAATTATTAATATTTGTAATGCTTGTAATGTATTATTTTACTTTTCATATATGATGTACATTATACCTTTCATTTGATTTCATTAATTATATGATTATATTTCATGATTATATATTTTATGTTTGAAAAATATTATTTTACAAGACAATTTTGGTATGTTTTATGGGTACCTTTTAAAAATATTCTGACATCTTTATTTAAATAATAATAATAACAAGTTTCATTTAATTCCGTTGTGACTTCACTATTAATTATTATTAATATTTTTGATTCTTGAAATACATTATTTAACGTGAATATTTTGTATATTTAACACCCTTAGGTTTCACTGTTATTTGAATATGTTGCGAAAGCACTATTTAATAATAATAATAATATGTGTGTTATTTGAAGGTATATTTTACCTGAATGGTTAAACCATCCAAAAACTCGTATGTTTTATTTACATACCTTTGTTGAGACACCTTTATTTAATTATTATTAACAATATTTGTAATGCCTAGAAATCTTATTATTTTATGTTAATATTCGATATACTGTATTTTATACCTTTTATTTAATTCCGTTATGACTTCACTATTATTTATTAATAATACTTTTGATTCTTGAAATTATTATTTTACGTAAGTGTTTGATATACGTATTACTCTTATGTTTTCAGCTATTTGAATCTGCTAAGACAGCGCTATTTAATAATTAATATTATATTTGATAAGCTATTTGAAAAAAATCATTATACCCTCATGTTTGTAGCTCGTATGTTTATAGGAATTTTTGAATATTCCGACACCTTTACCTAATTAATGATAGTGAAATGTTTAAAATGTACGTTCTTACGTTTAATATTCGATATATTTTGTATCAATGTGTTTTATACCTTTAGTGAATATTTTTGTGTATTTGATATACATATGTTTTATAGTATCGTTTAGAATCTCAAGTTTTGATATTATTATTAAACTAATAGTAATATTTTTTATCTTTCATTATTTGACTTAAACAACCATAATATTTCATATCATTGTGAATACAGTGAATACATCACTAATTTTGATGTGTTAACTTATTGAATGTTCGTTTTGTCAAAACATATTTCACACTACATATAATTAATATTGAATTAATAAAATTTTTAAAAATATTAATTTTATAATTTTATTTGAATATTTGTATTTAAAGGCAATTCGTTTTATAGCTGTAATTTGAATGTGATATTTAGTACAACGTTTTAAATTTTTACAGTAATATTTTTGATGTTTAATGTGTTATTTTACCTGAATATTTGATACATTAAAAATCTTTAATTTATTTACAGCTGTAATTTAATCATTGTATTTGGAATATCATTATTTTCGTTGTTTCTTATCTACTTGTTTCCTCTTACCATTTTTAAAAATTTATATCTTCTTTACTTGCTTTTTCTTATAATTTGTTTTCCATTTGTGTTTTCTTCGTCTGTCTTTTTTATACTGTCCTTTCCCTAAACGATTTTTGTCTGTTTTTTAAATATTACGAGATGAAAAATATATTATTATGTTATGTTTATGGTAAATGATAAAAACGTGATTGGTTAGCGAAATATGAGTTTTCCCTAAAACTGGAAAGGTTTGTAAGTAATATAAATAGTCTCATTGATGGTTTGATTTCTTTAAATGATCAAACACCAGAGCCGGGATAGACACAGATAACATGATATGTGTTTTTATATCTCCTCAAGCCCGATGTTCAGCTATGACAAACCTGGCCAAATGAAACTAGTTTATTTTTCTAAATGCATTATTGAGTAGCATACTGTAATGACGTAATGTTATCGCTTATTATTCGATATGGACAAGTGCTTGCAAGAGTAGCGTCGTAGTGGGCAGATGACACGTAGCCATGGTTACGACAGGGTTCATTGAGATTCAAGGCGCTCCGGGTATTCCCTATAGAACCACTGTGCTAGCTCGGCGGGTTTGATCTTGGCAAGATCAGAAAGCACACATCAAATGCAGAACGTGACTTCGGATTCAAGACAATGCAGTAATAGTTAGTACAGTCCGGGTCATTGTAATGGTTTGTGATAAATGCAGTGTTGTTATACTGTACGGAGTCTACATTACCAACCGTGTATCGTGCAAAATGATTACATACAATCTTCTAAGAGTTTGTTAAAAACAACCAAGGAAAATGTGATCTAGTTGCAGTTACGGTGTCCTTCAACCACGTAGCATGTGGCAAGACGTTGTATAGGGTTTACGGACACATTTAATGGTGAAATGAAGACAAACGCTGACGAACAGCTAAACTGTTGGGAGTGTAAAAAATATGAAGCTAAATACGGTGACAGAATAAGTCTCTACAATGGGAACTGACTTTGAAATAAAAGTGAACTAGAGTGTAGTGAGGTGTCCGGACACGTCGTCCCGTGGACATTTTGTCTCATAAAAAATATGGGATATCGTCCCACTTTGGGGTTGGATTTGATAATTATCTGCAAACATCTCTAGGTGGACACTTGGTCCCACCTGAGGGAAGGGTTGAGGAAAGATCCATATATAAACAGTCCTTCCGACAAGTTCTCTCATAAGTTACAATGATGATATTAGTTACCTATTAGGATTTTTTACCTATCAGATTTACAGCATTTATTTTTATAAATATTAGTATCATAAAGACACAAAAATGCATATAAAACCATCAGGGTTTAGTGAAATATTTCAGTTGTTTAAGCAATGTATTTCAGCGACGAATAATATCAATTTATAATATAAATCAATACTACTGTATACAAATAAACAGAGATATGTTTCTTTGTATCACGTTTCTATCAAGAACTAGTTGAGATAAGCTTAATATTATTAAAAGATATTTATATCAGTATTTATTTACAAAACTAAAGAGAATGGTCGTTGGTTATGTGTAAAATAGGTATGCGTCAAAAGATATGGATCTTCCTCCTGAAGACATGAACTGTTTTTGAACACAGCTTAGGTTAGGTTACAGCAGGTTACGATAGGAAGTTAGGTTTGGTTAGATTAGGTTGGTTTAGTTTAAGTGAAGTTATTTACCTTTATATAAAAACAGGACATTAGAAGAAATGTTTATAATTCCATCATCTTTTTAAGGTTAGTAATAAGAGTTGTTGTGGTTAGGTTATGTTGTTAAGGTTATTTTAAGTTAGGTTATTTACCTTACGTAAAGAGAAGGCATTGGAAGAAACCACTACACTTTTTATCATCTTTTTAGGGTTAGTTATAAGAGTTGTAGTTAGGTTATGTTGTTTAAGTGGGGTTGGTTTAGGTTAACTTAGATTATTTACCTTACGTAAAGAGAGGACGATAGAAGAAACCGATATAATTTCATCGTCTTGTTGGATTAGTAATAAGAGTTGTCATGGAGACAGTTACTCAATACCAATACCACATGAGAAAGGAATGAATATAGCTTTTACACCCTTGGGAAAGAGATTCACCCGAAACAAGCATTTGATTAGAAGGCTAAGGGTCTATTTCAACTAAAAATTAACGGATCACAAATCACATTTTTTAATAAGAAAAAGATGGGTGTCCCCGTATATATTCATTCCGGTTGAAAAAAAAGACAAACGTAATCTACAAAATTAATTATTTAAAAAAATTGTCATTTAGGAATCGTATGTTTAGTTCGTTCATATAGAGATACAAGTATTAATGTACAATCACACGTGATTTTTATATTAAGTAAAAGTAAAACTAAAAACATACATTGTTGTTATCGAAGGTACAAGTTTTAAATTAAATCCTTAGTTATGGCTGTTTCAAATTTTTCGAACAATAGGAATATTAGTCGATTGTATTATTCAAAACTCTGTGAAGTGAGATGACTAATTGCGTCATCAGCGACGGAATCGGAGCAATTTATTTCCCGGTTTTGGAAACTGAATTACACGGGAAGTTTATTGGGTTGTAGTGAGATTTATGCCATTCCCCTTCGACAGAACATGTTCTTAGATGCTCCTTCTTTCTCAGCGTCTTGTATATAGCTCGCTGGATCTATTTAATCTTGATCAGAATCATAATTACGTTATCGGAACTATCTATTTTAAAGAAAACATAAGTGTCACAATTTGAGACGTTTCGGTCCATCAACAAAAAGAATGGAAATTCCTCGAGTTTCTCGCGTGATTTTTCGATTCCTACTATTACTTCACACTCTCGTTACATACTTTATACTTTCGTCCCATTCGGCTTGAAACAAGTGATAACATATGATTTCATGAGACAGCTGATTTCATGATATAGGTTTTGTGGTAGTTGTTTTAACGCATAGGCTATGCTATTTTATTTTTAATAATTGTAATTATTTAATAAAAATTAAACTCTTCTTTGTTGGCTTAAGTAAGAATTGATTTTAAAACAACATTGTTTATGTTACCTGTTTGTTACTCAAGATAAAAATTAACTTACGGGACCAGTCTGATCACGTGGTCACGAAGCAATGAGTTTATCTTGAGGCAGGCGCCTTTGCAGGTACATTGATTTTCTTTCGATTGTGTCCGTTCAAGCGCATGCACGGTCTTAACTTCAACAGGTGCTTGTCGCTCTGTGGTCTGCTCACAGTACGTGTATTAATAAATACCCAACAGTTAACAATTATATTATTGAGCGGTTGGATAAACAAAGGCGATGCTGTTAGAGATTGCAGGTTAGTTTCTTTAGGGGGTAAACACTAGAGTAGGTTCCTATTCGTGATAATTTGAAAGTTCCAAGGTGGCCTCCTATAATACTACTTGACATTTTCATCCATCCAAAGATGGGGTCAGCGTACCCACTACCAGTTTTCCTCACATATGTAACCAGTATTTACTGAGGATGATCTAACACTGAAGCCAAATAATTACTTCACCTAACCAACTCTTGCAATCATTCAAGCAGAGGTGTACAACTCCTAAATATCAGAGTATAAACTAAACAGAAGTAAAAAAAGTAATATAAATAAATTGAGATAGATAATAATAATTATTTACACAACTAAATAAAGAATTTAAATACACATTATTTGAAACACACTACAAACATGCAAAATCAATATCAAATTTTCAAAACTAAAAAAAAGTGAAATATAATATAATGATGAGGGTGCCAATAACACAGAAGGTGGCAAGGTCACGGAGTTAGGAAATTTACATTAATTTTACACTCAAATTAATATTAAAAACAAGTGGAATAAACCCTGATTAGACAGCGGCAAACGTGAACTCAATCTGTAAATTTGTTTACGGAGACGTGGGTTAGATTGAGGGGGGCGGGTAAATTGAGCGTGTGTGAAAGGAGGAGAAAATTGAAAGCAAGTGAAGGAAGCATTCAATAACTCTAGTACAAATATTAACTTCATTTTGCTGCCTAAACTTTGTGTAAATATACAACCCTTAAAACAAATTACGGGTGTGTTGTGGAAGGAGAGTGGTTGGTTTTATCCCCATCGTTTATTTATGAAATGTAAAATGATAAAATATTTTTCTATTTAAATAAATTGCAGATTTAAAACAGAATAACTAATTTAACTGTATGTTGTTTCTAGACCTCTGGTTGAATATCCGTCCTGTGTGCGCTGGGGGATAGATTTAGTTCAAGGCTTGGAGAAATTTTGTTGTATGTGGATCAAACGTCAAATTTAAATCTGTTGCCAAAGTTTTTACCGGGTGGTATTCTTGGTAAATTAACTATCCTTGATATATAAAACCTCTTCTCTTTCATTCCACTGCGGTTACATGCTACGTTTGACGGTAGGTGGTAACCATTATTGGTTTTTCGTCTGGAAAAAATACTTTCTAAGTTTCTGTTGCCTGCAAGAATATCCTGTTATTCTTATATGTTTGGCTGCACATTTTGTATGACACAAAGGCAAAACAATGAAATTGAAGTGAACAAGGAAGCGCTTTTTTGAGGCCCAAGACTAATTATAAATAAAGGTTTATCTTTAAGCTTTAAGGTGGCCGGACATTTGAATTGTCTTCAGTTACGTTCTCAAGATACATAGAGGTTTTGCGAAAAACACATCGTGCAGAAGTAGTGACAAGTTGAAATTATAAAGGTGCGGGCGAGTTATGTTAAAACTTATATACAACATCGTCTCCTGAAGTTGTGGATAAAGAAACAAGCAGAAGAAAGTTAGAATAAGTAAGAAATAAGAAGAAGTAAAGTAAGAAGGTTAGCGGGAAAGGAGTATACGTGCATTCCATCGCTTGACGAGGTCCTTTATCAGCTTGATATAAACGTGTTTACATGACGCAACAAATGTAGTGTAACGATGTAGGTCATACGTTCTAAATGGAACAATAAGGGCTCGTGGGCAGTGGCGGAACTAGACTTTGCGGAGCCTATGGTGTGGGAGGGGTGTATGGGACGTTTTTGAAAATTTCATGCTCAAAACTAAAATTTATGCTGTTCCAAGTTATTAAAACGTACACCTAATGTAGCAGGTATGACGTAAGTACTTTCATAAAAAGAGTCGGCGAGCGATAAATCGTACATATAGTATTATGTAATAACAATAAGGAGGAAAACATACAAACACGCAAGATAAACAATCGCGTTGAGTTACACTTACACGGACTGTTTTAAAAAGACAGTTTAAGGTTCATTGGCGTAAAAAAATAAAAACAGTTTTGAAAAAGGCAAATCATTGATGCGGGGCCCTGAGTCACTCGGTTTGCCCGTATCGGGTATGTGGCCAGGTATATTCCAACAAAACATTTTCTACAGGTTTTAATATGATGAATTCTTGAGTTAATTAAATAATTACTACTGAATTTCTGAAGAATACAAGTGCAAATGATTTATTTAACTAGATCGATACTCATTACACTTTTGGTATTACTTGTAACCAGACTTTTTGTTAACTAAAGGTTGTTAAATTGTTAACTTACACTTGGAGGAAACGTTTTCCTTGGGGGCTGAAGAAGTCGTAAGACGAAATCGGTTCCTCCACGTCTAAGTTACCAACTTAACAACCTTTAGTTAACAAAAAGTCTGGTCGCAAGTAATAGCAAAAATGTAATAAGTAATTAACAACCAGCTCGTCATGAATAGCAATAATATTTCCATATTTAGATTGTTACTTAAGACAATTTCAATCTATTATTTATTCCAAACGAGTTATATTAATTTCCCCAAGTATTATTAATGAGAACTCTTAAAAGTTTCTTTACCCATTACAGCTTCACATCAAACATGTTTCTTTTGATCAATGTTTTTTATTTACGTCTTGATCGTTGTCTAAGGATCATGTTTACAAACGTGAAGAAATGGTAAAATAAATATTAAAATTTAATATAAATTGATAGTACTTGACTAAACAGATTATTATGTAAAATTCAACTAAATAGATAAAATCTGGGATCTGTTTTTTTTTTTTTTTTTGAATAAAACAAAACGAATTAAATTCTACTTTCTCCGACAGCCTCCTCTTAGGTTACTCTCTGGGTTGCTTGTTTAGGCTTCTGGATATAATCTCTCTTTTTTAAATTCAGTCCAGCCTTTCTCTGTTCCCATTCCGATGACACTTATTCACACTGTAGAGCAGTGGTTCCAAAATTTTTCATTTCACGTACCCCAAAAAAGTTTTTCCAATGGAAAGTACCTCTTATTCCTTGATGTGGTTAAGACAAAGAGTGGTCGCCTGACTGCTTTGTAAATAATGGATGGCGCGGGGGCACCCGGCTGTGTATACGATATTTTTGCGAGGACAACACGACAGACTTTCCCCTGAAATTTTTATATAATTAAATCGTAGACCCATTTCTGCATTTGTATTGTTCACTTAAATCTGGAATGTATATTCCCCATCGCTTTCTATTCTGTGATTTCAGTCACACACAAACATAGAAGTTCCTCGCAATTTCCGATCAACAACACATGATCTATCTTGTCAACTACTAGTGTAACCTCGTATTTGTTTCAAATTTAAAGTGTCAAATAAAGAAGTCCGCCATTACTGGTATTATTTTCGCGTACCTCCGGGGGGTATGAGTACCACACGTAGGGAACCACTGATGTAAAGTATCATATCTTGAATAACATCACAACAATAAACCAATCTTAAACAGGAGACTTGCTGCCAATATTCGTCTCTTCAAACAACCTATTAAAAAACTCCAAAATCAATTTATTATTATTCTCTGCTAATTCCCCTTTCTATAACAACCCAACTTTGGAACAACATTAGTGGTATATTCTTTCCTTAGAGTTCCTTACTTAGCACCAGAGGTAGTGCCACGTCTCCTCTTTCTCGACGTCCCCCCCCCCCCAGTTTCAGTTTGCTTCCTTAGCTCCCAAATACGAAGCTTCATATGCATTTCAGCCAATCAGATTATGGTTTACAATTCTTTAGCCAATACACATATATTTTGTAAAGGTTTTTATTTTAAATATGGTAGGTATTTTCAAAAGGTTCTACTCTTTTAAAACGAGGTTTTTACTATAATAGACAATTTTTTGGTTCTCTTACAGAGCCCTAGCAGTTTAGAAATATATACAAAGCACATCTGTTCGCCAAATACATAGAGCTCGCCAGCCTTTTACTAACTATTGATTTATATCGCTACATAATCATTGAATTAGTTTTGCATGGTTTGTCTTTTTGGTATGCAAATTTCCTTACTACAACATATTTTTGCCGTGAAAAATAAATAATAAAATAAGTCTTAGACTTTTCAATTCTTTCTGTTATTCCACACTTTACTTATGTATATATATAAAATAAATAAGAGAAATAAAAAAAATAATTGATTGAATTATACAACTGACACCTTTTCGTTGGCAAAGTATTTTTCTCATTTTTTCATTGATACACAAGAATACATATTTAATTATATATATAGTTCAAAATTTCAATCGTTAATAAAATACTTTTTATTCATCCACTCAATTTCAAATACATATTTTTAGCTTGTCGTGAATAACACTTGATTTTAATAAAGTTTTTTCAAATTTTAAATGAATTTAATTTAGTTATTCAATTCCTTCTATTAGGTCACTCTCTCCTGATATGTAGCTTGTAGAAATTTGCAATCGTTAATGAAATTTGTTTTTTTACATCCAATCAAGTTCAAATACATTTCTTTTATATTGGAAGACAATTGATGTTAATAAAGTTTTTTTCAAATATCTATTCAATAATTAAATTATAAAAATTTAGAGGGTCTAGTCGAATTTAAACGTAGTATCTTCATGTTCGAAGTCTAGCACTTTGGCATTAGCCAATCACCTCAAAGTTATAAATTTAGTTCTCAAAGATGTATATGAATTTTTCTTTTCCTCTCATGTGTTGTCTAACGAAACCTCCATTGCACAACCCTAGATTGTTGCCATGGTTACCACACAATATCATAAATATTGCTCTAGGATTAAAAATAAATGAAAAGAATAAAATAAACAAACAGGATTAACGGTATCGAACCTGATTTCACAAACTGTCAATGTGAAATAAGCAAAAAGAACGATAACACAATGCAAGCGACAAAAAAAGAAAGCTTATAAATAGTAACAAACAAAAATAATAGTCCAACATCATACATAGAGAGAAAAATGGAAAATTCCAATGAAATTCGCTTTCTATTTTGGCTACTTAATATTGTTATTCTGACGGATGGATATACATATTTATATTAATTGTAATTATAAAATAAAAAGACACTAAAATAAAATTTTTCTTTGTTGATTTAACTATGAATCTACTTTTAAAAAAATTTCATATTACCCGTTTTAGATTTATATTGGAGAAAACGTTTCACAAAATGAAGTATAGTTATTCCGTCTTGATTGGCAGAAAATAAGTGACAACATATGATTTCATAAAACAGCTTGTTTTATGTTATAGGTTATGTGGTAGAACAGCTATTTTAACGGTTGTGTTAATTTATCTATAGTATTTCTAATTATTTAATTAAACGTAACTAAAATAAAATATGCCTCTGTTGACCTAGGTAGGAATTGACTTTAAAAAAATATTTTGTCTATTACTTGTTATGCCATTGAAGTAGTAAGGGGGTAGCAGTAAGGAGAAATATACAGACGACGCACAACCAGTTTAATTCAAGATGTTTTGATGATGACGTTTATGTGAAAACGCTAAATGGAAAGTAACAGAGTTGGGGACGCGTTAACTTGTAGTTCAGATTTCTCAACCAGTTGTTCGCGTGCAACCGCTCTTTTATTAAAGATAGGGTGAGACGCAGCAGAGCGAGAAACGAAACGCCAACGAAATTGCTTTTTGCAGGTTCTTAATATCAAGAGAGACTGGGTGTTTGGTTAATGGGCGCTGTATGGAAGCGCGCTGTTTTTATTTCTAGGCTTGCCAAAGCTCAGTTTCCCGCATTGTTCAGTATTTGCATTGTAAATTAATCGGGCTGTTGAACAAAACGTGAAGAAGTCACAATGCAACGCACGGTTTTCCACCGTGTTTCAAAGAGTTTTTTGTTAAAAATATTCCTGTAAAAATACTGAATAATAATTTTAAAAAACTTGCTCCTTTTTGCGGACTCTATATCCAATACAGTTACTAGGAAACTGTGACCGGCGTACGAGAAGAACTCTGGCCCAAGGCAGGACAAACTATAAGGTCATTCCAAAAAATATATCTTAAACAATATGTTAGCTCTACAGAAAATCACAATGCTCAAATTGGGTCATATATATGATTTGTTTTGTGCTCCCTTTCTTAATAAAATACAGTAGTATGTTTACCTATCTGTAAATACTTATATTACTTACTAAAATATAACTACTAAACTACCGTACGGTTAGGTTATGTTTGTAAGTCAGGAATACATCGACAGCGCATGCGCAGAATTGAAAACCGAGCGTGACTATTTCTACACCAGGGCTCTTCTCGTGTGCCGGTGACAGTAGTTCCTCTCGCTCGCATACTTTCCCAGAGATAGCCAGTAAACGGCCCTCTTGGCATACAGTTCATATTAAGTCTCCTACTGGTATGATACCCTACACACTCCAACGGCCGACCTTTATATTACATCTACGTATTCCATCCTTATATTTATTTTGGCTCTCCCTATCGTATATTAGTAGCCTATAGGTAGTAGAGGTTTCTAAATATGCCAGGCAAACTAACGATGTTTGTGCTGTATACAGCAAACCCAAAAATCACCAATGAAAATATATGTCGTACATCGACTCATATTACTGCCTGACGATGGCTAGCTTAACGTTGAAACAACCAGGAAGACCTGGTCAAAATATGACCCTTCCCTGCATAACCTGCTTAACTACATTCTGTGAACTGTCGAGCAGAATCTGCTGGTGGGGTGTAAGCCCAAACGTATTAAAAAAAACTCTCTTCATTATAATAGCTGAAACTTTCAATGGATTCCCAAGGGTGAATTCTTTATAACAGTATTCCAATTTATCAAAATCGTATTGCATTTATATAATGTTAATTTATATAATGAATATGCTAATACTACAATAATTTTTATAACTTGGTTATACAGGAATTTGAATTACTAAATTTGTTTGAAGTTTTTAACGGATTTAAATTACAATTTAATTACAGTTAAATAACTGAAAAAGGGATTCATTCGTTGTTTTAAAATTTTCTTAAATAATAATGCAAAAAATGTATATAACTAATGCTGACTTAAATACAAGAAAATGTATATTTGATTAATGAAAATTATTTATTAGTTTCTTTGACTGTCTTTTTATTTTACATGTTTGTAATAAAGTTCCTAATCTGTCTTGGTATTCTCTAAAGACCTGTTATTTCTAATCTAAAATATTTTATCCATACACAATTTATAGTTAACATATTACGTATATCACAAATATCTTATAAGTAAACATGACATATAATAAAACATTTTGTATTATATAAAAACATATACTGTATATATAGAAATACTGAGGAAATAATATAGCCTACAACTTATAAATAGATATTTTTACAATGTCTTTTGAAACCTTGTCTCCATTTAGCGATCTTTTGATTACTCAAGGCTTATAGGCTTTAAATAATTTTTATCTGAAATATCTGGAGTTTTAAATACTTGATGATGAAATTCTCGGCCTAAATCATACATTTAAATATAATTTAGTTTTCTCTGGTTTTGCATTATTTTTCTGATGATGATTAAACTACTAACATTGTCTGTTGACAATTTTATATTACATAGATTCTCGTTTATTTTCATTATTTATGATTTTACAAATATTCTATATGAATTATATCTTCTTATACAAATTTAGGCGTTTAAGAGGGAAAGTAAAGTCATCGTTGAGTAAAATATAGATAATTTTATTTTATATTTTTATATGTTAGATTATTTAAACATTTTATAAATAATTGATTTAAATGATTTTGCAGTACTTCCTCATGAGTTAATTCTTAACGTTAGCTTCTTGCATTGATGAAGATCGACAGACCCTATCTTCTGTTGTGACAAGTTTGCACATTTTAAGTTTAACGTTATATTGCCATTTTGAATGATAAAAGTTAACGATTTTGCGACCGTGAATATACGCCTATATCCGGAGATATATTAAGAAATTGGAAATATTGTAGTTCTCCATATTGGGTCCGCCTTACACCCACTAGTGACGCATGATTTTATTTCTAACGTTACCCATTTGAAATATAAAATCCAATTTCTCACTTGTACGTTTTACGTTTCATCGCCCTCTCTTTTCATCCAGACTTAGGCTCTAAGTTTTGCTTATCTCTGTTCTTTGATCATGGAGAATATACCTTGAGTTACCCTCTCTGTCCTAGATATTACAACATTGCATACATTTGGCATTACTTCGTTGAAATTATGTTATAAAAATACTTTAATAACAATTTTCTTTTTGAAATTTGAAGACGGTACTTGGCCGTCTCAATACACGCTAGGCACTGTCCATCTACAAATCTGATCAGGGAGTTTTACTATGATATATTCAAAAAAAATAAGGAACTGCTCCTTTATACGTAGATGGAGTGGAGGTGAAGAAAAACTTGGTTAAAGTTTGCTTTTATATAGAAATGTATGTAGTCATGAATTTAACAGATCTTATCTGCAGCACTAACATTCTTTCTTTCTCTTACACACACTCACACACGCACACACTCACACATACACACACACACACACACACACACACACACACACACACACACACACACACACACACACACACACACACACACACACACACATAAACACACACACACACACACACACACACACACACACACACACACACACACACACACACACACACACACACACACACACACACACACACACACACACACATTCACACATTCACACATACACGAACACATACACACACACTCTCACACATACAAGCGCACGCTCGCGCTTATATTCACAGGTGAAAAACTTGAAGGAGCGCCGAGACTATAAGAGCTTTCAGAAGAACCCCAAAGATGAAAAGAGTTTAAGTAGGCGGAGTAATACGAGAATATACGAAGTGATCCGATCTCAAAGACTTATTATAGCGTGCAGCTCACCCCCGATTTTAGCGGCGAAGTGGCAAGGTCGTCATTACCGAATCAAACTAATTTTTATCGAAAGTATATGACTTGAGAATTTTTCTGTACAAAGTTACCGCAAATTACCCCATCGGAACATATTTAAAATAACGAAAGTTGTCATTTTTTATATTTTCTAAATTTAGTGAAATTTTAAGTTTAATTCGTCATATCTCGGCTGGTTTTGGGTATATTAGTTTGACATTTTGACTGGAACATATTTTGATAATGTACTAAATGATGGTATAAATTAGAAATAATAATATTCAACCACAACACAATGGCGGATTTGTTTGTAATTTTCAGTAATTTATAGGCACTTTTTTAAAATTAAAAAGTTGTGTTATAAACCTTAGAATTTTAATACTTTATAAATTGTACATTATTGCTGATAACCTAAAGTTATTTTTTGGAAAGTTTTGCGTTTTTATATAATTTCGTTAAAAAGTTGTAACGATTTATATTTTAAGCGACAGAATCCGTCTGTCTGATACGGTCACAAAAGCAGAGCATTTTATAAAATCTTTCTGGCTTCCATTATTATTATTATATTAAAATTTTAAATATATGTATTAATTTAAAAAAATTAAGTTTAATAAATCATGATAAAGTTACTGTTGCCATCTTTATTCATTTTATTTCTTAATACAATTCAATTTGATTTATATGTATGATAATATTTACTTTAAAATCATCACCTGATAATGCTTTATTGCAAAAAAAACACAGTTCACAGATAACCTCCATATTATTTAATTAATAATCTGTATGAAAGAAATATTCACTATCACAATATAAAGTTATATATTCTTAAATATTGTTGAGAGACGTTGCCCGTGTTTTATACAATGCCCTAATATCATACGCATAATAACACTAAAAAATTTCGCGATTTAATCGTCTACTGTTCATACATAGAGCAAACTTGTTTGTGCATGTCAGCGAGAGCGGGGAATGTCGCGTGCGTATTACTGGTTTCAAAAATTTAAATAAAATTAAATTGTATTAATAAATAAAATGAATAAAGATGACAACATTAACTTTATCATGATTTATTCAACTTAATTTTTTAAAATTAATACATACATTTAAAGTTTTAATATAATAATAATGTAAGCCAGAAAGAAGCTATAAAATGCTCTGCTTTTGTGACCGTATCAGACAGGCGGATTCTGTCCCTTACGCGCGCACAAAATATAAATCGTTACAACTTTTTAACGAAATTATATAAAAGCGTAAAACTTTTCAAAAAATGACTTTAGGTTATCAGCAATAATGTACAATTTGTAAAGTATTAAAATTCTAAAGTTTGTAACACAACCTTTTCATTAAAAAAGTGCCTATAAATTACTGAAAATTACAAACAAATCCGCCATTTTGTTATGATTGAATAATATTATTTCTAATTTATACCATAATTTAGTACATTATCAAAAGATGTTCCAGTTAAAATTTCAAACTAATATACCAAAAAACAGCTGAGATATGACGAGTTAAACTTAAAATTTCACTAAATTTAGAAAATATAAAAAATGACAACTTTCGTTATTTTAAATATGTTCCGATGGTGTAATTTGCGGTAACTTTGTAGAGAAAAATTGTCGTCATATACTTTCGATTAAAATTAGTTTGATCCGGTAATGACAACCTTGTCACTATTTCGATTTCTATATCGTTTTTTGGGGGGTGAGCTGCACGCCTATTAATATTAATGTAAGGATTACATACACTAAACAATTACAACACAAGCCTGATGGTAAAAGGAAGTCGAAGTAAATTGCGTAAAGAATAACCAAACACACGCTATAGTAACTATAAATTGAGCTGTACTCCGATTCTTTGCTCTGGTAAATATATATTTATTCGTAAAGGCCATTTTAAATATCCCGGAGCAAAAAGGATTCCGTATGAAACTTAGAACGCTGAACTCAAAGAAAACACCAAATCTCGCTCAACCAAAGGTAAACACCGTTCCTGGCTTTGCAAACGACTCGTGAAACTTCTTTGGCAACTGTTATTTACTTGATGTGTTTGCCGGGAGTCCCCCAGGAGAAAGTTTAGTCGTTGTTTGAAGGAAAACAATTGGAACACTTTCTCAGCAGTAAACTTGGTTAGCGGGATTTGGACCGTAAGAGTTTTGTTTTGTTTCCTTTGTAAGATTCAACAACATTGGCGGTGTAATTACATTATTCACCCGTTCCTTTTACACCGATAAATCTGCGCTGTAGGACGTGACTTGGCATAAGCAACCCTAAGGGTGGCAACATTGCCAAACGGGGCATTGCCAGGGGGTATAAGGGTAGACATCTCCCAAAGACATCGATAAATTTGCGCTTGCAAGACGCGACTTGCCAGGGATGTAACGGGGATTTACATGCAAGGGAATAACTAGTGGACGTCTCCCAATGACACCAATTACTATAGTTCTGCTTTCGGTGAAGATGCTATTATGCTTTCACACAGATCAGGTTATAACAGTTTTAAGTGATTCTTGAATTTCTATTTGCTATTCAGAATCCCTTTTAATAGATGACTAGCGTTTCCCGGCGTACGTTGCTGCTTTCGAAATCATAATTTTTGCAATAATTAAAGCAAAACAAAAAACTGCAAATCTGAATAATTATATTCCATTTACTGCAATGATAGAGAATAGATAATGATTTTCTTCATTTCATTAGGTGTATAAACATACAAATTTTAGGTGTACCAACATGTGAGAACACAACATATAAATTATTGGTGGTAAAAACTCGAATGTTCCAAATTTAATCCAGCAATGGTCAATGATTCTCCTTGTGTCTATTATGTTTATTGCAAATGCAATACGCAAAGGAAATAGTTGTCGTTTGAAATCAATGGGTAAATCTGATGAAATCATCGGTATTCATGGAATTAAGATAATGTTCCTTTGAACTTGAAAACCTCTGATTTCTGCCCGGATCAAGTTGGGTTTCAGATTTTTTGTGGTTATTCTGGTACCGTTGCACACCTTTCCCAACAATCCCAAGCCTGTGGGGCGGAGCCCTGTGGATGGATCTACACCAAACGTCACTCGCACCATCCTATTGATGTTAAACAAACCCTTTAAATTTCATCAATTTAAACCGCTGTATAGCGGATTAGGCGTCCATAAGATAGATACATATATACATCAGTTTTTGAACCATCCTAAGCCTCCGGGGCGGGACCCTGTGGATGGATCTACACCAAACGTAACACGATCCATCTTGCAATTATGTTAAACAATCTCTTTAAATTTCGTTATCTTCTGTTCAGCGGTTCAGGCGTCTATAAGATACATACAAGACACGTACATATATACAACGGTTTTTGAAACATCCTAGGCCTCCGAGGCGGAGCCCTGTGGATGGATCTACACCAAATGTGACACAAACGATTTTGGGAATAAGTTAAACAATCCCTCCAAATTTTGTTAACCTTTGTTTAGCGGGTTAGACGTTCATAAGACACATACATCGGTTTTGGAACCATCCTAAGCCTCTGGGAGCGGAGCCTTTTGGTTGGATATACACCAAACGTAACATGAAGCATCCTGGTAATTTTAAACAATCCATTCGAATTTCATTAACTTATGTTCACTGTTTAGGGACACAGTTATATAAATCAGTTTTTGAGCCATTCTAAACCTCTGGGGCGGATTCCTGTAGATGCACCTACACCAAACTTCACAATAACCATCCTGAATATATGTTAAATAATCTCACCAAATGTCATTAAAATTTTCAGAGGTTTAGGCATTTATAAGTACATACATACATCGGTTTTTTAACCCCTCTAAACTTCATAAACTTCTGTTCTGCGGTTTATGCGTCCATAAGATACATACATTAGTTTTTGATCCATTTCAAGCTTCTGGGGCGGAGCCCTGTGGATAGATCTGCACCAAACGTTACATGAAATGTCTTGGAAATATGTTATAAAAATCTTTTCAAATTTCATTAACTTCTGTCCAGTGGTTTTGGCGTCCATAAGAGACATACGTACTCACAAACATACATCAATTTTTGTCCAAAAAATCGTATGCCTCTTTGGCGGAACCCTGTGGATTTATCCACACCAAACCTCAAAGAACCATCCTGGGAATATGTCGAACAATCCCTCTAAATTTCATAAAATTCTGTTCAGCGGTTTAGGCAAACATAAGATACATACATCGATTTTTGACCCATCCTAAGCATCTAGGGCGAAGCACTGCGGATGGATCTGCACCAAACCTCAAACGATCCACCCTTCAAATATGTAAAACAATCCATCTAAATTTTATAAACTTCTGTTCAGCGGTTTAGGTGTCCATAAAATACATTCATCAGTTTTTGGATCACCGTAAGCTCTGGGGTGGACCCCTGAGAATGGATCTGAACCAAACTTTACATGAAACGTCCTGAGATATGTTAAAAAAACCTTTCCAAATTTCATAAAATTCTGCTCAGAGGCTTAGGCATCTATAAGAGACAAACATACACACATACATATATAGCCTACATCGGTTTTTGAACCATCCTAAGCCTCTGGGGCGGAGCCCTTTGGATTGATCTGCACCAAACCTCAAAAGAATCATCCTGGGAATATGTCAAACAATCCCTCTAAATTTCATAAAATTCTGTTCAGCGGTTTAGGCATACATAAGATACTTACCTCGATTTTTGAACGATCCTAAGCCTCTGTGGCGGAGTCCTGTGGATGGATCTGCACCAAACTTTACATGAACCGTCGTGGGTTATGTTTAAAAAATCTTCCCAAATTTCATTAACTTCTGTTCAGCGGTGTAGGTGCCCATAAGATACATACACACACATATATACATTCATCGGTTTTTGAACCATCCTAAGCCACTGGGGTGGAGCCCTTATGATAGATTTACACCAAACTTCACAGGAACCATCTTATATATATGTATATATAAATATACACATGGACGATATTACATATAGGCCCTATGTGACCTTCTTGATGTGATCCTAGTTGGATCGTGCAAAATATGACCATGCTTAATTTACCCTTTTGGAGGCTCCGGTGTTACTCTTAAGCAGGACCTGCCAGTGAAACTCGTTCTTGGACTTTCTTTAGAAAACTTACTATCTTTTAAACTAGCTCAATATTTTTTAATTTTCATGTTGTAACATTATGCCTTTACTTTATTGGATTTAACCCTTTATGCATTCAAATACTATGTATATATGTTTTGGCAACCACTAATTCAATAGTTGGATAAAATTTCAATTTTCTATTTATTTAATAACACAGGATATTGTAGAAATAAATTAAAAAGATTTCTCATAATAATTTTAATAGCTTGAATCATTTAAGTTTTACTAGAGCAATAATACATAAAATAAGTACATTTTGTTTCAATTATCTTGCATTTCATAATTAACAGAAAACATTTAAACAGAAAATATTTAATGGATACATTTATTTTTAAATACCTTTAATCTACTCGTGGTTTTAAATACTGTTTATGAATTCTTGTAAAATGAAAAATTCTTCTCTTGAATTTTCTTAAACATTTCATGTATTAAATAATTATTGATTACATTTTCCCCAGCTCTTTAAATCAAATGTGATCTCTAATTCTTACATTATTCTCTCTTAAATGTTCACCTTTAAAAAATCCATAAATTCCTGAAACTAATAGTCATTTACCAAGTTTTAAATTATTACGTAGTATTGCGTAAAATTGTCACATTTTTTTGTTAATAACTTGAACTTTTATAATATTTTGCCTCCTATACTTACATTGAAGATGACTTAGTTTTTGGTCGAAATCATTTTACTGATTTTAATTAGATCTTCTTTTGCTGGTTTCTTTGTAATTATGAATTATAATTATAATTAATATAATATTATTAATATTAATATATAATATTAATATATAATATTAATATATTATATATAATATAATAATACAATATAATATTATTATATTAATATTATTAATTATAATTATGAATTGTAATTATCTTTGCTATTATTCCGTCTTTAAAATGTCTTTTAAATAATTTATATGGAAAACCTGTCTTTCTGTAAAACTGACTTATTTCCTGACGTTAAAATAATTTAAAACATTTCAATTAATTGTAAATATTTTTAACAAATTTCTCTTTTTAAAACCTAATTAACAAAACTATTTCGAGTGAAGTAATTGCTCATCTATTTAAAATTCAAAGTTTTGAAATATATTTTTTTGAAAAAAATTCACTTAATTTTAACTAATACAATTGATGGAAAAATTACTTGCTATAGTTCTCACTGCCTTCGTCCTCCATTCCTGTCCCATAGATTTAGCTGAGGCGGGATTCCTTCTTCTTTTTAGCTCCTCAGGGTTGTCGGACAACGAAACTGTGATAAGTCGTAAACGAAATTAATTACATTGTTTAAAATTGAAATACTGAGTGCCGACTCAAAGTTTATAACTTTCGTTATAAACTAGCGATAGAAAGAATCTTGCAGAGCCTCATCTGGCCTCTGGGTCTAACCACAAACCATTATAGTAACGTTCAGCAACAGTCAAATTTTTATTTTTCGGCACTCCTCCATACATTACTGCGTTTTCGTATGCATGGATTCACCGCTACTTCCCCCTCTCTCCTCCCTCCAGCTCATGGTCTAACGTTTAACGTAAACCATGGGCCTGTCGTAGTTGATGTTTTCTGTATTGAACCGTCTTACAAATCGGCCTCTATTGTCACTATTAATTATTAAACTAAATTTAGACTACTTAACTAAGTGAATACTTAGTCACTTTACTTTTAACTGGAAACTAATGTCTTGTTTAAGATCTCTTTCCTAAATCCAAAAAAAGGATTAGTTTAGACCCAAGAAATCAGATGATAACATCAACGAAATTGGTCAAGTTGTAATACAGATTAAAATGAACAAAATTCTGAAAATGAAAAAAGATTTGAATTGAAAATATAAAACAGCAAAAAATTACCGAGGCTACGAGTTAATTTTGAACACGCCAAAATGATAGATCAAGATATTTCTTATCATTTTGCCAGTCCAAAGCCTAGAAAAGTGTGATGGAAATCAGGTATAATAGATAAAGTTTTAAAGGATCTCCAGTCCCGAGAAACTAAGCGAAACCTATGTTTAGCTGAGAGGTAAACTCATTTATGCAGCTCAATGATTTTAAAAGATCCGTGGACGCCTAAAAGTTGTACGCAAATTTCGCCTCTCACAATGTTCTGACTTCAAAGCTTACCCTCGTCAAAACTTGATCATGTACGCATCTTTCGCAATATTCCTGCTGTACGCATCTTTCGTGTATTTATTCTTTACACTTGTAGAAACTCGCCGGGTCATTTGTTTGTTTTAACAATTCTATCCTACGATTAACTCAGGCAAACTGGCTTTCTGTTTAATCGTTGTAATAAAGACACGTTACATTAAAATTCTCGTTTGTGTTTACGAAAAAGATTTAATTTTGAAAAAATTAAAATAGTCAAAATATTACACTTTAAATACAATTTGCTTCATAATATTAAAATATAAAAGTTTACATCCTTTAAAAATATTTTGAGACATAGCTAGGTCAATGCACACTGGTATCCTATATTTACTGATTTGATTGAAGTGAAAAATATCACAAAATTTAATTAAAAACATGCCTTGGCAATCACTTAAGTTTACGCGGCTTTATTAGGACATATAATAATTTACATTGGCTCACTTTTATAACATATTTAAATTTTGTTTAAAACTAAACGTAACAAATCCACTAATAAAACATTTCCCGTTGTTAATAAATATTGAAAATTACATTATTAAAAGTGTAACAGAAATTTTAACGACTGCACGCCCATGCGATCCTCCGTCTACCATATGTCCTGCTAGAATAGTACGTAGCACACTTTCCCACGGTAACCTAGCACAAGATTCGAAATATCCCCACCCTTGTATATTCAGACAAACTTTTCGTCGATTCACGTATATTTGTAACATGGGGTCATTTTGACTAGCAGTCATACAAATTTGTATAAACAAAAATTCATTTTATACAAGGCCGATTTTATATCAATTAAACAACAAATATTTATGCTACGTACTGAATTGTAGCCAAATATTATCCAGCATGCTACAGGTTCTATTTCACACTATGAATTTTCTCACATTTTCCACGTGAAGTAGAGATACCAATGGCAGATGTAGGTGGTCCGGTTCACTAGTTAGTGTTTTTCAGTTCTAGTTTTGTATTCATCTTCCCATTTCTTTCACTTCCCTGGTCAAATTTTGTAGTTAATTACAGTTCGTTTAGATAAAATAGAATAACTGTTTTTCTCACTCTATTAATTAATTGTTTTGATTTACTTCTCCTTAATAAAAAAATTTGAATTGTTATTGTTTTAATTTATATTTTAAAAATGATTTTTTTTTTGGTTTCTCTATATTGCAAGGGCAAATTGCCCTTTACAACACACAGTAACAAAACATTAAATCATTCCGCTCTGCTTTCTTGATTTTCTCAAAAGGAAATTAAAATTCCACCCCATCTAACTAGTCTATTAATTTTCTATTTCTACTTTATTTGCAGCAGAAGAAACATTTCATTTTACAGCAAAAATCAAACTCTTCGAGTGGAATGATAAAGCCATAAGTTTTAGTCCACACAGTAGCTCAAAACATTTTATTCGGCGAAATACATTTCCTAGAACCTTTATACGACCTCTGCCCCTAAATAATTGAATCTATCGATACATCAAAAAGAGGTAAACTGCTGCATGAAATATTCTTTTCGCGCGTGACGGGAAAGTAAATTCTCCATCTTTTCATATTCAGAATAAAAGTAAATTTCCCTTTCTTTGCTTTTCGGATAAAACTAAATTTTCCTTTTCCGCTCTCTAAGTAAAACTTAATAAAATATTTCTTGAAACAGTTAAGTAAACCTAAAACCTCGTCTTATATGGAACAAAAATTGAAATTTGTTTTAAGAATTATTCATCGTATTTGTATTTACGACGATGGGCGCTCTGTTTCATTTAAGTGGGACCAATAACAAAATTAATTAAGGAGCACACACTTCTATGTGGGCAAGGTGATCTCGTAGTTTGTAAGCTTTCAGAAATCTATTGCTGTAAACAAAATTGAAAATAGATCTTTGTTGAGATGATTTGCGGTTTTCAAAATACCAATACCTATAAAAATGTAGAAAGTCCCCTACCCGAAAACGCTGGATTCTTTACTTAATATTAGATCTCTTAAGATTTGAGACATTTGTTTCTCTCTTAAACGCCGAGCGAATTTTTTAGAACGTTTTTCTGTTTTAATTCTGCGTCTTTCCTTCTATAAACTGAAAATTTTCAAAGGTATTGTTTATAGCGACAAAAAAATTATTTCCAGACTTATCTAAAACGTAATTTTTTATATTATTGACGTTCTGAAAACATGCTGTGACATAAATTATTGGCATTATGTGACGTAAATTATTGACACCCTATGACATAAATTACTGGCTACTTATTACGTACACTATTGACATCCTATAACGTAAATTATTATTTTATTACTAACACTATTGGTATCCTATGACGTACATGATTGCCATCCTATGACGTTCATTATTGGTAATTTTTTACGTTCACTATTGGCAACCTATGACGTAAATTATTAGCATCATAAAACGTACATTATTGGCATCCTATGGCGTATATTATTGACATCCATGACGTACATTATTGGCATTATATGATGTACATTATTGGCATCGTATGACGTATATTATTTACATCCTATAATGCACATTATTGGCATCTGGGGTGGGAGAACTCGATTACTTAGTACGACATAAACGCAATAATACTCATTTTCGTAACATTTATATCTGATGTTCATCACATATATGATTGCTGTACATTATCCTGGGAATATGTTTCAAATTTTTTGGTACGTTTAATGCTAGTATTTTCATCATGTGTAGTTAAAAACCTACACTTTCTGTCGCTATTATTATTTTAATTCGTCTATTATTATTTTATTCAATTTTATAAGTGGTAATTTACTACAATCGAACACCAATGATATTTTTGGCGATTCGTTACCTGGTGATCTGCGCCTGGATGTATCGGTATTAAGCCTAACAGAGGGGGTTCAGTTTCCCCTTTCTTCCAACCTCATGGTATATTCATGTCTATTTAAATCTTGCCTTTTGCGTACCTCCCTCTCGTATCCCTATCAAGCGTTACTTTTCGGGCTAAAAACAAATACAAAAAAACGTAGCCACGGTACGGTAAACCTTTACATATAAACACAGTAAAAATGTATACAGTATATAGCTAATTCTACTTCCCATATAGCCAGATAAGACAAAATGTAATTAAGGGGAACTGCTTCTAACTGGGTTCAGCATCGGCAAACCGAGTCATCTGACTTTTATTAACGACTTAACGAATTAGTAATGCATCAGCTTAGGAGCGCTGAAACTTTTCCTTCAACCCCTCTTTTCACAGTCCGAGACATACGCGTACATCAGCAATTCTTCCCACGCAGTTCACCCCGTTTTATTTATTCACTTAAATGTGCCAAGTGTTTAGAAGCAAATTACTGACCGGAAGTAAGAAAGTTTTCATTTCGATTCGTTTCTCTCCAATCCGCCCCTTACAAAAATAAACTTAGTTTAGGGTTCGAGAATCGGAACTGATGACGTCACTCGGAGATTAGTTTGGCGTCGGAAGCGTTTTTTGAAAGACCAGTTCGAGCAAATTGGATCTTGAATTTCTAATTGAAAAGTGTATAGTTTAGCCAGCAATCCACCATTAAGATTTAGGGCAGTCTTTCTTAAACCAGACTTTCCTACTTTAAAATGTCTATTTTTAAGTTATAGAAGCTAAGCAATTACTCTCATTTCGAAGTAGTTGGATTAGTTACCGACACGAAGGACATTTATAGTAAGAATTTATCCTTAATAGAGTATTACGACAGCCTTGTTACTCCTTCATCTCCTACTACCAAAGGGACTTTATCCTATCGATTAGATCACCTATTAAAATCACTTTTTCATTAATAGAAGTGTGGTGATGATGTTGATGCTGATGTTATGTTCATGGCTGATCTTTAGATAATGCCGTGGGCGTGGATTATTATTACAATAATCGATGGGGTCTGTGGGCGTGGCTTTAACAATCACTACTATGTTGTCAACATAAAGGTTCATGGTAAAGGTTCGTAAAGTGGGTTACAAAGGTACGACCCCGTTTAAGAGTAGATGATAGTGACGGGTGAGACCCAGGACATCCATTATCCCTCACTATAAAGGGAACCCAACTCCTTTCTCACCTACTTGAATCTGTAACCCTTAACAGAGTTATTAAGAGTAGATCGTGATAAAAATCCAGTCAGTCAGAGAAGGTGTTCGGTGGTTCCCGTGGTTTTTTGCAACGTCTGTCTTCCTTAACACCGGTTGGGGTAGGGACCGGATCAGGGCTGTTGGTATTTGACTGGTAACAAGGATAACAGTTTGCTTGATGTAGGATAGTAGATAATGCATTATTTTGGGATGTTGTCTGTATCCAACTTGGCGCAAATTAAAAAAAAAATTTAATATAAATGTGTATATACATATGACAGAATCAGAATATTAAATGGTAAAATAGAAAGAGATTTTCCTTACAATTTTCCATTTCCTTAATTAATTAGATAATTCTATCGAAAGAGGTCTAGCATGTTTGAGTCTTGATTCTTCCGTATTTCAGAACAGATAAATTGAAATCTTTGCCTTTATACATTTTTTCTCCCTATTATTGTAACTTTATAATCAATGAGTTCTTTGACACCAGTAAAATTACTATTGATTTTTGTTAATGTGTTTTAAAGAAAGGACGGCTTTAAGGCAAGAGATGTGTTGCCTACGCCTGCAGCCGTCGACAAACAAACCTGTAGCTCAGCCCTTCCTATATGTATGCGGTAGATTTATTTTGCAATTAGAGGAGAGCAGAGAGCGCCTTTATTTCCTGTCGGTAATGTACGGCGCTATCTCTGCACCGGCTTATTTATGAAAGGACGCTTCCTTTTCTCCAATAATGGTTCTATTTTCTTCCTCCGAACCATATTTCTACAGTTAATTCAACCCAGCCAAGCCTCTTTTCGTTAAAGTAATTACTTCCTCGCGACAAAAGTTCAACTAACTTTAGTAATGTTGAACACATTCCGAAACTAGGCTGTGCGTGCGTGCGCTCGCGTAGGGGTGTTTTTTGTGTTAAATGTCTCCTTTAGTCTTTAGAATACACTAGTATATAAGGCATGGAAACGGTCTCAGTTAAGCAAGAAAACCTACTTCAGAACAGAAAAAAAGTATTACTTTTTAATAATATGGTTTGGAGTTTTTTTTGGTGAAGTACAATTTTTTCCAATTCGTAACCAAGTTAATTTACTGTATATATATCTGATGCGTTTCGTATTACGCCCATTTTTCATAACTAGTTATATGAAAAAACTGATTAAAATTTTGTGTCATATTTAACGGAAGAAAAACACAACCAAATAGAATGGAAGATTTTATAATTTTTCCATTTTGTAAAAAAAAAACGCTCAAAAAATAGGGATGGATTCCAAACATTTTGAAATTTATTGGCCTGAAATATATTTTAAAACCTAAAGATTCTGAAAGTTCACAAATGAATAGATTTAAGGTTGGATAGGGCGTGGTCAAAAAAGAGGGCGTGGCTTCGTGATAGGTAGGGGGCATAAATGTTAGTAAATATTACCGCTATTGTTACGGGCTTGATACAATAGTTAGTTAAAAAGATGATGATTATTCTAATAACAGCTATGGTTAAAGATATCGGAGATTGTTATTGTCTAAATAATAAATATCAATTTATCTATAATAGTGATTTCAATGAAATTAGAAAAAATCAAATCCTATACAAATTTCATCGCAAGGTAAACAAATATTTGAATACCATTTTTGTAACTAAATAAGTCTATTGAAACATTTGTAAATAAACTTAAACATAAAAACTTGTCTGTATATTTATTGTCTAATACTTTTATTTGTGCTTTCCCTACCCGACCGAATCGTATTGTGGCCTACGTGTCAAAGAGTTGAATAAAAGAAGCATTTATTTGCAAATGTCTCTTAGTGACGTCACTCGGATTGGCAGGTAATTAGTTGGGATAGAGGTGAAGGCTTAGGATTACGTTGTTCCGTGAATAACGTCAGGGAGATGTCATTGCAGCTAGTTAGACGATCTTAGTGTAAAAAAGAGATTGTTTTGTAAGTTTCAATATTTGATTTCAGATTACAAGTTCATTTTTATGAATTAGAATTGAAATAGAAATATTTTAATGTCTTTTTCAGGCATCTCAATACATCATTATAAACTCGTTTGCTTCTCGTGATTTACACAAAATTTAAAAAAAAGCAGAGTATATTTATTTTTCTTATCAGACATATTGAATCACTCATTTATTTTAAGAAAATTACCTGTCTGCTGTTATTTTGCAGAGTTTTTTCAAATCCTTCTATTAGTTCACTCTCTCTCTCTCTCTCTCTCTCTCTCTCTCTCAAAAGAGTGAGAGGGGGTTTATTCAAAAACTTTTTACAACAAAAATATACATACTTAAAAAGAATACAAAGAATTACAATTTTATTTTAATACATCAAATATTCTATTTACCTAGGGAGGCTGCTTCAGCTTCTCTCCATCGTCGCTTGCGCCATGCCCGCTGCTTGTTGCGCCACCAGCGTTTAGTGCGGAGCTCTTTTTCCTCATCGTCCCTCATAAGTTCTTCGTATAGCTAATACTACTTTTGATGCTACTAATATTACTGATGCTAGAGCTAAAATACTTTTAATTCATCCACTCAAGTTAAAATATATTTTTTAAAAATTATAGTGGATAACACTTGATGTTAGTACAGTTTTTCAAACATTAATTCAATTGTTAAGATTAATAATGAATTAATTTGAGTTTTAATTTGGGAGAAAAACTTTTCACAAAAGTGGCAGGATATGTATTACAGTTATTTCATCCAATTTAGCTTAAAATAAGTGTTAACATTTGATTTCATAAAACAACTGATTTTATGTTATAGATTATGTGATAGAATAGCTGTTTTAACGCATAGGCTACGATATTTTATTTATAATAACTGTAAATATTATTTAAATAGTAACTAAATTAAAATTTTTTTTTGTTTACCTAAGTAGGAATAGATTTTACAAAAAATTTGTATATATTACTTGTTTGTTGTTATGGAAGTGGTTGCCAGTAGACCAGTTTACTGGTCACGCAGCATGGATACTCGCACGCACGCACGCACGCACACACACACACACACACACACACTCGCGCGTGCGTACACGAGCACGCGCATGCGCACGCACACGCACACGCACGCACACGCACACACACACACACACACACACACACACATATATATATATATATACACACACACACACACACACACACACACACTCCTTCACACACGTACACTCTCTTTCTGACACACATCCACTATCTGATATACATACACGCACACAGACAGGAATACATAACACACACACGCACACACATACATTCTCATACATAAACACATACATATTCACACACGTACAGATCTAGTTTGATTTTGGATCTTTAGGGGAAGAGGGCTGATCTAGTATGCATGAGAAAAACCAAACCTCTGTTATCTACTCGATCTATATCGATATACAACCAATAATGAAATATTAGTGTTTTGCAAAGCTGTAATACGTGAGTACAGGCAACGTATAAAACTCGGAAATTACCGGTGCTTGAACTGTGTCGTAAAGTAACTCTTTAAGCAACAGTTAATGTACTAAATTTATTTCAACAACTCTACATAAAATTAGTTAAATTTGTCGATGTAATGTGTAACCTAATGTTAGTGTACTCGTATATTCAACAGCGTAAATTTAAACTGCCTATATGAATATTAACGATGTTACAATAAAATGTCAATAACGTTTAATGGAGGTATTAAAACTTGAATAGTCCATAGTCCGATATCGTTTGCACAAGGTGCCCTCTATATTACGTCCCAGTGTTTACAAAATGTAATGAAAATACATAACAGTTTGTGCTCATGCGGTGTATTAGTTGTTATAAGGGCGTGCATTTTCTAACAATCTAACACCTCATTCGAAAAAGTTATTTATGAGAAAATCAGAAAAAATGAAAAATATTCTTTAAGAAGGTTTAATTTAGTATTGAAAATAAATCAAAGCTAACAATGAACCTTTCTACGTTGTAACCTTGGGGGTAACCGAAGTTTATTTAGGATACATTTTATTAAGTGTTTAGGTAAAAGAGATTTGAGCGGGATATTGTAGATACATGATACCTCAGTGGTGTTGAGAGATTGTGAAGGATAATGATTCATGTATGTATTCAATCTTCCATAAAGAAGATTTAGGGACTTACAGCACGCAAATAGATAGCAATATAAATACATTTGTATGACCTCTGATATTAGATAGGAATCCAAGGCTAATGGGGTATACGGTAGCTTCCCTTAGGTACTCATTTTCTACCAAAGTCATAGACACGTGTTTACTCTATACTTCATAAGCCTTTGGTGATGAAACGACTTCCTCATAAAGAAAGGTGTTTAACCTTTATCCCTGTAACAATGCACATAGTTCTTTGTAGTAGACAGTCTCTGTACCAGGGCCACAGGCACGTAACTAGTGTACACTTCCAAGGATTGTGAAGGATGTGGATAAGGGGATTCATTCTACAAATCGCTGAATGTTTTTATTCATGTAACAAAGAACATACCTTTCTATAGATGAGAGCCTGTACCACAAAAACAGACACGTGTTTAGACTACACGTCCAAGGAATGTGAAAGATGTGGGTGAAATGGCATCTTTCTAAAAATCACTGTCTGTTTTTTTATTCCTGCAACAATGTACATACTTTTCCATAGTATGGGTCTGTACCGCAGCCACTGACACATGTCTCGTTTAAACTCCCAATGATTGTGAAGGATGTGGGTGAAGGAGGTTCTTTCTAAAAATCGATGTATGTTTTTTACTCCTGTAATAATGAACATACCTTTCCATAGAAGAGAGCTTTTACCACAGCCACAGGGTTGTGTCTAGGCTACACTTCCAAGGATTGTAAAGGATGTGGGCCAAGGTTCTTCTTTCTAAAAATCTATGTATGTTTTTTATTCCTGTAATAATGAACATACCTTTCCATAGAAGAGAGCTTTTACCACAGCCACAGGGTTGTGTCTAGGCTACACTTCCAAGGATTGTGAAGGATGTGGGCCAAGGTTCTTCTTTCTAAAAATCTATGTATGTTTTTTATTCCTGTAATAATGAACATACCTTTCCATAGAAGAGAGCTTTTACACAGCCACAGGGTTATGTCTAGGCTACACTCCCAATGATTGTGAAGGATGTGGGCCAAGGTTCTTCTTTCTAAAAATCTATGTATGTTTTTTATTCCTGTAATAATGAACATACCTTTCCATAGAAGAGAGCTTTTACCACAGCCACAGGGTTGTGTCTAGGCTACACTTCCAAGGATTGTGAAGGATGTGGGCCAAGGTTCTTCTTTCTAAAAATCTATGTATGTTTTTTATTCCTGTAATAATGAACATACCTTTCCATAGAAGAGAGCTTTTACCACAGCCACAGGGTTGTGTCTAGGCTACACTTCCAAGGATTGTGAAGGATGTGGGCCAAGGTTCTTCTTTCTAACAATCTATGTATGTTTTTTATTCCTGTAATAATGAACATTCCTTTCCACAGAAGAGAGCTTTTACCACAGCCACAGGGTTGTGTCTAGGCTACACTCCCAATGATTGTGAAGGATGTGGGTGAAGGAGGTTCTTTCTAAAAATCTATGTATGTTTTTATTCCAGTAATAATGAACATACCTTTCCATTGAAGAGACCTTTTACCACAGCCACAGGGTTATGTCTAGTCTACACTCCCAATGATTGTGAAGGATGTGGGCCAAGGTTCTTCTTTCTAAAAATCTATGTATGTTTTTTATTCCTGTAGTAATGAACATACCTTTCCATAGAAGAGAGCTTTTACCACAGCCACAGGGTTGTGTCTAGGCTACACTTCCAAGGATTGTGAAGGATGTGGGCCAAGGTTCTTCTTTCTAAAAATCTATGTATGTTTTTTATTCCTGTAATAATGAACATACCTTTCCATAGAAGAGAGCTTTTACCACAGCCACAGGGTTGTGTCTAGGCTACACTTCCAAGGATTGTGAAGGATGTGGGCCAACGTTCTTCTTTCTGAAAATCTATGTATGTTTTTTATTCCTGTAATAATAAACATACCTTTCCATAGAAGAGAGCTTTTACCACAGCCACAGGGTTGTGTCTAGGCTACTCTTCCAAGGATTGTGAAGGATGTGGGCCAAGGTTCTTCTTTCTAAAAATCTATGTATGTTTTTTCCTGCAACAAGAAACATACGTTTCCATAATATGGAGCCTATACCACATCCACTAACACATGTCTAGTCTACATTTCCAAGGATTGTGAAGGATGTGGGCCAAGGTTCTTCTTTCTAAAAATCTATGTATGTTTTTTCCTGCAACAAGAAACATACGTTTCCATAATATGGAGCCTATACCACATCCACTAACACATGTCTAGTCTACATTTCCAAGGGTTGTGAAGGATGTGGGTGAAGGGGCTTCTAAAAATTGCAGTATGTTTTTTATTCCTGCAACAATGAACATACCTTTCGGTAGTGGGTAGTCTACACTACAGTTACAGTCTAGTGTCCAGTCTACAGTCCCATAGACATAAGCATTTGCTGCTAATGAAGGTGGGTTAAGGGACTTCCTTATAAAGATACACGTCTACTCTCTATTGCTGTAACAATGAGAATAGGATATTCAAAAATAGAAATACCACTTTAAATATAATACGTTGCTTCAAGTGTTTCAGTGTTGTACCAGCTGGTAATGAAGGTGGGTTAAGGGACTTCCTTATAAAGATACACGTCTACTATCTATTGCTGTAACAATGAGAATAGGATATTCAAAAATTGAAATACCACTTTAAATATAATACGTTGCTTCAAGTGTTTCAGTGTTGTACCAGCTGGTAATGAAGGCGGGTTAAGGGACTTCCTTATAAAGATACACGTCTACTATCTATTGCTGTAACAATGAGAATAGGATATTCAAAAATTGAAATACCACTTTAAATATAATACGTTGCTTCAAGTGCTTCAGTGTTGTACCAGCTGGTAATGAAGGTGGGTTAAGGGACTTCCTTATAAAGATACACGTCTACTATCTATTGCTGTAACAATGAGAATAGGATATTCAAAAATTGAAATACCACTTTAAATATAATACGTTGCTTCAAGTGCTTCAGTGTTGTACCAGCTGGTAATGATTTTTGTTCAGTATACAAAGTATTTACGTTATTAATTTATTTTACAATTTCTATAACAATATAAAAAAGTATTTTATTAGGAATTCGTTTTGGATTTCACCCCGACCCTTAACAAGTGACGCAGAATTAATGAGTTCCAGCCCAAATGAGCCTTTCTAATTGTTTGTAGCTTGAAAGGAAGAAGTCAATTAAATGTACAATTATATCTTGTGGTTAGGGAAATTCATTTATTCGACGTCTCGATTAGTTTCGAGATAAATTGCGGTCGCAATTAAAACCGAAAAATGCGGGGAAACTCGTTAATCGATAAAAGCCAAGATTAATATTACAACAATGAGGTTTTGTCAGCGTGTGCTGCGGCGATGTGTTTGAAGTGTTAACTAGCCGGCCGCAGGGTGATTTAGCGTTGATGGACCGAAATCAGTCTGTGATTGCTTGAGCATTAGGGGCGTAATTGATCGATATAGTTATTAGCTTATGTAGACATCGATACCGTAGATTAATTAACAGATTCCGAAGCGAGGCGGTTATATAACATTTTTAACTGGTTTTCATGAAATGTGGGAATTTTTTGCACCGATACACGTAAATCCCATAGAACACGTATCCAAATTTTATACATTTTACATTAGGCCTGTTATTTCTGCTCATGCTTCTAGCCAATATGGTACGTACCAAAAAACTGCCACAGAAATACATAAATTCCTCTCACATTATTTGGACAAGGCGGAAAAATTATCTGCCGTATATGGGCGTGTCAAAGTTTTCTAAATATTGTTTTGACAAATGGAGAATTTGAAACAACAAAGTCAGTACCAATTTGGATAATTCAGAATCGTTCTTGTAAATCCCTTACATTTGTTAAGTAACCTGCATGAAAGATTAACAAATGCTTCTACCATAGCTTTGGACACTTGAAATTAAGCTCACCTTTATATGTCTATTGCTATACCCTACTCCTTGATTTTGAAATTATAAAGATTCGGCAGTATGTTTTGCGGAAAAGTGTAGAAGAGAAAAAGGTCATGAAAAACGCAGAATGGCGAGAAGAAGTGCTGCCTTTCGACACAACCTTGTCAAGGAACACAAAAACGTATCCTTATGTAGAGGTCTCCAGTCTAGAAATATGAAACCCCAACCTCTACGAATCCATCCCGTAACTCCCGCTCGGTTAACTAGCGTCTGAGAAGGGGGGCTTGGCACAACGATCGGTGGTACCAGTATGCAAGAGTCTTTCGAACTTACCGTGAGGCATGGACCGGCCCGCCCTTGAGACGAACTCCAACCAGACACTGCGGATCGATCGCTTTTCCAAAACAACTTGGGACCTGTAGAGCCTTCAGCACGATCAGGTTTCCGTACTTCAATGCCCTGCCTGATTAGTTCGGTCCAGAAAGTGTAATCGGACTTAAATTCTCCACTTTTGTTTGGCCTTCACCTAAGGGCTGGGCCCTCAGACTCGGAACTTGGTCCTAGGTGGACATAAAGGGAACCCGTGAGACCTTGAGAGCGCTTATAAACTGTTCTCTGCAATAAACCTTCCTGTTAGAACACAAACATAAGCTTAAAATTAGGATGCAAAATACTCAACAAACACCCAAATCACAGCAATCCCAATCTTCGCTGTGGGATGTGGCAGCGTGCTTCAGCCCTCAGACGTCTGGCCAGTCCAAATTCCACCCGTATAAACACAGGCATGCGAAATTATCATAAATTCGCCTCTTTGGATGAACATAAATTCACGTTTTTGTCGGCGTGACCATTCTTATTGAATAGTTTGTGCGATAAAGTAACGTAGATTCTTACAGACGTCGGTATTCGGTGGTGTTTATTCGCTAACTGTAGTCTAACATTGTTCTTAAGTGATTTCAATGGGTACAGAGCTCACTCACTGAGGGCTTAATGGCAAGGTAAGAGTTTGAGTGGAGGGGGTAATGGTGTTCTTAAGTGGTTTCAATGGGTACAGAGCTCACTCACTGAGGGCTTAATGGCGAGGTAAGAGTTGGAGTGGAGGGGGTAATAGTGTTCCTAAGTGATTTCAATGGGTACAGAGCTAACTCACTGAGGGCTTAATGGCGAGGTAAGAGTTGGAGTGGAGGGGGTAATAGTGTTCTTAAGTGATTTCAATGGGTACAGAGCTAACTCACTGAGGGCTTAATGGCGAGGTAAGAGTTGGAGTGGAGGGGGTAATAGTGTTCACCTTCCAAACATTGGGACCTCAAAGAATCATAAGCTTGATAACCACCAGAGGGACTAATGAGATTCCTAAATTCTATGTTTTGTTAGTTTTTGCAAAAGGTTTGCTTGCAAGTAGGGATTGCAGGAGGTAGTTCGGTTTTTTTACAAAATAAAAGTAATGTTTTTAACGAAGAGTAGTACAGATTTTCTAGGCGTGCCAACAAAGCTGTAATCAGTAAACTTCTCTTTGGATCCGGTAGAGAGCAAGTCTAGCCAGACCCTCCCCCCTTTCCAGTATCAATCTTTATACCACCCTATACCGGGGAGTATTAGGTACACCGCTTTTAACACTTTGAACGGTCTCTATCCATATATTTGTTTGATGCCTCATAATTTTCTGAACGATTATTTTCAAAACAGGTTATTTCATTCAGATACTGACATAATCCCATGATAACGTTTTGTTGTTCTAATTTTGTCATTGGTAAAAGCTACAATTTTTTAAGCATTTATATATTTTAAAATGCATTTGTTTACAATTACTAATTATAAACGAAATAATAATTATTTACTAGTAGGTAATAATTATAATATGTTTAATAAACCTTAATGGAATAGTGTAGACGAAAGGTAATAATGTATTTCATTGCAATAATTATTAAATAATAGCTTTATACTAATTTTATTTATTATGTTATTTCATAAATATTACAACAAATATTTCATTTTTCATGGTGGAAGTTGTATTTTAGTCTTTCTTCAGTTCTTTAACATTTGCCTCGTTCTAACTAAACGACCGGCAACTTTATCTTAATTCGTTCGTTGCCAAACAAACGTTATATTTTAAAAATGTCCTATAATAACGTTTAAAATTCCTTTAAACACTATATTTATATTACTTTTTGTTTGATTAAATTTTTTAAAGAAATAAAATAAATGCTCTCAGAAAATATTATAAAAAGTTTTTTGTTTTTAATAATTTAAAACGTTTTACTTTACAAATGGTTATTTTTTCATTAAAAAACAATACATATTTTATTAAAGTTGAAAAACAGCTCCAGAAAAACATTATTTCCTTAATAATATTCATTATTACATTGTTAAGCGGAAGAAGTAACTCTCCCCCTTTTAAAAAGAAAATTAGATACAAAGAAATATTTTGCTGCTTTTAAATTCTACACAGTTGTTAAATGTCAGGGAATTTATGAACACAGGAAGTGTTTTAATTTTCCTAATGCTACCATTCGTTGTTTATGGAAACAGGGAACAACGTTTCCCTTCCATTAGTCTCTTTGGGATACGATGGAACATTTAGTGTACTAGGGAGGAGATGTAGGTAAGTTCGAATTGTGATTTACCTCTCGTTGTGCCAGAAGAGTTGAATGTGAATTTTAAACCTCCTACATAACGTAACTGAAAAAACCTTATTTGTCAGAGATGTTGTCAGCGTTATAATGAAACAACCTGTTAGAAAAAATGTTAGGAAAACGAGAAGAATACATTGAAAAGATAATGCTAGAATAGAGAAGTGTCTGCCTGTTACACCCCGTATAGGATAGGATCAAGGGGTATAAATATCTCCTGATACTGAAAAGGCAGATCAGTTTGGCACGACTTGCTCTTCATCAAAAACATAGAGATTGGTCTACTCATGATAACAAGTTTGTTGACTCTTGAGAGGTCTATAGAAAAAAATGTACTACCTTGTTCAGAAAAAATATGTTTATTTAGTAAAAAAAAAACATTAGTCGGTGTTTTGTAAAAAAGTGAAAAAGAAAGAAAAATGGTAAAAGGAAGAAAAGCGAGAGGGCGTACCTGTCTCGCGATTATACCTCCTTGTCAAAGTTCACAAATATAGAGCTTAGTGAGAAGAATCTTGAGTTCGGCATTGAAACTATTGACCCCCCGAATCTGACCTCAAACTCGTGACTCTCACCCGGGTAACTAGCATCAGGACCAAGGCAGGGGATTTGGTGCCAGGCCTGTAATACCGGTCCGCAAGAGTCTTTCGACCTCACTGTAAGACCTAGGCTGGTGACTGGCTCTCCCCTGGGACAAGACAAACTCCAACCAGATAGTGCAGTTTGGCCGCTTTTCCAGAACTATTCAGTACCAGTAGAACCTTATGGACATCCAAGTTTTCCGTACGTTTTATACTCTGTCTGATTAGTTTGGTCCAGGTAGTACAAATGGACTACTATCCACCCACGGTTGGTTTTTACTTAGAAACGGCCCTCATACTCGGGACTTGGTCCTGGGAGGGCTAAAACATATCCCACGAGACCTTGAGAGGATTAAGCAAGAGTACAACCTCTGAACCAGTAGAAAAAACTCATCCACAGCAACCAATAAAACAAAGAGTTAGCAATCTTGTTAGGGTTTGGTCACACTGCGCCACTAAGTGACGCGTTCGTCATGTAGTGCTTGGTTTAAATGAGAGTGTTCTAACAGCGCCACAGTACAGAACGGACGTGTAACAATCTTCATCATCAGTGGTTCGTTTCACCGTAAGTTCCTCGAATGTGCTGCCAACTCTTGCTTATAGCATTGATCAAGCGTGGACGCTCCTAAAGTGTTCATACAAAGATTTATCAGATTCGGTGGAGCTTCGGTCACGCGTTGCAGACTTACTACTGCTTGACGTGAACCGTTGTTCTACTTCTGCACATTCAACAGTAGTCGTCGGTTATGTGTAGTAAGGCTCTAGAGTGCGATTTGGTTTGAGCAATGCTTCTATTGGGAAAAAAAGAAGAAGTATCAGAAGTAGATTGTACTGGTTGAATCAGTTTGGATGTACCGATATTAGCTTCACACGCAGTTCTCTTCAAACTTGTGTTACTGTAATAATCCCTTCTTAAGTTCAAATAACTTGATAATTTTCCACTCACTGATGAAGTTTACAACATTAACTTTGCCACTATTAACGATATCTACAGCGCTCGCTAGTAATGCTTGATTGACACAGGTGGACCTGAGATAGGTGCACCACTTGTGTCTAGTGACAGGGCATGCGACACCTCAAACAATGATGTGCGTATGATTGGTGTGACTTTAGTAGCGCTGTGTTAATAGGATCTACAGAGAAGTTCTACGTAATATAAACTTACGACAGTGCTATGACCCTGGCGTTCAAAAAGCTTGTTATTCGTGGAAGTGTAAAGCCCAATGTTTTTAGGACGAACACTATTACAACCTCAACCATTCCCCTCACCATCGTGACCTCCTTAAGGGTAAACCGCACTTAGCAATATCTAGAAGTAACAAAATAATGAATAAAACACCAAACGCGATCTACATTCATATCCCCAGTCCATAATTCAATTTTCTCGCTATCTACATTTCGAGATTTTTTCCATCTGTGATTCTAGATATTTCTAAACAAAGTAATGAGCTTCGTGGCTGAATAAGAGAATATCCGCATACGTATAATGTTCAGATACAAATTGCAATCAGTGTAACAAGCAGAATTCATCAGTCGCTCTGAATCTGGCTTTACTACGAGGCCGTTAACAATATCTCATTTGCAAATGTTATGCAGTAGACTTTGTTATCACAAAGGAAAACAAATTCAATTCCGCTGCTGGAGTAAATAAAACAAAAACAAGGTTACGGCTTTACACATCGTTGATTTCATTGTGTTTCATTGTTTCTTGATTTATCTACTCTGAAATAACTATTTAGCTTTTTACTATAATAAAAACTCTTTTAAATAAATTTTCCAGTAAATTGAAACGCTGCGACTTTCACCTTTTATTACTGGGTTTAAATAAACTACAAATTTTCATTTTCTCTGATTTTTATTTAGCTTAGTTATAAAGAGCCAAGGGAGTTTGTGATAATTTACTTACATAGTTTGATAGCATTTGTTAAAAATATCGTACCTTTGCGTATTTTTATAGTTACATTGTAGTTAACATGGCTCTTCAAGCTAAACCTAACGAAGTACTCCGGATTCGCTAAGTTCAAGAAGTATTCGGGACTCGGAATTCCAAGAAGTAAGTTTCGTGTGTTTCATCGAATTCGCTAAGTTCAAGAAGTATTCGGGACTCGGAATTCCAAGAAGTAAGTTTCGTGTGTTTCATCGGATTCGCTAAGTTCAAGAAGTATTCGGGACTCGGAATTCCAAGAAGTAAGTTTCGTGTGTTTCATCGGATTCGCTAAGTTCAAGAAGTATTCGGGACTCGGAATTCCAAGAAGTAAGTTTCGTGTGTTTCATCGGATTCGCTAAGTTCAAGAAGTATTCGGGACTCGGAATTCCAAGAAGTAAGTTTCGTGTGTTTCATCGGATTCGCTAAGTTCAAGAAGTATTCGGGACTCGGAATTCCAAGAAGTAAGTTTCGTGTGTTTCATCGGATTCGCTAAGTTCAAGAAGTATTCGGGACTCGGAATTCCAAGAAGTAAGTTTCGTGTGTTTCATCGGATTCGCTAAGTTCAAGAAGTATTCGGAACTCGGAATTCCAAGAAGTAAGTTTCGTGTGTTTCATCTCGTCCGAAAGAGCTGTGTCCACAGATCGTGCCACATAGTGGCCTTTTTGATGCATGCGCTCCACGCTGCTTTGTCTGAGTACCACGGGCACACGCACACGATATAGTCTGGGATTTCACTCAGTAACTCCGGTCCAGTCAGTCAGCATTATAGCTTGTGAGGCGAGTGATGAAACTCTCTTGGTAACGACAGAGGCAAAGAGAAAGTTGGAAGTTCGAGAAGTTGGAGGAATGCACGGAACTACTGGTCTGTCCGACCAAACTTTAGTTATTTTTAGGTTATAGTTTTATAGTTTATATTGTGTCATTTCCAGGATGTTGTTTTCAGGATGTATGAACCATCATTGTCACATAACGCGTCATAAAGTAAGTCTAAAAATAGAAAAGCGATTTACAGCAGAGCAGGAAAACTATTAGACTCTATAGCAAAGAACTGATGTTCGGCGTGTGGGTAGTACAACAACAGCCAAATCACTCCGGCTGAGTAAGCTTTCTCTCAAATTGTTACCTCCTCTGCTATGCGCAGAGAGGGAGTTTCATCACTCGCATCACTACCAATACCGAGGACGCAGCGGCTTTTACGTTGGTCTGACTGTACAAGAGAACGTAGGGGAAATGTAGGGAGGCAACTAGGACAACGGTTCCCCTACACGCCAAGCTATGTGGCACGCTCTATAGACATGGTTCTTGTTCGGTTGTCTACTACCAGGAAATGGTAGCTTCGTGTGACTATTGCGATATTCGACAGCCCGAGTGTTTTGTGTAACAGCTACTAATCTTCCACTCGACTGAGGTCGTTATTGATGGTGCCCCGTTTAAGGTCCTGACGAGTGTTATAAATTATTAAAATACCTTTCGGCCGAATAATTTAATGATGAAAACATCTTTAAAATATTAAATTTGTAGAAACTCTAAAAATATCCCAAATTTAAAGAAGGAAGGATGGAGAATGTTTCGAAATATTATTACGAGTTTTTTTTCAGTGTCGACATAAAGCTTTTAGAATTCGTCGGACGTTTTGAACCTTAAAAAATTACATTTTGTCTGGGATATGGTTTTCATCACATAGACGTACTGGTGTACGACTAGTCAATCTGCAGTCGACTCTAGTGACCCTAGCTATTATCACTGTAGTTAAAAGAAACAATGCGAAACTAAACTGTGCAGTATTCTGCGATTTTAGTTCAGCTGTTGTCGCTAAAGTCCTCCTAGCACAACGTACCTTTTAGTAACCACCTATAGGCAATAAAAACTCAAAACGTTCCGTTCAAGAATAAGTGTAGTTTATGGTTTCTTTGACTCAAATATGTGACTTATAGGACATAAAGTTAATGCAGACAGAACCTGTCTTATGTGCACCCGGTTCGACCACACCAGGCCTCTTGCTTACTAGGGGGAACCCGCACCTAAAAAAATTAAAAATAAATTTTTAATAGTAAAAGCTAGGAAAACCCTCTGAGAAAGATTATATGTAGTTTAAAGTAATTTTAAAATTAATATAATATAGAAATTTTGTGTCTCCGAACTTTAAATTTGAAGTAGTTTAATGATACAAATATTTATAAAGCGCGACGTGTTGAGGCATGAGTAATGGCATCAATGTGAACGCTCGCCGCTTCTGTTATCTCCCATCCAGACAGGCTTGTTCCTCTGTAGGAACCCAGCCTACAACTGTGTAGAAAACGACGATCTTAGCCTTTAGTAAACTTCATTGCTGTCACATCGCACCAGGCAAAACTATCACTAAAAATGTTTCAAAAATGAATTTCGATATATCGAAAAGCGCTTCTTTCTAAATTTTTATTACAAAAAGTGCACCCTTTTTGTTATTTATAAAAATGGCATACACGAAGTACCAAATCTCACCGACGAAGATTTGCGAAAGAGAAAATATTACGAATTTAATAATTTACGTCTTATTATCATCACATCTGTTTGAAAATAATAACCAATTTAGTAAAATCTTTTAAATGAAGAACCTTTTAATGTAGAAATTTGGCTTGTTAAAATGAAGTGCAGATGGTCATGTACACATGAAGTTCCAAAACGGCATGAACTCAACACAGTACACAAGCGCATTCAACTAAACTAACGAGTTGAAGCAGTTTTAAAAAAATGATGGATAAATTAAACAAGTTTAAGTCGTATTTTTTAATAGGAATAGTATAAAGCATATATTATATGTATAGATCTGGTTGAACACTGGAGCCGGGACTTTAAACCGCAACTTTTCGCCAATGAGTCACCCACTTGTTTGTATTGAAATCGCACTGCCGTCGGAGGATTTGATAAAACGAGAAATCATTAATACTAATTTTAAAAAATAGCATTTAGAACAACTAAATAACACAAATAATCCTCAACCGGGTGTCGACAGTGGGTTTAAATAAATTTTATACTAACACATATAAAATTAATATTAAATTAGTCGTTTACCTGTTGGGAGTCGTCATTAGGACTATAGGTCATCTCACTAGTTCCCTCGTGAAGATAACATGCCGCGGGATGGTCTCCTTTGGTCACCAGGAAGACGTGTCCTTGGGGATCTCTACCAAAACGACCGCTACTCGACGACTCTCTCTATAAGACTCTCCTAGATGACTGACTTTTATTTTTTATCAAAACTATACCAGAAAAATCAAGTTTGCCTGTACATCTGTCGGTCTCTCGTGGCGACAGTTAAAACTCAGAACTATTTGAAGGTAGTATAATGGTTTGGCGGTAATACAAAAGGACGTTACCGACCTTGGCGGTAACACAGAAAAAAACGTTGCACTATATATGTTATCGGTTTTCAAAACGTTCTTTGACGTCTTCCGCCTCCCATTCTCCAGTTTTCCCTGTTCATCCACTCATCTTGTTCCTGGTCTTCATCTTCCATCTCCTTGTTAATTCCTTCTGTTCGGCTCATTCTTGGACTACCATGTTTTCGTTTCCCCTGTGGTTTCCATCTCAATATCTGCATTGGAAGGCGTTCGCCTCACATCCGCTGTGTATGACCGTACCATATTAGCTGTTTAGTTTTTATCTCCTCCGTTATTGTGTGTGTGTGTGGCATCCATAACTTCTCTCATTTGTTACTCCTTCAAACCTTGACTTTCTTGGAGATCTACGCCAAAAGTCCATCTAAGTCGCATTTAGTAATTTTTGCGGTTGATCTTTGATTTGCCATACTTCACTTCCGTACGTAACATTAATTTTAATAATGGTATTATACATTCTCTTTTTTTTTCAGGTATTCTTATCACAGAATTGACTTTGAAGAATTAAGCCTTGCTGACCACTTATACTCATCTACTCTGTTTCACTGAAGTTCAGATCTAATCCTTAGATTTATCCTTAGATTAATTTTCTTACGTGGCTGTTTTACCACGAGTTTACATTATTACATTTATACATTATTATATTTTTTATATGTTATACATTATACATGATTATTTTCACCAGTTATTTGAAACCTACTAATTATTATAAGTTATTATTGCGTGACTGAGATTATAACAAGCAAATCTACAATGTTGTGAAAAATAATCCGAAATCAACAATACTATGTTTTAAAATTAACAAACAGTTTAATGGTTATAAAATTATTAGTGTTTGAGTACTATAAGGTAATCGGTTGAGTTGAGTAATACATGTCCTCGGTGAACTTGCAATATTTCGAAGTTGCTTATGGCGTTTTTAGACATAAGGAAAAATATTGCACTTTTTATAACAGTTTGGTAGGAAGCAGTTTTGATTAAATCGATATCTGTTTCTGGGACATTATAGCGACACTTTCACTGGCTGCGTTGATCTTTACGTTTTGGGTGAGTGAAGCGTCATTAACAACACGTCTCATTTGTAAACTTTATGGTTGTGATTCCACACAAAGGAAACACAGTGAAGCCTGTGACGTAAAATAACACAAAGGCAACGTCGTTATAGTGTTTAATAACGCGCGTTTCTCGCCGTGAAATAACAGTTTCGTGGCACAATAGGGTAAACATTCTTTTAGAAATACATTCTCTGGTAAATTACAATCCTGCCTCCCCCTGCTTGTACACCATTAGCAAATATAAGTAATGTAAAGTACTTACTCAGAACAAAGAAACTCAGGTGGTTTCATTACAAAACTAGACGGCCATTTTGTTATAACACTGAAGTAATGTTGGTAATATTACTCACATTTCTTACGCGAAACATTTTCATTAAGTCGACATTAGCGGACATTTTGTGTCAAGAATTGAGACGGAATTTCGTTAGAGCAATGTAATTCTTTACTGAAGGAAGGTTTCTAGCATTCCTTACTTTGAACATTTTCATTAGTGACATTTATTTCAAGTCGACATTAATGGACATTTTGTGACAATTAAGACGTCCACATTTATTTATTAAAGTGTAAACTTCCTATCTCTCTAACGTGAGATTTAGAAGACGGAAAAAAGCGAGATATTGGTAGAATCATCTAGATATTGCTTAGGGCTATTCTCACCATTGCAAGCTTCATCAACACACACACACACACACATATATATATATATATATATATATATATATATATATATATATTTATAAAATCGCATTTCTATTTTACTTGTTTTGAAGCCTAGTTCCGTTTGTTTTGTATCAACTTCTTTAAATTAAGTTTTTGTCATACATTTTTTCATGTTTAAAAAACCGTCCGGTTTTTGGTGTTTCTAAAACTTTTGAAAGAAGTAGTTTTCATTGCATGTTATAAAATTTAAAAAATATTACCATTTGCTTTTCTTGAATTAATAAACACTCTTAAACGAAGAGTTTTGTGTAATCTATTTACTTTTATAAATGTAATATCATGTAGTTAAGAAAACAAGTAATATAAGAAACAGTATTATAAGAAATTCTAACTCAATTCCTACTTAAATCAACAAAGACAAAATTTATTTTAGTTTCTTTTTATTTTATAATTACAACTAATATAAATATGTACCTACTTATTTCAGAATAACAATACTAAGTAGGGATGGTCGATATTTTCTGTCACGGTGACTTTTCACTGATATTCGTTTCTCACTGGTGGCACCTGTGACAAAATATGGTAAATGGCAGTTCCAGTGACAATGAATCGATCGAAAGTGGCCTCTTTTGCTATTGGGTAAAAAGTTCAGTCGCTGAAGGAAACGTTACTGATATTGTATCGCGGCTGTCATTGGTTGATTTATCGCTGACGCTGTCACTGACTCTGCTCTCGCCGCTCGGCCCACGACGCCGATCAGCGTGCAGTGTCGTTGACTGAAGAGGAGACTGGGTGTCTCCTTTGTGATTGGGAAAAATGTTACCGTCGCTAACGTAAAAATTACTGATATTTTACCACGGCTTTCGTTGGTTGATTTTTCACTGTCAGTAGTTCTACTCATTACTGTTGTCTGTGAGTGGACGATTTGTGTCAGGTTTCACGACAGTGACAGTGTTGTGTACAGTAGACGCAATTTTGCACTCGGTAGTTTCTTCTTAATTTCGAAGGAGTTTATTTTTTTAGTAAAATGAACCTTCCAAAAAAAGTGAGGTGTGAAAGGATTTCAGCAATGTGATATGTGTGCCTGTTATTAGCTGTCTCAGTGTCCCGTCTTAGTATCCCTTGTCACCAATACTTAAGTCACCGGTAAAAGTCACTGATCCGAGCCTGGCGCTGTTACCAAAATCACCGATCCGTTAAAGTCACTGAATCGACCATCCCTAATACTAAGCGCCAAAATAAAAAGCGAATTTCCTTGTATATTCCATTTTATGCATGGTGTTGGGCTATTATTTTTGTTTGTTACTATTTATACGCTTTCTTTTTTTGTAACGCTTGCATTGTGTTGTAGTTTCTTTTCCATTTCCTTTCGCATTGTCCGTTTGTGAAGCAAGGTTCGATACCGTTAATCCAGTTTGTTTATTTTAATCTTTTGATTAATTTTTATTATCTTATTTATGATATTGTGTGGTAACCATGGTAACGATTTAGGGCTGTGCAATAGTGGTTTCGACGACAACCAGAGGGGGTAAAAAAAACATTCATATATATATCTTTGAGAAGTAGATTACTAGTTATGGGGAAAATGGCGCAGTGTTCAAGCGCTAGACTTGAACACGAAGATTCTCAGTTCGAACCCGACGTAACCCTCAAATTTGTACAAGATATACATCAGGAGAGTGTGATCTAATAGAAGGAATTTAAATAAGCATTGAAATAATCGACAGGAGTTCTAAATTTAAAAGAAATTATTTAATTTGGTATACATTTTTGTTATTATATAAGTTATTATAAATTATAGGGCATGAATCCGTTCTTGTGATAGTCCAACTTATATTAGAATATTAGCCCATACGTAACAATATTGGGCTAATTAATGGGTAAATGTTTTACCATATAATGTTCCACCTTCTTGCATTTTCTTGAATAGGATTCCTCCAATTTGTCTTCCTCGGTTGCTGTGGTCTCAGTTGTTGTTTACTGTATGTTTGCCAGTCTGAATGTTCTCTCTACGTGCTTGTCCCAATCGCTCTTTCTGTTTTGTCTTTTTGAAAAATACAATACATTTGAACGATTTTGTTTCTTTATTTGTTAAAGTTTAGCCTATATTGAATGTTAATGTCTTCGTCTATTCTTCAGTTACCAGTTACGTTTTAGGCTGCACCTAATTCTGAGGCTTTTTCCAGATCTGTAGCATAGGAAGGTTACTAAAACTTAGTAACATAAGCTGTTTGGTTCTTACTTGAGACCGCACACTTAGATCACGGTTTTGTTAATAACAGAGCTCATTATAGAAAGAGGCGACTGGTAAAAATATATTTTTGCAAAAAAATATTTCCCCCCTAATAAATCCGGATCCATCACGGTTTGTTATCAACGTCAGTAACATTATTTTTGTTAAAGCAGGATTTTAATAATTTAACCCTTATAAGTGAATAATGTTGGAAGCAACGTATTATAACGCTGAGACTATAACGATCTGTTTGCTTTCATCAAGACCACTTGTACACGGTTAAGGAAGCGCTACTTGAGGGTAGTGCAAACATCATACAGGGGATGTTTAAATAGAGCGGGTGGGTTAATTTAATTACTGCAATTTGACAGTGTTATGCTAACCAATTACCGGCAATACCTTGTAAACTGTACCGCCAATAACACCGTGTGCTCCTATCAAACACAACAGTGTTCCTATATACACAGCTCTCAATATGATGCACGGCAATTAGAGAGCAATTACGTGCAATATGTTTTATCATTTGCGCCAACACTCATTCTCAAGTTGTAAACTGTATTTACAACTGTAAACTCATTCTCAACTCTATTTACACGGACATGCTTACTTTAGGTTGAACATTTTTCATAGGTTGCCCCTCTACGTGAAACTACCTTCTAGATGGAAGCTCCTCTACTTGAAACTACCCGCTAGACGGAAGCCCCTCTACGTGAAACTACCCGCTAGACGGAAGCCCTTCTATGTGAAACTACCAGCTAGAGGGAAGCCCTTCTATGTGAAACTACCAGCTAGACGGAAGCCCTTCTATGTGAAACTACCAGCTAGACGGAAGCCCTTCTATGTGAAACTACCTGCTAGACGGAAGCCCTTCTATGTGAAACTACCAGCTAGAGGGAAGCCCTTCTATGTGAAACTACCAGCTAGAGGGAAGCCCTTCTATGTGAAACTACCAGCTAGACGGAAGCCCTTCTATGTGAAACTACCCGCTAGACGGAAGCCCTTCTATGTGAAACTACCAGCTAGAGGGAAGCCCTTCTATGTGAAACTACCCTGTAGAGGGAAGCCTCTCTACGTGAAAAAACCTTCTAGAGGAGGGGTACCCAAAGGTTTTGGTACCACGAACCCTCCTTTTGAAAGAAAACCTCACACGCCCCTCCACTTTACACTATAAATAAGTCGTATGGGCATATGAAAAAGAACAAATTAGACACACACACACACACACACACACACATACTCACATACATATTGAAAGCAATGTATTTATTTGTGCATACCTTCACAAGAAATATGATATATTTCAAGTTTTAATTTGCAAGGTAAATTTTAACTGATAAGAGACAAACCTCTTAGTGAGATAGATGAGCTTGCATGTTTTTCACTAGATTGCCTATTTGAGGTTTTAGGCCTATTTTAGTAAGGGCACAAGGCAGGCCATGAGCAACTTCTAGTTTGCCCCTATATTGTTTTTTGAGAATAAAATAGAAAATTCTATTTCGCACAAGTCGGTGCTTGAAAACGGCAAGTTAATGGAAGAGCTGCCTGCGATACTCTGGGATAAACGTTCTCAGTATTTTATCGAGAATGAAAATTTTTCCATTTTGTCAAAATCATATTTTCAGAGGAATAATTTTTTTGTTTTCAAAACCTCATTTTGCAGTACTTCTGGCAGAATGTTGACATTGAATGGGTCAGCTGACAATGTGTAAATATTCTCGTCACAACATCATGGTCAATAAAATTAGCAATGTAAAAAAATCTGTGCTGTAAATTTAGTTTTAAATTTTAATAAATTGTGTACATAAATTTTAATTAAATAAGAATGTATCTTATTATTTTCCAACTAGTCTCGCACTCTCCGGATTTGTTTTTAGCCCTAGAAGTGGGTTCCTCTCCCAGTTTACGAACCCAGGCTCTAGAGCAGACATCCTCACTACGCGGCCCGCGGGCCGCATGCGGCCCTTGGGACGATTTTTTGCGGTCCTTAGACAGTTAGGATTGAAGTGAAAATATTTTTTGTTGCTGTGTTATGAAAGACGTTGTTAAGATCGTGAATTTCATAAGATGAAATGAACTGAACCACAAAACTTTTCAAGAGTTTTTGAAAGAACTTATTTCGCAATATGGGGATGTGCTTTACCACACAGAAGTTAGATGGCTGAGTAAGGGTAAAGTTTTGGAACGTTTCTTCAGCATTCGACATGAGATTACTTTGTTTTTGGCTACAAAGAACAAAGAGTACCCTGAAGTTTATAATTTTAGTTGGTGGCTTAAAGTAGCGTTTCTTACTGACACAATGGGCATTATGAATGAAACTGGAGGCTAAATTCCAAGGAGACTATAATAACATTGTAACTAAGATGATGAATATCGTATTTGCACATGAACAAAAACTCAATATGTATATTGAAGAACTATCAAACAGTGATTATTCCAGCTTCCCTTCAGTTAAAACACTGTTTGATGAAAATCCTGATGAAAGTCAAAATGTTTCCGATTTACTAAAACTGTTGAAAGACCTGAAGGAAGAAATGTCTCAGAGGTTTAGTGACTTCAGGAAGTATCAGGAACCATTTCAATTGGTAGAAAATCCATGGGCAATGAAACCAGCTAATGTAGCTCATCTTTCTGTTTTTGGATATGAAGCTAGGAATTTGAAAAATGAATTAATCGATCTTCAGAACGATACGGAACTCAAAAGTATTTTTGAAGAAAAGATGAAGAATAAAGCTCACTATGAGTTTGGAGGGTTGTTGAAAAGGACAGATTTCCTAACTTACTTGGATATGCTCAGAAAATATTGTGTTTTTTCAGTAATCTGAAGTTTATAAAAAACAAGTACAGATTTAGGCTAACAAGTGAGAATGTTGAGAACATTTTAAGAATTTCAGTTTCTTCCCAACCTGCCAACATAGATGCCATATTAGAGGACTGTGAAAGATTTCGCCCATCAACTTCAAAGAATTAACTAAGTAAAAAAAGACATTTTCAAACTTTTTTATGCGTAAAACAGTCTATTTATGTTGGTAATGTAATAAACGTATGTTATAATCATATTGTTTGTCAGTTATTTAGTGCCTCTTGTACTTGCGGCCCTCAGGAAAATTGTATGCAAAATTTTTGGCTCTCAAAGTATTCCTAGTGAGGACCCCTGCTCTAGAGTGTAGCCTCTCTACGCGAAACCAGCCTCTAGAGGGTATACCCACTGAAGTTAAGCAGCCCAGTAAACCATACTGTCTTTTCTTGTGCCTAAGAAGTCTTTTATCCCTACGTCCATTCTATTTATAAACAGGATTGCTTGTCCTTTCCGTACTTCAATCTACCTCAGAGATGTAACGGGTATAAAACCTTTTATCCCTTGTTAAGGTATAATTTGCTCTATAGATTCTACTCTACGAACGAAGTGATATTACCCTGATTGTGTTCTCGTCTTTAAGATATGTCCCAATAGTTTGAATATGCGTGGAGAAAGAAGTGTTGGTTTCTCTCGCTGGAGGACCTGTTTGCAAGGATAATGACTTCAAATTGATGGAAAACAAGCGTTTCTCAAAGAAATGAAGATAAGGCCGAGGATGAAAATGATTCTAGTTCAAGAAAATCTGGTAAATATAAGTGTAAAGGAAAAACTCTATTGGTAAAGATCTTAAAAATGCTTGGTATTAAAAACGACTCAGCTAAGAAGGTCTTTTTGGATGGAAGGTAAAGAATAGAAGTGGTCAAGTCGTAACCATAAACACTCCTAGGCAGGTCAGAGAGGAGTTTGGAGGATAAATTAAATGTGAATAAGGAACGTTTTTAGGCCATTTTCCCTCATTGAGAGGAATACACGAAAGATGCGTACACGAAATAAGCGTACAGGATCAAGTTTTGACAAATGACGAGGGTAAGCAATGACGTCAGAACATTGTGACAGGCGAAAAATGCTTACAACTTTTAGGCGAACACAGATCGTTTAAAACCATTGAGCTACATAAATGAATTTACTTCTGAACTAAACCTATATGTCGTTTAGTTTCTCGGGGCTAAACCTGTATCTATTAAACCTTATTTTCATCACACGTTTCCAGGCTTTGGACTGGCAAAATGTTAGAAATATCTAGCGCTATCGTTTTGGGGTGTTTAACATCAGCTTGTAGCCTTAGTAATTTCTTTTTTGTTTTAAATTTTTAATTTTTTTCATTTTACAGCATTTAAAAAAATTTATTCTGTATTACAACTTGACCAATTTATTTGATCTTACCATCTGATTTCTTGTGCCTAATCTAATGCATTTTTTATATGTAGAAAAGAAATCTTAAACAAGACAGTCTCTAGTTTCTAGGTATTATTTTACTGTTTTTTTTTCAATTCTTTTGTCCGATTGAATATACTTTGTTTTTCTTCTTTTTCATTCTAAGTATAACTCCAGTCTCATGTGCATAGAAGTCGAAGTTTCAGCGTCTTTTTATAAGTCTCTCTCGATTAAATCGAACTTATCACCAGGACAGTTAAAAGCAACGCGACCACTGAAAAGTGGAAACCCTTTTTTGACCCATTTTGACTGGGAAAATCCAAAACCTTTAAAGTTATTAGCAATTAGTTTTGAGGTAGATGTCCTGGATTGACAACTGAAGTCTGGTTTGTACGTCAATATTTTTAAAATATCTTGTTTTACTAAAAGATATAATATTTGAGACAAAAATAAAAAAAAAAATTGATTAGAGATTGACCCCCAAGTATCAATGACAGGTGATGAGACTATTGTAGTTAACGGCTGTCCTTAGACCAATTGACATTCTTGACAACTGGGTAGAAAATTGCAGGAAAGTTTCAACAATAAGGAAAAAAGTCATTACAGTCAATGAATGACTCATCAACTGGCGTCGTGTAATATCGGTGTTTAAAGAAAGAACACGTCGTAGAACACGTGTTCACTGGTGACAGTTTAAAGCGTAGCGTGCTACGAGACACGCATGAGTAAGCCTTATATCATAAAACAAAAATGAATTTCATTTAGTTATGCCGGAAAACTTATAATAAGACAGTGGCTGCAGATAAGATTTGATCTGATGAATCAGATTTAGTGAAGCAACGGAATGCCTATGAAGAAACTGGCTGCCGTGTAAAATATATCTGATACCATGGAACATTTAAGAAGATATTGGCTGCAGATCAGAATTGAATCTAATTTTTTTGGCGTACCATGAAACGTTTATAAAGTTACTGGCTGGAGGTCAGAATTGAGTCCGATTTAATGATGCAATGGAACTGCTAAGAAGACACTGGCTGGATACGAGAATTGAATCCGATTTAATCATCCCATGGTACGCTTTAGAAGAAACTGGCTGCTGTTAAAAACTAAATCCGATTTAGCGATGCTATGGAACGGATAAGAAGAAACTGACTGGAGATCTATTGAAGGAAGACGTGTTGGTCTAAAACTAAAAGCGAATAGCTCACTAAATAGTAAAAATGACGTGGTATAGATCCAACAAACAACTAATTGCACAGAAAAGACACAAAAACAAAGGAATTTCAAATGCCATTTGTAGCTATTACACTGTACGAGAAATAATAAATCCTAATTCTCTATACTACAGTATTAATACATTTAAAATGCAGAGAATTTAAGCGTTTAAAAATATGCAAAGCTCTAAACCAGCTAGCCCTTAATCACTTTACGTTTCGTCTATTCAAGCAATTATATTGGAATACGTGCAATACAAAACCGCTTAAACTGAAGCAATCAACTACACAAATCAGCTTCGTTTGGCAATCGGAAACCCTCTATTTATTTTGTTTCATAAAGCGCTTTAATTTTAACAAGTACAGTGCGTTCAAAAAGTCTCCTCCGAAGCTATGGTTAAATAGCATTTCTTTTCTTGATTGTTTGCTTTTCCACTCATAATTTATTTGCAATAAAAAACTATCACTAGAACCAAATGTGTTACATATTCTTGTGCAGCATATCGTACGCCTACTTAGAAGAACGTTAATGTCTGGTGAGTGAACATAGAGGGGAATAGGCCCTTTAGGTATCATTTAGCTGTTTATAGCTTCACTTATTATAATTCAATTCAACAACTTGGTTTTCTAATCCATCTTATTAAAATACATTCTACAAACGTTGTACAAGATATTCATGTAAGTAGACTTAAAAGTTAAAGTAAGTACAAGAGGTTAATTGTGGAATTAAAAAATTGGAAAATTTCATAAAATTTAATTATTTTTTTATATCTATCTATCTATTTGTCTGACAGTCTCTCTGTCTGTTTGTTTGGTTATCTGTCTTTCTATTTTAAATTTGGCTTGCTCATTTATATTAATCTGCAAGAGACACTTAATTTTCCTTTATTTTAATACTCAACTTAATTTATATAAATTTGTTTTGATCTCAGGGACGCTGTATAAGGTTGGGGTTGCAACTGGAGAAACATAGGTTTAATATAATTTTATAGTTCTGATTTAATGAATATTGCTTTTATGGATTAATAAATAACATTTATGTGATTGGCAGATCAACAAAAAACGTTTAATGGTCAAAGATTATTGAAAAAGTTTTTATTATTACAATTTGAGGGTCACCAGTTCGTAGCTCGTGGTCCTGAAGTTCCGTCCGTTGCATTTTAATCACAATCAACTTTCGACGATTCAATTAATATTCACTAACTTTACTGTCATCGCGTAGGTTGCTACTTTCGACGATTTACTTAATATACACTGCTTTCGGCGATTTACTTAATAGTCACCGCTTTTGACGATTTACTTAATATAACTACACGAACTGGAGGTAACTTGACCGACGCGACGTCTACACTCATCAAACGTTCCTGGATGACCTACCTTTTCGATTTTCCTCACAACTAACTTTTTGAACCTCTTATCCCTTCTCTCCTAATTTAGACCAATCACATTTCTTAATTTTAACTTTTTAATCTATTTTTCTGAAATTTAACGTGCTTTTGCAACTGACTTTCTCTTAACGGTACCAAGTTTTTTCTATAATTTTTTAGCGCCCTTGCATCTTAAAACTGACAACCATTTTGGGAAATTTATGGTACAATCAAGTAATTATACTGCCAGTTTGGCCTTGTACACTGTAGTCATAATTTTACAACTTTATTTGTAGCGCTCTTTAGAGCCCCTGTTAACACATCGTTATAATATATATATATATATATATATATATATATATATATATATATATATATATATATATATATATATTTTAAAACAACATAGGTTATACAAATACAAGAATATTATTTTTCTATATATTTAAAGCTTTTCGTTGGTAAACAGTCCCAACAACAGGAATGAAAAATACAATAATGCAAGATATACCTAGGCATATATCTCGCATTATTGTATATTTCATTGATGATGTTGGTACTGTTTACCAAAGAAAAGATTTGGATATAAATAAATAATATCCTTGTATTTGAATAACCTATGTTGTTTTAAATTACTAAAGAAGAAAACATATTATATATATATATATATATCATTTACACTATAATGTACTTGAACAAGAATCTCACTTACTATATATGCGAGTCGACTTTTAAGGACTAATTATGTGTTCTCATTTTTGAGCATATATATCAAGTAAGATTCTTGTTCAAGATCGTTGTTCAAGATCGACATTACGTCGTGCAGCGTTAAAAATATATATTTAGTTATAAAACTTTTATTTTGAAAATACATTGAAATTTTGAGATGATTTATTTAATGGAATGATGATTTATTTAAAGGGGATAATTCAGTTTGATAAGGTTAAAAATAGTTTTCGTTTAATCAGAAATAATTCTGTATTGAATATAAATTAAATTGTCGAAGGCTTCGTAAAATTGAAAATCGCTTTCATATTTAACTTCTTAAATGGTTTATTTCAAATTAGAAAACCTCGTTTTAGTCAACTATATTTAGGCCTATGTTTTATGTAACTAGGACAGTGAAAAAACGTTTTTAACGCAAAGAAGGAGATTATACATTAATATGATATAAACAAGCTAGCGAAGGTCGATCGTTGTAATAATAATAATAATAATAATGGTAATAATATTAATGATAAAGCTTTTTACCACGTAACATGGTGTAGGAGATACAGTGGGTACAGCTTTATTTGTGGTTACACGATATTCAAGGAAGATATTTTGTGGTCAGTAAATAGGTAACAACAGCTGTTTATATCCTATTTGTGATCCTAGGAACTATCCACAGGTTGACGCAGATGTGAAAAGCACTCAAAAATTCTTTTGCGCTACGTAGAATCGAACCGATATCCTTTAGTTTCCTAATCAAGTGACTTACGTTTGAGCTTTCAATCAACCAGTATTTGGCAGAAGACAATCTATATAGTTTAAACTAAAACTTTATTTTTTCAAATCAAATTTTCATTTGTAATTTTTCTTATTACGTTATTATTAGGTAATAAAATCAACATTCATGCATAAGAAATACGTTTATCACATTAAACGCCAAACCACCATCCCCAACCACAGAAGAACCAATTAAAATGGAGTAAAAAAGTAATTTCTATATCACATTTATAGGGAACGTTTTTTTAAAAAATTTCTTTTATTATAAATAGTTATATTTACTTATAATTTTATTTAAATATTATTATATTCTATCGGTTATATGGAATGAGTGATTTCTTTCATTTCATGACCTTTTGTTATTACTAAGGATGTATTTCAACTTGCAAGTTTTAAACGTAAATCGACGTCATGTTTTCTAACAACAAATAATGTAAAATATAAGTATTTCTATGAATCATGAATGGACTGCAGTACTTCAAAACGATATGAATGATTCAATGCATTATTTACATTGGAAGTAGGTCTGGACCTGAAATATGAATGTGGCTTTAAGGTTATGTTACTGCATCTTCAATGCTGTGCATTTAAATTGGTTAGTTTTGATAAGTTTAGAAGTTTCCAGGGACGTTTCATACACCACATATCTCTACTGGGAAATGTGTCCTATCTCCTTTATCTCTATCGAGGGATGTTTCATACACTACATATCACTACTTCGAAATGTGTCTTATCTCCTTTATCTCTACCGAACGATGTTTCATACACTACATATCTATAATTGGAAATGTGTTCTATTTCATTTATCTCTATCGAGGGACGTTTCATACACTACATATCTATAATTGGAAATGTATCCTATCTCCTTTATCTCTATCGAGGGATGATTCATACACTACATATCTCTACTTTGAAATGTGTCCTACCTCCTTTATCTCTACCAAACAATGTTTCATACACTACATATCTATAATTGGAAATGTGTTCTATTTCATTTATCTCTATCGAGGGATTTTTTATATAACGCAAATCTCCACTGAGAAATGTATCATACATCCTCTGTCTCTATCGAACGATGTTTCATACACTACATATCAATACCGGGAAATGACTCCTACCTCTTTATATCTATCGAGGGATGTTTCATATACTACATAGCTCTACTGGGAAATGTATCCTACCTCCCTTATCCCTACCGAACGATGTCTCATACACTACATATCTCTACTGGAAATTGTATCCTACCTCCTTTATCTCTAACGAACCATGTTTCATATACTACATATCTTTACTGGGAGTTGTATCCTATCTCTTTTATCTCTATCGAGGGATGTTTCATATACCACATATCTCTACTGGGAATTGTATCCTATCTCTTTTATCTCTATCGAGGGATGTTTCATATACCGCATATATCTTTTTAAATATGTCCTACCTCCTTTATCCCTACCGAGCGATGTCGCATACACTACATATCTCTACTGATAATTGTCTCCTATCGCCTTTATCTCTATCGAGGGATGTTTCGTACACTACATATCTCTACCGGGAAATGTATCCTATCGATTTTATCTCTATCGAGTGATGTTTCATACACTTCATATCTCTACTGATAAATGTCTCCTATCTCCTTTATTTCTATCGAGGGGTGTTTCATACACTACATATCTCTACTGGGAAATGTCTCCTATCTCCTTTATCTCTATCGAGGGATGTTTCATACACTACATATCCCTATCGGGAAATGTCTCCTATCTCTTTATCTCTATCGAGGGATGTTTCATACACTACATATTTCTACTGAGAAATGTATCCTACCTCCCTTATTCCTACCGAACGATGTCTCATACTGTACATATCTCTACTGATAAATGTCTCCTATCTCCTTTATCTCTATCGAGTGATTTTTCATACACTACATATCTCTACTGGGAAATGTCTCCTATCTCCTTTATCTCTATCGAGGGATGTTTCATACACTACACATCCCTATCGGGAAATGTCTCCTATCTCTTTATCTCTACCGTGGGATGTTTCATACACCGCACATCTCTACTGGAAATATGCCCTACCTCCCGTATCCCTATCAAACGATGTTTCATACACTACATATCTCTACTGATAAATGAATCCTATCTCTTTATCTCTATCGAGGGATGTTTCATACACTACATAGCTCTACTGGGAAATGTATCCTACCTCCCTTATCCCTACCAAACGATGTCTCATACACTACATATCTCTACTGGGAAATGTGTCCTACCTCCTTTATCTCTATCGAACGATGTTTTATACATAACATATCTCTACTGGGAAATGTGTCATATCTCTTTTATCTCTATCGAGGGATGTATCATACACTACATATCTCTACTGGAAAATGTATCCTACCTTCTTTATCTCTACCGAACGATGTTTCATATACTACATATCTGTACTGGGAAATGTGTCCTATCTCCTTTATCTCTATCAAGGGATGTTTCATATACCACATATCTCTACTGGGAATTGTATCCTATCTCTTTCACCTATATCGAGGAATGTTTCATACTCCGCATGTCTCTACTGGAAATATGCCCTACCTCCTTTATCCCTACCGAACGATGTCGCATACACTACATATCTCTACTGATAATTGCCTCCTATCACCTTTATATCTATCGAGGGATGTTTCATACACTTCATATCTCTACTGATAAATGTCTCCTATCTCCTTTATCTCTATCGAGTGATTTTTCGTTACACTACCTATCTCAACTGATAAATGTTTACTATCACCTTTATCTCTACCGTGTGATGTTTCATTCACCGCATATCTCTACTGGAAATATGCCCTACCTCCCTTATCCCTACCAAACGATGTTTCATACACTACATATCTCTACTGGAAAATGTATCCTACCTTCTTTATCTCTACCGAACGATGTTTCATATACTACATATCTTTACTGGGAAATGTGTCCTATCTCCTTTATCTCTATCGAGGGCTGTTTCATACACTACATATCTCTACTGTGAAATGTATCCTATCACTTTTTTCTCTATCGAGGGATGTTTCATATACCGCATATCTCTATTGAAAATATGTCCTACTTCCTTTATCCCTACCAAGCGATGTTTCATACACTACATTACTCTACTGTTATTGTTTCCTGCCTCCTTTATCTCTAAGTAGCGGAGTTTCAAACACTACTTATCTCTACTGGAAATGTATCGCATCTCCTTTATGTCTATTGAGGGATGTTTCATACACTACATATCACTACTTCGAAATGTGTTCTATCTCCTTTATCTCTACCGAACGATGTTTCATACACTACATATCTATAATTCGAAATGTGTTCTATTTAATTTATCTCTATCGAGGGATGTTTCATACACTAAATATCTATAATTGGAAATGTATCTTATATCCTTTATCTCTATCGAGGGATGTTTCATACACTACATATCTTTACTTTGAATGTGTCCTAACTCCTTTATCGCTACCAAACGATGTTTCATACACTACATATCTATAATTGGAAATGTGTTCTATTTCATTTACATCTATCGAGGGATGTTTCATATAACGCAAATCTCCACTGGGAAATATATCATACATCCTCTGTCTCTATCGAGCGATGTTTCATACACTACATATCCCTACCGGGAAATGACTCTTATTTCTTTATCTCTATCGAGGGATGTTTCATACACTACATAGCTCTACTGGGAAATGTATCTTACCTCCCACATCATTACCGAACGATGTCTCATACACTACATATCTCTACTGGGAAATGTGTCCTACCTCCTTTATCTCTATCAAGTGATTTTTCATACACTACATATCTCTACTTAAAATGTATCCTATCTCTTTTTTCTCTATCGAGGGTTACACCGCATATTTCTACTGGAAATGTGTCCTACCTCTTTATATCTACAGAACGACGTTTCATACACCGCATATCTCTACTGAATTTCTGTCCTTCCTCCTTTATGTCCTGGAAATGTTTCATACCTCCTTTATCTCTACCGAGCGGTTTTATATACTTTCTCTTCTGAACATTGTTTCATACACTATATATCTCAACTCGGAATGTATCCTATCTCCTACCTCCTTTATTTTTACCGAGCAATATTTCATACTTTATCTACTGAGCATTTTTTCATACATCACAAATCTCTATTGGGAAATTGTCCCTACTCTCCTTTATCTCTACTGAGCAATGTTTCATATATTACATGGATTTAATGAACTTCGTCTTTCAAGAAATACGATGAATTGTACTAAATAATATTATATCATTTTTGGTTCTCACATGTTTGTTTTCCATAAACAAATTGCGTTTTCAATAGCATAACGTTGACACCGAGGAACACCTGGAAAATCAATATCAAGAGATAACTTTCAGTTTGAGCCGAAGTCGAGAAATTGCTTTTACTGGCGAGAGAGGAACTAAAACTAATAATAAAGGCCCATCAATGTTTTTTTTTTCATTAAACATAGACTAGTTAATTTAACATAATATACGAAAAGTATATAAAATTACGTAATTGTATTTTTAGAATGAAAACATTTATATTTAGTTTTAAACGCAGTTTAATAATCCTGGAACAATTTTATTAACCCTTTGATTCTAAAATAATACAGTCTAATATACCGTTAAAGCGATATCCAGAATCTTTGGAGTCTGTTTAACCCGTTTAAGTAACTAAATTCACAGCCAAGTGATAAATTATGAAGAGTAACAGCGCGCAATTATATCCAAGCAATGCCAGATTAGCTGGGGACGTATTAAAACACTGAGTTTAAAAACGGGCGCCGTAAATCAATTTTTGCTCAAGAACTGGGCACTTAGCGCAGAGAGAACGGCTAATTATGTTTGTAAAATATTGCATGATGTAATGTACAAGTACTTTAGTAGCTTGTACTTTAGTACAAGTTTTACTACTTAGTTTATTTAACGCTATCCACCTTTCGTCTGTTACTTGCCATTTAATTCTGCTATTTTGTGACTTAATTTAAATAACAGTTATATTTAAACGGTTCGTTTTAACAAATCTTATTTTGGCAGTTGAATTTATTATCGTCTTTGTTTTTATGGGGATTTCAATTTATTTATAAATCCAGGTATAATGTTAATTTATTTTCATTCAATTTATCTTTCAATTTCCTAAAAAAACAGCTATTATTTACCGTTTTGTGATTCGTTTGAAATAGTTTTTTAGAGTAAAAACCGGGGTTGTTTTAACGAGTCAAGAATGGTCGTTTAGTAGGATGATGTATCTAAACCGAATTTGTTGTCCTTTCAAATCATTGTTAAACCTATGCCTAAAGAAAGAACATCGACAATGTCCGTTTCAACAACAAACATCTACAACAATGTATAACAAAGAAAAATGATAATATCTATCAACTAACTAGTATTGGCAGTGACATTGTGCATGTTCTTTCTTTAGGCCATAATTTTAATAATGATTTGAAAAGGGAAACAATTTAGGTATAGCAACATTGTTCTAATAAATTATCATTATTGGCTCGTTGAAACAACAGTCTTTTTATTCTAAACAGCATTATGTCTTCTTGCTTAAGTCCTTTTGGAAAAATTGGGTCGGTGTATTATATTCAAAGTCAGTTGTGAAAATTTTGATTTCACCAACTAATTTTTAAGTAGGGTCTAAATATTTTTAAAGAACTGAAAGAAGGAAGTAGGAAAAACCATAGCAAGTTACTGTGCTGACGTGTTACGGAACCCTCTTTTCATTGACGTAGACTACCTTGCTATAGGCTACGCTTGGGGAGAGAGGACTACGCTATAGGCTACGCTGCGGGCCTTGGGGAGAGGACTAGGACGAAGGGAGGTTGGAGGTGTTCACAGGTCATTTTGAAAAACATGTACCCTTGGACTTCCGATGACTTATTTTCTTATAGACTTATTATTTTGTTTCTATATTATTATAATGTATAAAATAAATAATAACAAATGTAAATAGGGCTTTCACGGAAGCATGTTAATAGGATTGTCTAAAGGTTGGGACGGGTAGGCCGCGATTTATGGCCCCGATGAGGTATGATGACAGTGCCTGATGTTTTCTAGATGACAAATACACAATTTCTACCTATGAGTCAAGAGCCATAGGTAATTTTGACCTATACCCTTGCATCGTTTGGCCAACACATAGTTTGACGTGTTGGGGAACAGTAATCCGAGTTACCCTCACTAGACTTCATTCACGTTCCCTTGTACAGTCAACTCAACTTGAACGTCGCTGTCGTCCTTAATAGAGCGACTGACAGAACTAAGAGTTACTGCATACGAGTCCAGACTGTATCGCGCATCTAGTGGTAATGGAGGGAAGATACGAGAAGCCAATTTTTATGAGAAGCCTGGGTTATTTTAAGAAGGTGGGGTAAGGTAATATGATATCATAATATTATATAACGATTAAATGAAACCTAAGTCTATATAAAAAAAATACTAGCTATCTTTGTACAGTGCGCGCCACATAGCTTGGATGTCTTAAGTTTTATTGATCAAGTCAATGATATTATATGGTTGTTAAATGCTATGTTGTATATAGTAAGTTAATCGATGTATTTGTCTAACTTATGTAATGGTAAGGATTGGTTTTGTCAATAAAACTGTTTACTAGACTTCATATTCATTGTTTTCTTATTAAATAGTGGATGATGTTAGTAGTGTAGGCTATAGCTTACATTTGTTTGAAATGACAGAGAGAGAGGATGAGATTCACTGATAGTAATTGTTCTCATGGGATCATTGAACATTCCTTACGAAAACATTCTTTATTCACACTACCCTATCTTTGTTTTATCTTATAAATTAAAGGGAATGAACCAGTACGACCATTATCGAATAAGAAAGATAAAAAAGGACTGCAAATAGGTCTAGAATTAAGGTAAGGAGATAATACGCCCTATTGAGGGGGGATAATGGAACAGTCGCGTTCTGAATTAGACAATGCGGGTGCACTTGTATTCGTCACTACAAATCAAATAACCAAACTATTTACTTTCAGATAAAAGATTGAATGCGAAGTGTTCGCACTTGTCAAGCTAAACTATCAGGGGTAGGGTTTTTCAAATATTCTTGAAAGCCTTACATGGGAAATAAACCTATATAATTTAGAAATTCTTTATGAATGTTCCCCACCTATCAAAGATGTAACAAGGTAGTAGATCTGTCTCAGGAAAATTACCCTACTCTGCGTTCCCTCATCGCTTATTTATACCTAAAATTTCCTCATCCGTGCCTGTCTCAAGAAAACGTACCTACCTACATGTGCCATGATTCTGTCATTGCATTAGGGAAAATCCAGAGGCGAAATTTATTCCTACCATAAGGAATTAAGGACTCAATCCTTAAACGAACAAAGTTGTTTGTGTAAAATTTATATGTACCTAATACGTGTCGTTTCTCTACTTCATATCGTTAAAATTGCATGAAGGCGGATATATCTATATCTCTCTGTGGCTTTGACGTTAATGTATTTAGTTGTAGCTCAAGAAGAGGTATTGCTGAGTTGTTACTAGGCAGATCCCCCACCCCTATGTAGGACGTGATACCTTTTCATCATAAAACTCACACAGCTACTGCCACAAGTGGCAATACCCCTTGGACTAGGTTAAAAGGCACTGCACTTTACGTTAGCTGTATGGAATTGTAATTTTGAATTTACACGAACGAACTTGTAGCATTAATCACAAATTTGAATTCAGGTTAGCATCCCTTTCCACTATGGCGACTTCAGTAACGGTGAAACTTTGTTGGTAACCGGACGCAACTTTCCGGGGCGAGTCTATTGTTGGACGAGCTAAATCATCCCTTTACAATAAAGCTAATATTTGCTACCCTCTACCTATTCCGAGTAAACATGCACAACTCTTCTTCCTCTAATTCTGACACAGATGATTGCAATTGCTTCAGTACAGACACGTGTATTCCGGGAAGTTATAAAATCTGCGTTTGACATCACAATCTACTATCCGTGGTTTATTGAGTTACATTTATGGATTTTATACGAGTTTATATTTAGGAAATCTGTTCTTGAAGGGTGGATATAAAATTTGTATGTGTTTAACAGTAGAAGTTATAGAGATTTAATAAATATTTATAACGTTGGAAACTCTCTTGCTAGAGAAAACTTAAAAATTAAATTTACTTGAATCACTTAGTAGTAGCATTTAAAGGTAATTTTGAAGAAAATCAACTTTCAAAATAAAATTGATATACGAGTGATATATTTATCGACGTTTCGAAAACTATTTTGTCATCATCTTCAGATCAGTTGTGCTACGAAGATCAAAGGGATTGAGTTGTTTTTGTATTGTGTCAATATGTAGATAAATACTTTACTTCTACATTTTACTTTTAGATATTGACGTAAGCCCTATTATATTTTTGTTATAAATTAATGTACTTTTTCATATCGTTGTAGCATTCGCGTCCATTTGCACTTATGATGTACTCAAAAAATCTTTTGCATGCGTCTTGGTTACCCGATGTAGAATCCTCAAACGCTGTAGAGTAATCGCTAACCCTACTCGTAAAATGTCAATATCTAACAGGAAATTCTTGGTGGAATGTAGAAAAAGGTAAGTGTTTCATCTGCATATTGACAAATTACAGAAACAACTTGATCAATGTGATCTTCATAGCATTACTGCCCTGAAGATGAAAGTTTTCGAAACGTCGCCAATGATTTTAAACAAATTATGATTGACTGGTTAATAAACCCCATTTTTATCTTATGTCATATTTGTAAGAGTGTGAACTTGAATAACAAACAATGAAAATATTGGAAAGAACCCCAATACAACAAAAATAATAAAAAATAACAAATAAAACAAGTTACTTAAGATAAAACCCCTATGTACATTTCGATGACCATGTCATCAGAGGGTCTTATTAGAAAATTACAATCTAGTAAAGAAGAAGTAACAAACTAGAGTTAAACTATAAACTCGAAGAAGTTACTCAATAGTTATGAAAGTATTTTATATAGTCAAATTAAATCGTAAAATATCCCCGCACAGGCCATCGTAGTATTTTTTAAACTCACATCACGATCGGGGTTGGAGGTGATAGGATCATTTGGGAGAGGCGGCGTTGTGAGATATTGTACTGTCCCATAATTGTGGCAAAACGTTTCCCTTAGATTCATCAAACACCTACACATTACACATACAACTACCCTTACTTCCTCTTTAGCGACCCTCCAGTCCAGATGGCAGAAGGGTTTGATCATTGCGGTCACTTCTATTTGTATTTCGTTTACAATACTCTATACATTTTTAATTCGCTTACGAAAGTTCTAGCAATGTATCCTAAATTACTGGCGAGTGATTTAATCAAAATTTGTACTGTTTTATTTTTTGGTTAACCTTTATGTATTGTTCTGTTATAAGATCATGAGTAAATTATCGGCTGTTATTATAAAAACATTTTCAGCTGAATCTGATGTATTTTCAAATTTGTTTAGAATCAGATTTTTTTAAATTATCAATAACTGGTCACACTTTTTACGCGTGTGATTCTATTTGGAGTAGGTGCAGTAAATGTTTCGCTTTTTGTTGGGTACAGCGTTAACACAATAAAAAGTGTGATATTTTAATATTCTTTTAAGAAAATCATTTTCGGAGTGACCATTGCAAGAAATAAACAGAAGACCGTAGATATTCACATTCTTGTAAAGAACAAAACCATCAAATACAAATATTGTATTTTTGTAATTGAATACATTACTAAAATTGGGGTGGTGAGTAGACTCCTCTGTCCACAGAATATATATATAAAGAACTAAGTCAAAATACAAATACAAGAATTATAATTGAATTTACAATTATTTGAAAAGAATTGTAAATTCAATTATAATTCTTGTATTTGTATTTTGACTTAGTTCTTTATTAATACACAAGAATACATATTGCGAAATTTATATATATATTTTTAAGATCAAATAATACACACAAATACAGGAATATTTAATTTATTGAACAATAAACTCAAAGCTTTTCGTTGGTTTACATTACCAACATCTTCAGGAGTTACAATAGTAAGAATGATAAAGAACTGTCTAACAAACATGAATCTACTAGATAAAGCAATACACAGTTGCCAAATCTATTACAATATTACCAAACCTATTTCACTGCTGCCACAACATTATATACATTGAACAAAGTATGGTATTTAGAACGTATTTGAATTTGTTCATCTATTAATTTGTTATTAATATTATGCTTGTAAATTTCAAATGCTTCACATACGTTCATTTTTAACCCTTTATTTACTTCTTTTATAATTTTCATATTATTTATATTAGGAAACATATGATTATTATTAATACAATGGGTTGTGAAATTAGACTTATATATATTTGGTTTTAAAAAAGCATTAAAATGTTTTTTATACCTTTCTTTTAATTTTTTCTTTGTTTGTCCTATATAAACTTTATTACAAAATTTACATTCTAATTTATATACTCCATTTTTCTCATGTATAGGCTTACTATTTATATTATTATTATGGTTAATTATATTTATTATTCTATTATTGGTTCTATATGCAATTTTTATGTTTTTATTAGTAAATAATTTGGAAATATTTTTTATTTCAAAACCCTTGTAAGTAAAAGTACTCCATATAGTATTATTATTATTACTACTATTGTAATGAATATTATTTTTTATTTGTTTTTGTAATATATTATAATTCAATTTATCTACCGTTTTCTTTTTGTAACCACTTTCTACGGCTATCTGGTATATTATGTTTTTTCCCCTCATTTTATTTTCATTGCTCATAGGAATTTTATTCATTCTGTAAAGAAGATTATATAAAGCAGCCATTTTCTGATTATATGGATGGTTGAAATAATTAGGTATTATTTGATTGGTTAATGTAGGTTTACGGTAAATCATATATTCTAAACTCGTTTCATTTCTAATAATTGTGATATCTAGGAAATTTATGTTACCGTTATTTTCCATTTCATATGTAAAATCGATACTATTATTAATTTTATTTATTTCATCATATGTTTCCTAATATAAATAATATGAAAATTATAAAAGAAGTAAATAAAGGGTTAAAAATGAACGTATGTGAAGCATTTGAAATTTACAAGCATAATATTAATAACAAATTAATAGATGAACAAATTCAAATACGTTCTAAATACCATACTTTGTTCAATGTATATAATGTTGTGGCAGCAGTGAAATAGGTTTGGCAATATTGTAATAGATTTGGCAACTGTGTATTGCTTTATCTAGTAGATTCATGTTTGTTAGACAGTTCTTTATCATTCTTACTATTGTAACTCCTGAAGATGTTGGTAATGTAAACCAACGAAAAGCTTTGAGTTTATTGTTCAATAAATTGAATATTCCTGTATTTGTGTGTATTATTTGATCTTAAAAATATTCTAACAGGAAAACACATTTGATATTATATATATATATATATATATATATATATATATATATATATATATATATATATATATATATCAGGTATGTTATCTAGCCTACGTAATGACATTACCTTGTATTATTTCCCAGTATAGATCATCATTAATACTATGAATCACTATAGCACTATGAGCGTGACCTATGAATTGTGCAGGAGGGGAAGAGGGATAAACGGAAGAAATGTAGGGATACACGGTCGAACACTACGTACCACAGATCTAGGTCGAAATATAGCTAAAACATACTAATATACGAGATCACCTCTGAGAAAAGACAAAAACAGGCGCTCAAGAATAAGTAGAAGAGTGAGTTTAAAAAAGAATTTCGTCTGGTAAAATAACACAAAGTTAATTGTGTTTGTTCTAGAAAATGAAAAGGAAACATATCCGTCATGACTTTATATAACTATATGATTACAACGAAGTGTATGCCTTTATACAACGCTTATAATATAATCTTGGGAACCTTTCATATTATCCATGCAGCATTTTCCACTTGTAGGTTAGTTTTACATTCCCGATTTTTAAAACCAAGATAGGATCATTCGACATGGTGATAAATTTAAATTTCGCTACAGAAAAAATAAATAACCGCGATGATTTATTTTAATCTATATAGTTAAAGCAACAAAACTATATAAGATTAGAATTTAGAATTTAAGACATCTCTGTAAGAAACTAGGTACGTAATTATTGTATTGTATTTTATGTAACGGTTGCTTAATATGGAATCTGGTTTCGCCGTACCGTTTCTCTGTACATGGTTCAGTGAGTGGATTTCCATGTACAGGTATGGTTCTCTGTCCATAGTAATGGTTAGTATATAGATTTCCTTCCATGCCGTAGTGTTTGGTCAATCATTTCTCTTAATACGGTTCAGTGAGAGGTGATGGTTAGTATATAGATTTCCTTCCACGCCGTAGTGTTTGGTCAATCATTTCTCTTAATGCGGTTCAGTGACAGGTAATGGTTCGTATATAGATTTCCTCCTACGCCGTAGTGTTTGGTCAATCATTTCTCTTAATACTGTTCAATGAGAGGTAATGGTTTGTATATAGATTTCCTTCCACGCCGTAGTGTTTGGTCAATCATTTCTCTTAATACGGTTCAGTGAGAGGTAATGGTTCGTAAATAGATTTCCTTCCATGCCGTTGTGTTTGATCAACCATTTCTCTTAATGCGGTTCAGTGAGAGGTAATGGTTTGTATATAGATTTCATTCCACGCCGTAGTGTTTGGTCAATCATTTCTCTTAATGCGGTTCAGTGAGAGGTAATGGTTTGTATATAGATTTCCTTCCACGCCGTAGTGTTTGATCAACAATTTCTCTTAATGCGGTTCAGTGAGAGGTAATGGTTTGTATATAGATTTCCTTCCACGCCGTAGTGTTTGGTCAATCATTTCTCTTAATGCGGTTCAGTGAGAGGTGATGGTTAGTATATAGATTTCCTTCCACGCCGTAGTGTTTGGTCAATCATTTCTCTTAATGCGGTTCAGTGAGAGGTAATGGTTCGTAAATAGATTTCCTTCCACGCCGTAGTGTTTGGTCAATCATTTCTCTTGACATGGTTCAATGAGCGGTAGTGGTTAGCATATAGATTTCCTCCTACGTCGTAGAGTTTAGGCCTACCATTTCTCTTGACATGGTTTAATGAGTGATAGTGGTTAGCAAATAGATTTCCTTCCAAGCCATATAGTTTTGTCCTACCATTTCTCTTGTCATGGTTCAGGGAGCAGTAGATGTTAGCATACAGATTTCCTTCTAAGCCGTAGGGTATTGGTCAACCATTTCTCTTGACATGGTTCAGTGAGTGGTAGTGGTTAGCATATAGATTTCCTTCCAAGCCATATAGTTTTGTCCTACCATTTCTCTTGTCATGGTTCAGGGAGCAGTAGATGTTAGCATACAGATTTCCTCCTACGCCGTAGTGTTTGGACAATCATTTCTCTTAATACTGTTCAATGAGAGGTAATGGTTCGTAAATAGATTTCCTTCCACGCCGTAGTGTTTGGTCAATCATTTCTCTTAATACGGTTCAGTGAGAGGTAATGGTTCGTAAATAGATTTCCTTCCATGCCGTAGTGTTCGATCAACCATTTCTCTTAATGCGGTTCAGTGAGAGGTAATGGTTTGTATATAGATTTCCTCCTACGCCGAAGGGCTTTGGTCATTCATTTCTCTTGACATGGTTCAGGGAGAAGTAGATGTTATCATATAGATTTCCTTTTAAGCCGTAGGAGGTTACCTATTTCTCTTGACATGGTTCAGTGAATGGTAGTAGTTAGCATATAGATTTCCTCCTACGCCGTAGAGCCTAGGTCAACCATTTCTCTTGACATGGTTCAATGAGCGGTAGTGGTTAGCATATAGATTTCCTCCTACGTCGTAGAGTTTAGGCCTACCATTTCTCTTGACATGGTTTAATGAGTGATAGTGGTTAGCAAATAGATTTCCTTCCAAGCCATATAGTTTTGTCCTACCATTTCTCTTGTCATGGTTCAGGGAGCAGTAGATGTTAGCATGCAGATTTCCTTCTAAGCCGTAGGGTATTGGTCAACCATTTCTCTTGACATGGTTTAATGAGTGATAGTGGTTAGCAAATAGATTTCCTTCCAAGCCATATAGTTTTGTCCTACCATTTCTCTTGTCATGGTTCAGGGAGCAGTAGATGTTAGCATACAGATTTCCTTCTAAGCCGTAGGGTATTGGTCAACCATTTCTCTTGACATGGTTCAGTGAGTGGTAGTGGTTAGCATATAGATTTCCTCCTACGTCGTAGAGTTTAGGTCAACTATTTCTCTTGACATGGTTTAATGAGTGATAGTGGTTAGCAAATAGATTTCCTTCCAAGCCATATAGTTTTGTCCTACCATTTCTCTAATGTGAAATATTGGATCGTTGTCCCAGATATAAGCTTGAAAAGTAAACAAGATTTGATAATATAAAGCAAAGTTTCGTAACGTCATCTCTTCATATAAATGTCGACCTGAGTTTATGTATGGCAACTGACAACACTTTAGTTAGGTTAAGTTCCTGATGCTAATTAAAACTTTTAAGAAGCATTTATTACTTCTAAATAAATTACCTAAGGTTTCTTCCACGAAGTTAGGGAAAGGCAGTGGGAGAAATTACGGTGCGGAGACAGTAATGAAATTCTGTTGTCCATAAATATTGTTTATAACATCGAAATGCTTCTAATATATTTTTCTATATTCCCCCTTTCGTATAATTAGCTAAGCGGGGATAGCAGCCCTTTCCGTATGAAATATGTGGTGATCCATTACCGGTAAATGATTCATCTCTGGGGAGTTTCATATTCCTTCGCCAAACCTACTTATATTCCAGCGGTCCCTCCCTTTGTCTTAACAGTTCTGTTTACTCTCCCTGCTGGAGATAGCGGCATTGTGAATATTAGGCAAACACCGAAGCTGGTTAAAGAGGGTTGAGTAACGATTTCCAGCTAGTACAATAGTTTCGCGGGGGGGGGCATAGACGCCCATATAAAGGTTTTTAAGAAGGGCTGGACGTGAAGACATTACATATTAAAAAATTTAGCAGCTAAATAATTCAAGTTTTAACCTGGTTTAACCTATTACTATTTATAAAGTACTAGGTCATGGTACTTAATGTGTAAAGAAAATAAACAAATCAATCCAATTACTAGGACTTTTTATTAAAAAACAATAATATGTAAATATTCATGGAAAACACACATTTTTGTATATAAATATTTTAGTCCAAAGTCATGTCATACAATTATTTCTAAAATAACGTTCTCCAAAAAATCAACTGCTTTACATATGACGGTTGGATATTTATTTTGTTTTTTAAATCTGGATGTGAGCTAGGGCTGCCGAGGGCCTCCTAGCCCCCGGGTATGGGACCCCATAAGGGGGAATTGGTTTCATATCGTGAGAGTAAACATTCCATACTGAGAGTGAGATTTCCCTACGAATTTTTTGTAGAAAACTATTTTCGTTGAAAACCTAAAAATGAGATCAACTGTTTTTAAACTCATTCCGTCTTATCCACCAGATACCTTGCTTTATGGAACGTAGCAAAAACTAAGATATTTTGTAACTCTTAATTTGGGGAATCCGGCGGAACGAAAATTTTAAACAAGGAATAAGAAATTAGTTCAGACGAGAAAACTTTAGCAACGTTTGTGTAAGCAAAGCTGTAACGTCTAGTTGGCTGCAAACAACTTTGCAGCTTATTTATTTGCGTTTGAATGTTTGCAGTCTGTAAGAACGTGGTGAGTAGACGGTGAGTAGAGATTGTGTGTTTAATTCAGTGCACGGAACATTTACGAGCTGGGGAAAAGTGCAACTTATCACCGCTTGGCGCCAACAGAAACAACTTCATTGACAGAAGTTGATTGTTCTACTACATTCCCAAAAGTAATACGAAACGATTAATTCTATTTTTATATACGAAATGAATAAATTACACGTTGAATATATGTATTTCATAAACGCTCTATGCGAGTTCTTTTATTGTGGTTCGAGAGAAGTGATGAAACCTCAAATTTTAGGTTATGAAGAAGGAAAGTGAATACAATCTATGAAATAGAATGGAAGTGCTTGGTTTCTTTAAGACGGCTAAATTGAAATGTTTTACAGAGAAATCCCTTACCTTGTCATGAACTCATTCAAAAAGTTCGAATCAAGAAGTTTCATAGATAACTGTCAAAGGAGGGTCCTTGGCTTTCCACGGTCTCTTTCAAGGCACTCGAATCTGGAGGTTACATAGTGAATGACGGTGAGTAGCACTTGCACTTGTATTATCTCTTAAAAATGTGACGTTTCATAAAAGACGTTTCAAAGTGAGTTTCGCCAGAAGATCACGCTGCCACTTACTGTATATGCGTATTTTTATGTATTGTTAAATTGATGATGATGTAGAGTTTAACACTTCCCTTCTGAGTTGATGTATGAGGTTACTTATCTGTATACCCGTTTGTAGTTTGGCGAAAGTTTTAGAAGAAATCAGTCAGTTGTATCTCGGAGATTTTTAAACGCTTAGTAAAAACAAATTAACTTTAATATTTTCCCATAGATAAAGAAAGGGAAATATACTCTTGACAAAAAATACTATGAAAAGAAGAAAAAAGTAGATAAAATTACATTTAAAATTGTAAAATCTTTTTCAACGGTCTTCCTTATGTACTGCAAATAGGTAATGAAAGTATTGCACAATAATTCATATTAAACAAACGATAAAGGATTTAAAAATGATTTAGGCCCATCTTAGAGCTAGCAGGGGGTTCTCTTCTGGATAAGTTTACTCCAAGGTTTTAAACTTTTCTGAAGTTTGCCCAACAAAGTCTTAGAACCATCCAGGACACTATTCATATTAATACTAAAACTGTCTGCGTTTTACATTGGGCGAACATAAAACCTCTTCACCTCGTAATATTGGCAAAAAACACTACTCATAAAACATATCTGTTTTTCATTATTGAATGAATGAATAGCATCCCTTTCTTTACCGATTTTCCGACGTATATTAAATTAGTCACGCCATCGCTCGATGCTCAGTAGTGTCCCTCCTAAGTGCATTCAGAGGAGAAAGTAATAAGGTTATACTTGGTATGATAGACAATGTTGGGTTTATAATGCTAACTGGAATATGAATAAACCAGCACACACGTGTACGTGAAGTAATTGGAGCAATTTTAGCGTGTGTAAATTACGAATAACTAAACGTCACCTTTGTCGACATCTACTCACTCGTGGCTTCCCTCCCTATCGTGGTCTCAATATACGGTCTTCATTACCGTATATTTTGAAACTGTGTTTGCTGTTAAGTTTAGCGATTGCGAGGTCTAGAAAGTCATTGTCTTGTGTTTCAAGGGTGAATGCTAGGTTTTGGTGCATGTTGTTGATGTAATTGTGGATTTGTTGGAGTTGACTTTTATTACAGTTGTATAATATTAAAATATCATATAATTATCTGTGATAGTGTACTATTTTTTCTGTGTGTTTGTAGCAGTGTAGAATGTGTTGTTGTTCGATGTGGTGGAGGAATATTTCGGCTAGAATACCTGAGATGAGGGAACCCATTGGTTGGCCATCGTTTTGTGGGTAGAATTTGTGTTTATATGTAAAGTAATTTTGTGTTGTGAAGGGTTTGGTGAGTGTGATAATTTCTGGGATGAGATTTTTGGAGGTTTGCTTATTGTGAACAGGTTTGTTCATTTGGTGGAGGAACACTTATTCGCTAGTGGCTTTCTTTTAAATCAAGGACTATACACATAGTAGGTTGACAAATATGTTTATTGCGGACCACGTAACCGTGCATTTGGCCTTGAGAGATCGCAGTAGACGAGACGAGAGGTAGAGGATCGGTATGAATACTTTCCTTCAAACATGATAAGGATGTCAAAACACTGACTTGCATGAGACGTTCGATACTAAATCAATTCGATGATAAATTAGCTTCGGTATGTATTAACCATCTTGAAATATGTGTAGAGATATAGGATGCAGAAGCTGTTGATGTATAGAACATTCTGAATATGTAACATGTTATAAGAAGTGGTAGTAACACTAGAAATCTCGCAAGGCCAAGTGCACGCACTATAGATGGTAGATCTACTTCAAGGAGCTTACAAAGTACACGTCATGCGTTAATCTAGATTTCCCCTTTATCCTCCTTCGTGTTGTGTTTAAGTACAAAATACTCATTACAGGAATTACTGTGGTAAATTTCCTTACGCATACGCTTGATATTATGTAAGCCTCTCTTATGGTTATGATATGTGTTAAAGCGAGTGTACCAAAAGTTTTATTCAGAAACATAAAAAGAAGCAGTGTGATTTCTTAACAACCTCAAACGGAAATAACGTTTTATAATTCTGAAATAATAAACTTGGTTAAACGTATTTTGAACCCGTTAATAGAAACTTTGGGACTCACGTAAGGAAGCTAAATAGATTAAGGTAAACGGTTGCAGGATTTACAAGTGTCAGAATGGAATGACGTCACGGGAAATGTTTTATTCCAAAACTCGGAGCCGTGAATGAAAACATACGTTACATTTTTATAAACGTTATTTTGCCGTACGTCAGTTTGGAAATAGCTCTTGTCCTTGGGAAGACGCCACACTCACAAAATTGAAAAGTGTTGGCATGAACAAACGCTCGGTTAGCAAAAAGTAAAGTAATGCAATAGGTTTACTAAAGGCTTAACTTGCGACTTATATCACAACACGTGGATTGGTATTCTGACTGAAGTATTGGAGTTTACTCGAATGTGACGAGAGTTCCTAAAGGGCATTAGAACATAAAATATTGATGATCGACTATTTTGTGTTTAACTTTCGTTCTTGTAATAACATCTGTAGATATTTTGTATGGACTAAGTGTACTTTAAGAGCTTACGGTGCAGCCATGGTACAGTAACGTTTAGAAGTATATACTAAGGGAGGCGTAAACGTATTCGTCAATAAGAACTGTTGCATCAAATCATTGTCCAAAGTAGCGAGTTTTAATGTGGTTGGTAACGGAACATTTTCCGACCGTTATTCCGTTCCTAGTCTTCAGTTAGCTCAAAAAAAGGAGGTCTAAGACAAGAAACATAAGTGTGCTGTGACAAAATTAAAGAAATTATTTGAATAATTTTAATTTGTTAACAGCGTTTATTTTGAATACCATAAACAACTAAAAGGTTATGGAAAATATTTTAAATGTAAAAAATGTATGTTTCGAAAATAGTTATAAAAAATGTAATATAATAAACGTATTTAATAACAATTCATATACATATATGTATGCGTGTGTCTTGTGTGTGTGTGTGTGTGTGCGTGCGAGCGCGCGCGCGCGCGCGCGTGTGTTTGAGACAGTGTGCGTAGAAACAACCTATACTTACACAATATACAAATCACATAGATTGTTTGACTAAATTATAGAGAACTCGCCAGTAAAACCATCAGCTCTGCAAATATCCAGTATGTTGTTGACAAAGATGACACGCATTACTTTGGATTAGTGGGTCAAATATTTTAATTTATTCTTTGTTGCTAATAAAGGTAATGTTTTACATAAGAAACTGTTTTTAATTTCAGAAAAATATTAGTAATAACTCTGTAACTCAAAAGTTTAAATGTACTCTAAAATTCCATAATTTCAAATATTAGTTCAAAGGTATAAAAAAGACACACTAGTCCCTTATTACTGTCAATAATATTTTTTTCAAAATCAATTTCTTTAAGTAGGGCGTGAAATAGCTTTGGAATACATATTCTTCAGTTTTTATTAAATTCAAAATAAATAAAATTTAAAATATGTGTGTTCATGCTTGTATACTTCAAACACAAATTGTAAGGGTTATTCAACACTATTAAATAACATGGTGTTTAATGTTTGGATCACAAAAAACTAAATTTGAATTATCATAGTCTGTTATTTATGTATGTAACATATTTTCAAGTTCAGGCAAATGTTTTTATTTGTTTGTATATAGACACTGGCGTTATTAGTTTACTCGTAAGAGAAAATACGAACATAGCAGCTTGTAAGCTAAAATACATATGGTATTGATTTCTTAATTTGTATTTAAATCACACAGTGTAATCCTTATAAATAATTTTAATAAATATCACGAATATATGTTTTATGTTTCCCTAGTCGATAAATAACTACATACTTAATACTATTAGTGAAAGTTAATTTAAAACAGCATGGGCCATTCTTCATTCAATTTGTCATTACATACAAGTAAATTATATAATTACTAATGTTACCTTCTATTAGACAGTAAAGGTAGATAAATAATTGTAGATAAATATTTTCAAATTATATTTCTTTAAAAGTAATGGTTTTCGGAAAAGAATATATTTAAAAAATAAATATAAATAGAACATGCATTAGGGTTAAACTTTTTTTTTAAATGTAAAAGCGTAAAATAATTTAAAATTATATTTCTTTATAAATCCTCAAGTGATGTAAGTAAATATATTTTACTAGGCCTAGTATTATACAAATTGTTTTATCTTTGTATGGCAAGAAAATATCTTTCAATTTGTTTAAATAATCGATCTAAATATAGAATAAAATGGTATGTAGTTTTCAGAAACATATTTCTGATATGGTTAAATTTTTCACAAGGCAAATATTTTGCTTTTTCATTTAAACTAATGAACTTGTGTGTGTTGAAAAAACGCAATGCAACGACGTTAGAAGTTTCCTTTGAGAAGAATACGTATTTTTCATTAGTATTAGTTAATATTATAAATAAATAATTTATCTTTACTAAAACAAACGTCTGTAATAAGATCAACCTATTACAGTTGGATTTAGAAGATGGTTGCGGGTAAACAATCCAGCATTAGTGTCTTCAAAAAATTCAACTTACACTGTAAAAACTGTATCAAATACAGAATAACTGTATGTAATTATTGCTTTTTAAACTGATAGAAGAAACACGATAAACAGAGATGCAGGTCATTTTGATTTCTTGAAAAACGAAAACATTAAGTTAATTCTAAATTCACAATATTATCCATACGATAACTTTACTGGAAACAAAGCAGTTATCTATGATTTTTTTCACAAAATATCAATCATCCTATTACGACAATAGTAAAAATAAACTTACTATTGGTTTTACTACATGTTTCGTTTTTGCAAATACACCATTGTTCGTTGTAGGCTGTTCAAGGCAAAACGAAGCACTAGAAACTGGCGCTATTGATGTTAGAGGGGAAATTCGATCTTCTGAAAATATGTCTGTCAAAACGGCGGCTTTTTGTCTTATCATTCAAGACGGGCTTGTGAAATATACACCTCTTTCTGGAATTGTTTGAAAAGATTGTTGATAAACTCAATTATATATTTGTTAAATTTGACTATCACTAATAAAAATGTCCGTACAGAGAAATCTCTTATCACATGTTCTAAATGTATACGGAATTTGAATGTTTACTGACACCTGTTAATAAACAAGTTACTAAATGTGTGAAATTAAATGCCGTTCATGAACCAATGTCTAATCGTGCATATTTAGTTAAAGATTAAAAACGTAAATTTTTTGATGAAATCTTAAATAAAATACCTAATAAACGTTATGTTTATAGAGGCACTGATTCTGTTATACATTGTAACACTCTTAAAAATAAGGTGTTACATATAAATTCATTTATATATTTAATTTTTATTTAATAATTATATCGTCCCAATATAAAAGAAAATTTTTGTTTTATTGGTGCACATTGTGAAGCTAGCGTAGGTGGTGAGCGCTCCTAGCGGGCGAAATAGAAAAATATCGTACGAGTTAGTAACTTAGGGTAATAAGCACATCACGCCATGTGACGTAAACATGGCCTGAGTTAGTAAGCTTCCAGTATTCAAAATTTAAGATGTCAAGGCCGGTACCAAATTTTATTAACGCAACAAAAGAAGAAGTCAGAAGCGATTATTTATGTGTTTCAAATAAGTAAAAGTTTATATCATTTTTGTTTAAGAGCGCTGATTTGTAAGAGCGATGTGTTAAGTGTCAAGTGTACAAAAGCCATGTACAGTGTTTATGATATAGTGTTTTACAAGTAATGTGTACAACCAGGTACGTTTTAGATAATAATAAAGAAAATGTGTTTTAATGTTAACTAACTTGAGAATTTTAAATGATAAAAGATTAACACATGAACGGTAGAAATCGCCTTTGAATATTCACTTCTAAAAATTTAATTGGAAAACTTAAGTTACTACCTTCTCGATATATATAAATTTTAAAGGTTAATAAGCAATTAAAATGTATGGAATAGTTAGCAGTAATTAAAAGTTAATTACTCGACACATTGGTGTGATTTGTTCTTTTGTAATTTGTCATTGATTAATAAATTGTATAACTTTGTATTTTAAAACTTCCAATTATCATTTCCCAAGTAACCTAGTACGTTACAACATGTTTTAGTCATATTTTATATCATTTGGTGATAATATATAATTGTATAGAATTGTTTAAAACAAATAAATCCATGACGAAATTAACTAGATAAGAGAAAAATAGATTTTTATCAGCTGCTAAATTATTTACATATAATATAACTAATAGTAATGAAAAATACATATTCTCCTCAAAGGAAACTTCTAATGTTGTTACATTGCGTTTTTTCAAGAGACACATTTTTATTAGTTCGAGTTTAAATGAATTTACTAAAAATATATTGTGAAAAATTTAACCATATCAGAAATATGTTTTTGAAAACTACATGCCATTTTTTCGTATATTTACATTGATTATTTAAACAAATTGAATGATGTTGTCTTGCCATACAAAGATAAAAGAATTTTTATAATCATTCAGTAGCAAGTTATATGAAATAGTGAGTAGCGTAAACTTACAAATGTAAGGAATCATTATAAATATAAATATTTTTATGTAATTACCATTATATTCTGACAGATGTACATTTGTTATGAAATAGTTTTGAAAATCTTCGAGATCTCATGTATTATGCGTTAACAAATTAGGCCTAGTAAAATATATTTACTTACAAAACTTGAGGATTTATAAAGAAATATAATTTTAAATTATTTTACGCTTTTATATTTAAAAAAATGTTTAGCCCTAATGCATGTTCTATTTGTATTTATTTTTTAAATATATTCTCTTTCAAAAACCAATATTAAAAAAAATATAATTTAAAAAATTATCTACAATTTAACAAACAGAAGTACAGTATACAAGTTATCATGCAGGTTGATAATGTGCTCTTAACACAGGCCAACAATCGTTGCAAATATTTATTTGATCATCAAAAGCCATAAGTCATGACCTTTACTGTCCAATAGTAGATAACATTAGTAATTATATAAATTACTTGTATGTAAAGAAAAATTGAATGAAGAATCGCCCATGCTGTTTTAAATTAACTTTCACTAATAGTATTAAGTATGCGGTTATTTATCGACTAGGGAAACATAAAACATATATTCGTTATATTTATTAAAATTATTTATAAGGATTACACTGTGTGATTTAAATACAAATTAAGAAACCATTACCTTATGTATTTTAGTTTACAAGCTACTATGTTCGCCATACAATTATTTTCTCTTACGCATAAACTAATAAAGCCAGTGTCTATATACAAACAAATAAAAACATTTGCCTGAACTTGAAAATATGTTACATACATAAATAACAGACTATGATCATTCAAATTTAGTTTTTTGTGATCCAAACATTAAACACCATGTTATTAATGGTGTTGAATAACCCTTACAATTTGTGTTTGAAGTATACAAGCATGAACACACATATTTTAAATTTTATTTATTTTGAATTTAATAAAAACTGAAGAATATGTATTCCAAAGCTATTTCACGCGCTATTTAAAGATATTGATTTTGAAAAAATATTATTGACAGTAATAAGGGACTAGTGTCTTTTTTATACCTTTGAACTAATATTTAAAATTATGGAATTTTAGAGTACATTTAAACTTTTGAGGTACAGAGTTATTACTAATATTTTCCTGAAATTAAAAACTGTTTCTTACGTAAAACATTACCTTTATTAGCAACAAAGAATAAATTAAAATATTTGACCCACGATTCCAAAGTAATGCGTGTCATCTTTGTCAACAGCATACTTTATATTTGCAGAGCTGATGGTTCTACTGGCGAGTTTTCTATAATTTAGTCAAACAATTTATGTGATTTGTATATTGTGTAAGTATAGGTTGTTTTTACGGCCTATGGCTAGACAAGATTATTCTCTTTAAATAACAAAATACGTTATAACTTTTCAACTAAGTTTTTTGCTTCTAACCTCAAAATGAAACAAACATCTTACAAATCTACTGGAATCCAACAAAAACAGGAGGTGCTCATATCCATAGCACATCTCTTTATTTATAAACAATAGATATTCAAAGCTTTAAATACAAAATAAATGTAATATATGAATAAGAAATTCCTCTTCTCGTATTTATAAACAAGACTAAATAGAATCCCTCACAAACTCCTAAAGCTAGGTAAGAAGGTGGTATTTATACAAGTACTAAGCCTATGTAATATAACTTAAAATATACCCTGAAGTTAAATAAAATATACAAATACGTTACAAGTTACTGCAATGTTCGAAACCAATTTCATAACAATCCATCTGTAAATCTAAAAACGGATTCTATATTACCAGGTAAGAATTAAAAAGTATCAGATATTAATCCATAACTCTTAATATTTTAAAACTACATTCATTTATTAACATATAATAGTTTGTATTAAAGGAAATAAATGTATTTATTTTCTTTATAGCTGTTTACGACCCCATTTATGATCATTGAAGATCTACCTCCTACAATAAGAAATTTGTATTGGATAACCACTAACAAGTTTTAAAGACGAAAAATCTAACATAAAAATATATTGATCACAAGGAAGACAGTTTGCTTAGTTGGTCTCTGATAAATAAAATCAAATTTTGTAAAATGTTCTGGTAAAAAAAATAGCTATTCTACAATTAGTTGCACTTTGCTAACAATTGTCTTATCTCGTAAATTTTGTGGTTTTCCCGACCAAAACCATTTTTGATAAAAAAATATATAACTGATGATTGATAATTAGAAAAGTTTTTTAATCACACAAATTCAGCGCATAATCTTCTTGATCTTGCTTTTTACTTTCTGCAGTGGATTTTGAAGGTCTTATCGTTGTTGATACTATGTTTTTGGTCCATATAAGGTTTGTATTGCTAATATGTCGTCCGATAATTTTTCTAAACACTATATTTCATCAATGTCAATATGTATTTCACGGGTGCTTTGATTAACATTTGGATGAAAAGCGTGTGCCAAAACACCACCTTCGCCGTCAAATGTATTTGTACAAAAAAAAGATGATCTTTGAAGATTTTGCACGCCTCTTTTATAGGAAATTAATAACTTCGTTCGATTTATCATTTACAAAAACCAAATCTGTATGCTTTTCCCAAATGCTAATCACTTGTTTCGTTAATTCTTTTACCTAACGCGTTGCTACAACAAAATATCATTTTAGTACTTTCTTAGGCCAATTTTCAGAAGATAACCGAAATGGAAAAATTATGTCTTTAAGACCGCATCTAGGTATTAGCACAAATTGTAAATTTTCATTAGTTATTTTACCACTTATCGTTAAATTGTAAAACTCTTATAATAATAATATAGTGTCAGATATTAATGTTAAATTATTATTTGAAACATCAATGCTGCTAGATATATTCAAATAACCAAACTATATACATAATTTAAAACAACAAAATTTAAAAAAAACACAAAATTAAGATTTTCTTCTTTACAAATTTTTACTATTTCCCTTTCACTGGTGCATGTATTCAAATCTAACAGATATTTTGTTGCATAGTTTTTTACATTTAAAACAGACACAAAAATTAACACTGCACATAACATATTAGTAATTCACATTGTATCTATCGTTAATATATTATTAATCCAACGCTTCACACAAGCTACTGACAAACATCTGAAAAATCAGTTGGATGAAATTAGGCATTTTGAAATTTAGATTTTTAAATAAACACAGCTACCTTGATCAAAGCACTATAATAGGTGTTCTACGTCATAAAATACATGACCGCTATTTTGTAACAGTGTTGATTACCTTGAAAAATATGATTATCTCTAGTGAACGTCACATAAAACGTCGACCATATTGCAAACGTCACAGCGGTCATCTTGAATGACACCGTTCCCCTGTACTAAATAATACTGTATTATTCTCCTGTCCCATAATATTGCATTTGGGAACTCTAGTACCTGAAGCTTTGATATTCTGGTTAATGATTTTTAGATATTTGATGCTTCAATAATATTGCATTTGGGAACTCTAGTACCTATTGCTTTGATTAGTGATATTCTGGTTAATGATATTTGGATATGCGATGCTTCAATAATATTGCATTCGGGTACTTTATTTCATGCTTTGTAATGTGGTATTTTGAGAGTATGTTTTAATAATTTAATTATTATTAAAAAATTCAATGCTAAAGTTATATTTATTTCGTCACATAAAGAAACATGTTTTCTTATAAAGGATTTTTTTGTTTATATCAATTCAGACAATTTTGCAAAAATATCTCATTTTCATTTTAGTCCCCCCTTTTTCCAATCAAGTCTCTACTTTCGCTGAATGAAGTGAAAACTCATTACGTTTATTGACAGAACTGTTCGTCCAAGCGTAATTTCTCAGGAACGGATTAAACGGGCGATCTAAGAATTGCCAATCCCATTTTTCGATTTCGTTAAAAAAAAAAGGAATGAATTCAATTTCGAACTGTCGTGTATTGATTTGATATAACGTCGTATACCGCGTCACACCCCCTGAAGGTTTCACAACTGTGTTGGCAGGTCACAGTGTTTGCAGACACTCTATCCAGAGGCGAATCCTTGAAGTTGCCAGTATGATAGCTTAAGTATATTTATGGTCCAGTAGTTCTTGGATGTCCCACACGTCAACAGAGTAATGGGCAGACACGTATGAACCTATGTGTAGAGTAACGGGTAAGTACACGCAAGCATAGATTCTCTCCAGTGTATTGAAACCAAAGGCTACTCATGTCTTTACCTTAATCCCAAATACATTCATTACCCTTAACTGTGATCCGTGTGGATGCCATTAAACGATCTTGACCCTTTCTCTTATTCCCTTTAAGCAATAAAAACATGTATATGTTCTGCATATCCTGAGCCCTCACCATACACAATATTAAGTGTTCCCCCTTAATAACGTCTTCAAAAGATATACATGTTTTGCATAGCCTCAGCCTTTCATCAAATACACCACAATGTGCCCTCCCTCTAGTCGTCACATGTTCTTCTTATTTCCGTCTTGCAAAGATATACATGCTTTGAATATCCTGAGCCCCTCACCATATGCACCATTATAAACCTCCCTCTAGGTCACATATATACTCGTTATTGCCGTCATGGAATGATATACATACATCTTCTCAGCGTTTCATCGTTTACACCATTACGTGCATCCCTCTAGTCATCAAATGTCTTCCTTATTCCCGTCTTGCAAAAATATACATCAGCCTTTCATTATATGTACCATTACGTGCTCCCTCTAGGTCACATATAAACTCCTTATTCCCGGCGTGCAAAGATATACATCAGCCTTTCATTATAAGTACCATTACGTGCTCCCTCTAGTCATCAAATGTCCTCCTTAATCCCGTCGTGCAAAGATATACATCAGCCTTTCATTATATGTACCATTACGTGCTCCTTCTAGTCACATATATACTCCTTATTCCCGTCTTGCAAAGATATACATCAGCCTTTCATTATATGTACTATTACGTGCTCCCTCTAGTCACATATATACTCCTTATTCCCGTCTTGCAGAGATATACGTCAGCCTTTCATTATATCTACTATTACGTGCTCCCTCTAGTTACATATATACTCCTTATTCCCGTCTTGCAGTGATATATATCAGCCTTTCATTATATCTACTATTACGTGCTCCCTCTAGTCACATATATACTCCTTATTCCCGTCTTGCAAAGATATACATCAGCCTTTCATTATATGTACTATTACGTGCTCCCTCTAGTCACATATATACTCCTTATTTCCGTCTTGCAAAGATATACATCAGCCTTTCATTATATATACTATTACGTGCTCCCTCTAGTCACATATATACTCCTTATTCCCGTCTTGCAAAGATATACATCAGCCTTTCATTATATGTACTATTACGTGCTCCCTCTAGTCACATATATACTCCTTATTCCCGTCTTGCAAAGATATACATCAGCCTTTCATTATATCTACTATTACGTGCTCCCTCTAGTCACATATATACTCCTTATTCCCGTCTTGCAAAGATATACATCAGCCTTTCATTATATCTACTATTACGTGCTCCCTCTAGTCACACATATATACTCCTTATTCCCGTCTTGCAAAGATATACATCAGCCTTTCATTATATCTACTATTACGTGCTCCCTCTAGTCACATATATACTCCTTATTCCCGTCTTGCAGAGATATACATAAATTACACCTCCTCTGCATTTCATCATATGTACCATTATGTGCCTCTCTGGTCATCATATCTCTCCTTACTCCCGTCGTGTAATAATTATCTATACATATTTTGCATATCCTTAACCCTTCATCATATGTACCATTATATGTTTCTCTAGACATCGTATCTCTTCTCATTCCCATCGTGGAATAATCACCTACAAATATTTTGCATATCCTTGGCCCTTCATCATATGTACCATTATATGTCTCTCTAGACATCATTTCTCTCCTCATTCCCATCGAGGAATAATTACTTATACATATTTTACATATCCTTAACCCTTCATCATATGTACCATTATGTGTCTCTCTAGACATCATATTTCTCCTCATTTTTATCGTGGAATAATCACCTACAAATATTTTGCATATCCTTGGCCCTTCATCATATGTACCATTATATGTCTCTCTAGACTTCATTTCTCTCCTCATTCCCATCGAGGAATAATCACCTACAAATATTTTGCATATCCTTGGCCCTTAATAATATGTACCATTATATGTCTCTCTAGACATCATTTCTCTCCTCATTCCCATCGAGGAATAATTACTTATACATATTTTACATATCCTTAGCCCTTTATCATATGTACTATTATGTGCCTCTTTAGACATCATATCTCTCCTCATTCACATCGAGGAATAATCACTTACATATATTTTGCATATCCTTAGCTCTTTATCATTAGTACCATTACGTGTTTCTCTAGACATCATATCTCTCCTCATTCCCATCGAGGTTACTTAAACTAATTTTAAAAATACTTAACTAAGTGAATACGTAATAGCTTACTTGCTGACGCGTTTCAAAACATCCGTTCCTTTTATGAAGCTAACCCTTTACTATGAGGAATAATTACCTACACATATTTTGTATATCCTTACAACACTTTATCATATATACCATTATGTGCTTCTATAGACATTATATATCTCCTTATTCCCATCTAGGAATGATTAACTATAGATATTTTGCTTATCCTCAGCCCTATAAATGTACCATTATGGGCCTCTGTAGACATCAAATCTCTCCTATTTCCCATCGAGGAATAATTACCTATACATATTTAGCATATCCTTAGCCCTTATCATATTTACTATTATGTGCCTCTCTAGACATCATATCTCTCCTTTCTCCCACTGAGGAATAATCATCTATACACATTTTGCTCCTTCCTTAGCTCTTCATCATACTTACCGTCTTTGGCTACTTTTGTTCCTTATTCCTGTAATATGGTGATGTACCAATTTTTTTATTTACCCTCTTCTTTTCTTCAATGTGAGATGAAACCAACCAATTAGTACATATATTAATAGTACATATATTAGTACAAATTTTGTTTTAATACGTTATCCAATTCGCAATTTATATTTCAGACAGTATTATTTTATTTCTTTATCGATTTATTAAATTACCTTAGTTTCCACTTACATCTTTTTCTTTCATCGTGAACAGAACAGTTGTTTATGAACTGAATTTGACATACTACCAACTAAACAAAACAAATTACCAATATAAAGAGAACATGTAAGCAAATTTTTCGCTCTATTAATTATAAGCCAGACAGTGTGCTGTTTGTACAATATGGTGATTACAACTCTTGTGTCTAGTAAATAATCAGGCTACATGTAATTGCTTGTTGAAATTACTGTTTTATTCAATAATTTGCTTTATTTATTGGGCATTTGTTGTGAAATAGTGCTTCAACGGTTCCCCAGGCTGCAGTATACAATGAACATTGCTTTCGGGGAAATATATAATTCAACATAATGCATAAATAATTTTATTATATTGCAACACATTTAGTTGGAATTGGTCTTCGTTAAAGCTATTCCAAGGAAGTTTTTGTTTCTATTTGGATAAAATGAAAAATATTTTGTTT
>JBAIZL010000004.1:134047231-134062231 GCA_036971475.1 Prosapia bicincta
TATTCTTATTTTATATCATCACCTCAATTATATGAATTGTGCATAAACGTTTTTTATCGTTCATCTTGGGCAATAAAAAAAATCATTTCAAGAAAGATGAAAGTATTGTAGCATTGTAGAAAGCATATTTACTTTCAGAGTTTAAAATTGATTTACTTTAAGGTGTAAAACACGACGATCTGTCGTGTTGCAAATAAACAAAATATAGCTATAGATTATTCGCAGTTTTCCTTATCAATTATCTTAGGCAAAAATGGGGAAATTATGCTGATCACATCCAGAGGGAAAAAAAATTATTGTAGACACTGTGGTAAGAAAACAGAATTTACTTTCAGAGTTTAAAATTGATTTACTTTAAGGTGTAAAACACGACGATCTGTCGTGTTGCAAATAAACAAAATATAGCTATAGATTATTCGCAGTTTTCCTTATCAATTATCTTAGGCAAAAATGGGGAAATTATGCTGATCACATCCAGAGGGAAAAAAATTATTGTAGACACTGTGGTAAGAAAACAGAATTTACTTTCAGAGTTTAAAGTTGATTTACAACCAGGGTTTACAAACTGTTCTTTTGGAAATTAACATTACATACACTGAACACACACACACACACACACACACACACACACACACACACACACACACACACACACACACACACACACACACACACACACACACACACACACACACACACACACACACACACACACACACACACACACACACACACACACACACACACACACACACACACACACTGCAACGTCCCCCCCACCTTCCTCTCCTCTGCCGCTACTCTCTGCTGTTTGCTGTTTATTAGATCCCTTCTTGCAGAATACCAAAATTTTATTGTTTACAAGAGAACTTATTTATAAACAACCAAAAATCTGCCTATCACCCTGCTTGTAAAACCGTGCTAAACTCCCTGAGTTAAGTGTATGTTTCCCGCTCGTAGGGCCAAGCCCACAACAAGCCTATTCCCGCTGACTACTATTTAAAATACGTATAAACTCTCCCAAATTAGTTTATCAATTGTGTATGGTCTAGGTATAGTCACACATGTCATTTTAATAGTCAGCTGGAAAGAAACACATTTAAAATAATACACAAAATAATCACAGAGTCTTACCACCTGATGATAATCTGCAGAGACAGCAAGGGAACGTGCAAAATATGATTGTGTTTAAAATTACCTATTTTAAAAGGCTCCTGTGTCCTTTTAAACACAATCTGCCAGTAGATAAATCTCTGGACTTTTATACAAAAAACCAACTAATCTTTAGACTAGCTCATGAAGTTAGTAGAGAGAAACTCTTTAAAAACATTAGGCTTTATCTATTATCATTTAATGAAATTTAATTAAATTTGTTTACTGATTTAATAATCATTTTCATATTAGTTGGAAAAAGCTAAACAGCTTTTATTAATTATTCGACACAGGATGAAATGCAAATACTGTTGATTTTTATAACATATTTAATTCTATGTATTTAAATAAAAAAGAAAATTTATCCTTTTAAATACAACACAATTATATTAACAAAACAATTCACTAAGTAACTTGTTGTTTCTTATGCTTTAAAAACTTATAATTTGCATATAGATTGATTACATTGACATAAACATAAAATTATTTTCCAAATTACACATAATAAAAATTTATCTCCTACATTGAATTGGTAAATTCGTATTTTATGACATTTAATTTTTAAATTTATAATATTCGAAAAATTCTCATTTCCTTTAAAATAAATGGCTTATGGCCCAAAACCCTTTGTAAGTTTAATATTCATTATTTTAAATATTCTGATCACATAAATTCATTTTATTTAGCATACAATTTATTTAAAATTTTATAAAGAGTGAAGTCATTGTTTTAGCTTGCAGATTTGTTTGAATTTAATAAAATTAACTAACTAAATTTGACGTGACTGGTATCGAATAAAGAAAATGACTTGCCAAAGATGTTCCTGCCGGTCCTTGGAGTCCCTCGTCTGGATTCCCTGGTCCTTGGACATCGGAAGTCGCCATCCCTGGTTCGTCGGTGGTGGTTTCCCTCTATTCCCGCGTCCTGGAGGCTGAGTCTGGAGCCTTCATCCTTTGGTAGTCCTGGATGTCGAAAGCGCTGAGGTTTTGGTCCATCTGGCCTGGTGACGGTCCTACTCGCGGTCCAGCATAGCGTTCCGCGGCACCTCGTGTTAAAAATTTATTTCAGACTGTCTCTAAAGTCTTAGAGACCTAGTATATATAGCGGTGAATTTAACCTACCTCACCCCGCCTGCAATGCTTGCTATCTCTCGATTTATTCCTTGTACAGGCAAGTCGGGCAACGAATCTGTTTTAGCTTGCAGAGTTTGATTATTATTTTTGGAACACTGAAAAATGTCTATTTTATTTAAACTGCTGTAACTTTTTTGTTTCTTAAGTTTTTTGAATTTTGTTTTCTCTAATGTTCATTCTGGCTTATTGTGGTTCTTTTAAAATGTCGATGAAAGTTCTACGTGGTTTGGTTCTTAATATAGCTTTTTTAAGCACTTAGAAAGTTTTCGCCTCACTCCCGATGCTCAAATTTAGTTAGTTATTACAAATTTATTTTATAACATTTTTTAATTTAGCTTAACTATTCTATTTAAGGGTTTATTTAATTTTTCACTCTTTATTATTTGTATAACTCCCTACTTGATTAATTTAAAAACAACTTTATTTCTTAAAAACAGGAAATTATTTATTTCCTATTTGCCACGGTATACCAGACCGTTGCAACACACACACACACACACACACACACACAGACACACACCACACACACACACACACACACACACACACACATACACACACACACACACACACACACACACACACACACACACACACACACACACACACACACACACACACACACACACACACACACACAGACACACACCACACACACACACACACACGACACACACACACACACACACACACACACACACACACACACACACAAACCACACACTCAAACGTATCTCTCCCCCTCTTTCTCCCTCCCTCTCTCTCTCTCTCACACACACACACACACAACAAAAATTCTACACACAAACAGATAGACACACACACACAAACACACACACACACACACACACACGTATTTATTTTTATCTCCTAACCTGGTTGCACAAATTTAGTAGTTGCCTAAACATAATTTAGTTCCACCATTCCCTATGTTTACAGCGCTACTAAACTAGGCTTGAAATAAGGCGCCATATCTGTAGCTACAAGAGTTTGTGTATGTGTATTTCTGTGCGTGTTCAGTTATATTGAATAGTATTTAATTAACACGTTTAATGTTACCACTAAGCAAAGCGGATTAATTAAATAGTGGTTTATTTAAATAGGGATGAATAGACGCTTTCTGCAATTAACTGTCAGCTGGCGGTTTTCTGCACAGCTCGGTGAAATGAGCTGGAGATTTTAATATAGCGCCGCGATGTATTTGTAATTGCAATGCGTTCAACAGTTCAGTAGGTTTTAATGAAATGCGATTTAATTAGAACTTTGTATTTTACCCGTAATACCGGAATCTGGTCGGATGTATTGAGCCCACCTCGTATAACTCTGTAATTAACTATGCGCAGATCCAGCAAACTCTGTGATCGAGAACGTTCAATAACGAGCTATTAAACAGATTGAATGTTACAATGTTTAGTTTCAGTAGCACTAATTTATTTATAATATTATATCATTAAGGTTTAACATATAAAAGTGTAGAGTTGGCAATTGCATAGAGTAGTGTGTAAGTTAGTAATTTCAGTATTTTGTCATAGTGTATTAAATTATCTTTGCTTCTTCTGACTACGTTTGGGCTAATAGTAATGGACAATTTAACCATGGAAGCACACTTCCGTACTATTCTCTTAGAATATTCAGACCTCTTTCTTCTTAAGACTCTACTTTTTCTCAAGATCTTAGAATGATTTTCTAGCTGAAGGATTTAATCTTCATCATTTTGCTTGACATGATCGAGGTATTATAATTTTCTCATCTTTGTACAATTTTTAATTTTAAGGTTTCTTGCATTCTCTCCAGTACCTCTACACAACCCTTTGAATAGATCCCAAAAGAGCAAGAGTCTTTGAATGAGCAGAGGGAGTTCACCGACTTCTGCACTGTTAGAAGGGAAGGTCAGGGATCTTTCGAGCCCTCACTCGTATCCAGGCAGAGGTGCGATCAAGGCAGAGGGGTTGTTGCAGACTGATACGTGTAGAAGCGAGGCTCGACAAACACTGAGTCCGCAGCTCCCCTATCACTTTATGTCAAGTAGACAACTGCGCATCGGTCGGGTAGGTCTCGCAAGTTATACTCACTGTAACCTCGAAATGCGTCTATAACACACAAGTTCATGTATTATTATGAGTACGAATGCTTTTCCAGAAATTTAAGGTTTATTCTTCATTTTATACTGTAAAGTACAATTAGAAGATAATTTAAGGATCTTGTATGAATGTGTTCTTCAGGGCGAACTATTGCGTATGAGTCAAACCTTCAGTAAGAAGACGTGTATATAATGCACGCTTTTACTAGGTGTAAGATGGGTACCCAATATTACTATTGTGGCTCTCGACGGGTAGAAATGGAATGAGAATATACGTGGATTAAGGTAGGGCGGTAAACCAAACAGGTATTATGTTATAGGGCAGTATTATGAAATGACGTATGCAGAGTTAGATATCTGAAGTAGACCAACTCTTTGTCGGGGTCGTAAAGTTGAGTTCACTCATTATATCTCTTTTAGACGAGGTGTGATAAGGAATGGTAGATGGAACCATGACGGATTTGATGGTTCTCTATTACTAGGGGAAAATTAGGGATTTGCGTGGTCCCATATTTGACGTAGATCTATTCTCTATTTAGCTCATAAAGTTGTGCACTCGTTACACATCCTTATAAGAAATGGTGAATGGAATCAGTAAGGACTACAGAATAGGGATGATCTAACACAGGATATAGAGGTCGTATTACAGTATTGCTTGAGCAGGATCTGTTACCTGATGAAGACCTACTCTCTTTAGGGGTCCAAGAGAGGTTCTTCCTTGTAAAGAGAAGAACAAGGAAGGATGGAATTAATTAGACAGGACTAAAGAAAGAACATAATGGTCCGTCACTACTGGTAACATGTAGAGTTTGCAGGGTTATTTAAAAAAATAATTCGTATCACATATAACGCATTCTTATTGTTTTAAAATTTAAAACCCAATACAACTTCCGTATCGGGCTAGCTCTTGCGGAAAAAATCATGTAATTCATTGAAATTTATGATTTGGCAATTTAATATAAGATGCTAAATAAATGTTGTAATCTCAGGAAAAACAAATTTCTTTAATATGGGGAGAAAGAAAATGCTAATAATTTGTGTTATTAACATTTCTGAATATATTTTTACCCATTTCATAAAATAAATTAAATTCCAATGAGGTTGTATTATAAGTAAATAATTTATTTGGCTTTTCATTCCATTTACTGTCGCAGAGGATATCAAGGGAAAACGCTTGACGGATTCGATTTTCTCTTCAAAGCTGAAAGGTAATTTCACTAGACTTTTCTTCTCCCTTGTCATTGCCTTTCATAACTAATTTAGTGGAAATCTCTTCCAAGAAAACATAGATTTAAATTCCTTATATCATTCGTGAAATTAAATTTGCATAGAAACGTCTCCTAATGGAACATTGTAGAGTATCTTCACAAAACTCGTCAGAATTAAATCACTTCTAAGGTGTCATAAAGTACCTACCTTCCACTGAAATAATAATTTTGATATTTTTATTCCTACAGGTAGCTGGAAAACATTTCCCCTGAATCTTTCCTCTCTAATACTGTATCACTCAAACACCTTACTGTGTTCTGTCCAGTCTAATACTGTACCACCTAAACACCTTACTATATTTTTGTGTACTCTAATACTGTAACACGCAAACGCGTTACTGGATTCTATCTACTCTAATACTGTAACAATCAAACACCTTACTGTTCTCTGGCCACTCTAATACTGTAACATCCAAACACTTTACTGTGTTTTGTCTTCTCTAGTACTGTAACACTCAAACACCTTCCTGTTCTCTATCCACTCTAATACTGTAACACTCAATAACCTTTACTGTGTTCTGTCCACTCTAAATACTGTAACACGCAAACGCCTTACTGGATACTGCCCACTATAATACTGTAACACTCAAACAACTTATTGTTCTTTGTCCATTCTAAATACTGTAAAACGCAAACGTTTTACTGGGTTCTGTCCACTCTAATACTGTAACACTCAAACGCTATACTGTTCTCTGTCGACTCTAATACTGTAACACTCAAACAACTTATTGTTCTCTGTCCATTCTAAATACTGTAAAACGAAAACGTTTTACTGGGTTCTGTCCACTCTAATACTGTAACACTCAAACGCTATACTGTTCTCTGTCGACTCTAATACTGTAACACGCAAACACCTTGCTGTTCTCTGTCCTCTTTAAATACTGTAACACGAAAACGCCCTACTGGGTTCTGTCCGCTCTAATACTGTAACACTCAAACACCTTACTGTTAATTTTCCACTCTAAAACTGTAACGCTCAAACACCTTACTGTTCTCTGTCCACTTTATTACTTTAACACCCAAACACCTTTCTGTTCTCTGTCCACTCTAAATACTGTAACACTCAAACACTTTACTGTGTTTTTCCACTCTAAAACTGTAACACTCAAACACATTGTTCTCTGTCCACTCTAATACTGCAACACTAAAACACCATACTATGTTGAGGTGTTAAGCGGAGTTCTTCGAAACACACACACACACACACACACACACACGCACACACTGTAGATATTGGAAGATCGCGTAGGTGTGATGTTGAAGGAACCAACGGAAGAGACACGAAGATCAAGGACTGATGGATTATCACGTGATGAAGGTTTCTCTGTATGAAACGGAGGATCAAGTACCTGACAGTTTAATGGTATGGATAGGACGATGGTGAGAATAGAAAGATTGCGAAGTGAAATGCCTGGCTATAGAGATAGAAGAACTACTGTACGAAGGACTGATAGTAAAAAGAGAGCACTCACGGTCTGACGGTGAAAGCACTTCAGAAAGGAAAGAGATATAGCCAAAAGATGAAATAATGCTGTCGTAGGAAGTAAGCTAAAATTGGCGATTTATGTGTTTATAGTAGCATATTGCATAGTAATAAATAAACGTGTGAGTAAAAAGATAAAGATTAAGTAGGTTGATGAAGGCGGCAGCACAATTAAACGAAACCAGAATAAACAAATGTTGATTAGCCAAGACTGCGGTAACAGGTGGCTATGTTTACTTCCCGTGTTTACGTTAAACCTCGCCCCGGGAAATAAAATCCTTATTTGATAAAACACTAAACGGGCGTTTGTCCCCCGAGGCTGCGTTTGAAGGAAAACATTTTTGGAAACTGAAACTCAAATATAAATAACAATTAAATGTGGTTGATAAAAAAATAGATAGAAAATTAAGATACAACTCTTCACTTCTGCAACTTCTGACGTAAACATTAATTTGAAATTTTCGAAATTTTTAATTTAACGTAATTATTTTATAATTATTATCATTAACTTAACAATAATAGGCAATGTCTTGTAAACTTAGCAAACCGTTATGAGTTTGTAAAATAATAATTGTAATTTTAGTAATAATAATTGTATACGATAACAACTCAATCCAATGTATTTGTTATTTTTCTTAATAAAAATCAATAATTCAAATTACACTTTTAGTATCAATTGGCAAGCAAACCAGCTATCACTGATATCTTTCAGCAGACGCGTTTCGCACTATCATCGGATTGTTCAATGCTGTGAGTTACGGATAAGACGTCTCAGTTCAGGTTTTTCTTGCCGAATTATACCAAAAGTGTAATTTATAAGAAAAGCCTCAAGATGTACAATGCAAAAACTGCAAGTTTCAATAATTTAATATGATGTTTGTCCAAATAACAGAGATACAGTAATTATGTAATTTAACTACATTATAATGGCTTATGATAATGGTAAAAATTAAAAGTCATCAGCGGCATTTTAGGGAAAGATTATGTTTTTCGTTTTAAGATTATAGGTTACGACCTACGGATATAAAGGTGATGATGTAATTAAGAATAATACAAAAAATTAATAATAATATGAACAACAACAAGATCAATATCCTCTAAAATAACAACAAAAACCACAATAATAATAATAATAATAATAATAATAATAAATATTAATAATGAATAACATAGTTTTTGTACTTACTGATAGGTTCCTTAAAATATTTATTAGTGGTCTTATCAGCAATTTGTAGCTTCTTGAAATTATATGACGTATTTCGAGGTGTTCCGATAGGCTAACTGGAATTATTTTCAGTACTGAATTTATATTTCCTAACACCGCTGTAGATAATTTTAAAGTTAACATATTGTTTGTGTTGTTGCTAATATTACTAGTATTATATTTGGAATGTTATTTGTAATAATTATTCTGTCTAATAATAATTAAAAGACATTGTAATCCACCCTGTCTAGGATATAGAGGAATATCATGGCATGTGTGGTAGGTTACATGGTCGCATCGCCGGAGTAGTAGTACTCTATATCGGGCACAGAAGAAGTTCCCCGCCGTGTAGGAAGGAAAAGGTCGTGTATGTTTAGTAAAGGTTTAACTAAGGAAGAATTATCCTATTGTAAGGAAAAGAAAATATGGCTATTGTGGGGAGATTAGCGTACTCAGAGCAAACCTACTCTTTATCGGAGTAAGAAAGTGTTCCAACTTTCCACGTGCTAAGTCTACTTCTAGGACGAAACCCTAGCCTCCCAAGGGAGCTTTTGTCCCTATTCGTATTTTTCTACCCTCCTTAATTCGCAATAACGTAATGTCTCTTTGAACATAACAAGAACGTGACGGAACTGCATCGTGACGGAGTGTAGATGGTAAAGAAGCTGTCGCGTCGGAGATAAATCAATGTCTACTGAACCAATATAGCACGTAGCTACAACAGCTTGTAGCTAAAGGTAAATTCATTTCGGCCCAACTACGTGACCAGACGGTTACGTGAAATGGATTTAAACCTGGTGTATTCAATGTGGAGCTCTTTAATTTATATTAGTTTAAACCGAGCCTTATAAGAAAAAGGATAATTATTTTTTTCCTACACGTGATCGATATTATGGAAAATATATTATATTTGGCGATGCAGCAAGTTTCCAAGAATACGTAAGAAATAATAAACATACATTGTAGACAGTAGCTTTGAAGTATTTAGTTAGATAAATGTAGTTGAAAAAAATGTTTTTTAACGCACAAGAAAGCGTCAAACTTGGCCTCCTTCCTTCGTGTAGCCTTGTAGAAACGTGTACCAAAATGGAGGCCACGTCCATAAGTTGACCTCTTAAAAGACTTTATTTAATTTTTTTAATAGGCAAACCAATTTAAAAAAATATTTTGTAGCTATATTCTATTGAAATATAGAGCTTTGTTTTACACATGAAAACGCGAATCTATAAGGTTTTGTATGTATTTGAAGTGAAGTTATTTTTGGTCTTTTTTTCTAAATTCTGAATTCTTAAAGTACCGCACAAAATTTTGTAATTTTTCTGCTTTCTGAAGACTTTCTTCATCACTAGATATATATATTTTGTTCAGTTCTTCTTTCTCCTTTTGTCTCTCTTCCTACTCCAGTTCACCTACCTCCTCTCTTTCCTCTCCCTCCTTTATTTCCTTCATCTCCCCTCCCTCATCTTGTTCCTCTTCATCATTCAGTTACTCTTCCCCCTCCTCCAGGAACTGGAGATTACCTTCCTTCTCTTGTTCCTCTCCATCCTGTAGTTCCTTTTCCTCATCCATCTCCTCTCCCTCCTCTTCGTCCTCCAGTTCCTCTTCGTCCTCTAGTTCCTCTTCCTTCTCTAGTTCCTCTTCCTCCTCTAGTTCCTCTTCCTACTCCAGTTCCTCTATCTCCCCTAGTTCCTCTTCCTCCTCTAGTTCCTTTTCCTTCTCTAGTTTCTCTACCTCCTCCAGTTCCTCTTCCTCCTCTAGATCCTCTTCCTCCCCCAGTTCCTCTACCTCCTCTAGTTCCTCTTCCTCCTCTAGTTCTCCTTCCTCCTCTAGTGCCTCTTCTTCCTCTAGTTCCTCTTCCTCCTCTAGTTCATCTTCCTCCTACAGTTTCTCTACCTCCTCCAGTTCCTCTTCTTCCTCTTCCTCCTCCAGTTCCTCTTCCTCCTCTAGTTTCTCTTTAACTCCTAGCTCCCCATCATTTCGTATCGATTATGTGTAAAATAAAACAATTATCGAAAATAAGATTTGTTTAAGTTTTATTATTATTTTAATTAACGTTAACAACTTCATAAAATATACTGGCTTTCTGTCGGGTTGTATCTCCTGTTACGGACAAGAAATGAAAAGCATAGGGGTAAGGGCAATTAGTAATAACTTGAATCATATTGCTATTGGCAGATTGTTGAAAATTACTTGTCATTTACGAAGGTTTACTGTAAACACTGGACAGCCATGTCTCATATGATATGTGGTTTGTAGAGATATCATGCCCGAGTTAGATTAACTTGAAGAAAGTAAAAAATACTCAAGAGCATGGGGTTCTCTTAAACTAATTTTATTTCGCCTATACTTCTCTATAAATTTTATTTTATACTCTATATTCTCTAACGCCGCATGAGGCTGTGGCGGATAGACACCGGAATGTCCTTATTAGAGGACTAAACTTAATCTAACAAACATAAACCATGTGTTCCAATCTTTTCAGGCCAGGGGGCCATAGTACTCCTAAAGATTAACCATCTAGGCGATAATAGGCTTTAATGTTATCTTGGTTTAAACTAACGTCATTTATATATATTCATGACTCTAATTAATTATAACCCCTTTTATCCTACTTTGATGTCGGTAGTTTCCTGAGAGTACAGGGAAATACTCTTAGGGAAATTTAACACCCACTTATTCAGGGTGAACAATACATTTTCGGATCCGTAACTACTGCATTTTGTGATATCGAAACTTACGTCAGGGAAGTATAAGAAACGTTCTTTATTATTTCTTCAAGGGGTTTACCTTTTTGTATTGTCTTTAGAAAATGAATGTAGCAAATACTGTATAGGGGAAACTAAAATTAAGCCCTTTAACAATGGTGAAGTGTGATAAATTTGCCTAGTTTTCTCTGACACAGAGACCAAACTAGTCGGTCGGCAATCCCGCATTACCTTACAAAAAATGTAATGATTATTCTACCTTTCGATAATAATGAACTCTAGGGACCTGTGTTTAACGAGATTTATATTTAAATTACATTTTGAAGAGTATTTAATTATAGTAGACTTTTTATATTTTAGATTAGATTTAAAAACAAATTATTGAACAAAACTAACAGACCACATATAGTTAATTTTTACATGAACTCGGTTCTTCGACTTTCTAAAGCTAACTTCTGGATCATGATTATACAAAAGTCTTCTTCAGCTCTGATGTTTCCAAGAGTTCCTATTCAGGAGGCTGTAATGACAGATTGCTCATCCACTCTTCTCCTAGTGAGGAACTCTTGTGCGTTTGAATTCTTCCAAGAGCCGGATAACGTTTTTACCGATGCATTAGTTGCTGATGTCGTGCAGATAAGGTTAGCTAAACCGAATACTACATAAATAGCATTTTGTAAATCCTCTTCATGTGAAAGCCTTATAAATTTTTTAGCGTTTTATCTTGGAAAGTAGCAATTCTATATATCAAACTTCAGTTAATTTTTAAGTCCTTGTTGGTTAAGAATGGATAAAGTTTACGAATCTGAGACAATAATTTCTGAAGGAAGGATTTGGCTTCAGAAAAAACCTTAAACCTTTGTGAATTTCAAAGTTTGAAAAACTTCAAAATTTCTAATACCAAGAAGTGTTCTTTAATTTACCTAAAAGATTGTCAATAAATTCATAATAGTTGTTTAGTTGTTACTAAACGTGACCGATGCCGACTGCTGAAGAAAGCTGGAAAGGGCCGAACGTACAAACAGATGCTACAAATGGAGAGATGACTTGTGATTAACACAACGAAAATATTCGGAGTGGAAAGTGGGAGCACGCTAGTTAGATGGCGGTAGTAATGAACTAGGCGTGCTGACAAGAGACAATAAGTGGGAGCAGTGGTTCACTCATAGCTGCTTTCCGGTTTTATTTCTACGAATAAAACCTATTTTGGGTCTCAGGTTTTCATTTTTCTTTAAAGTATGAAATTTTTAATTCAAAAATTTTGGATAGTCATCGGCGCATCTATAAATGACCACTCGCCTCGCCTCTAACTACCCCCCCCAAACAGTTTCTATGAGTTAATAGCATTTGTAAACATTTCTAGGAAAACAGCCACCTCACCACTTTGCACGTTTGTTGGTTTTATCTATAATAGGCACAGAAGCTATTTATTATTCAATGTTTATTTGTTTCTTTGCTGTAATCGTTTTACTAAAATTAGGCCGACATATTAGCTTAGGGGCCTAATGAACATATAAGAACTTCATCAGTGTCTTGACGTCAATAAATAATGCAAATAACAGTCCTCCACCATCAGTTTCTATCCTCATTAGTCTGAGGAAGACAGTAGAAAAGCTGTCAAAACGTCATCATTTTATTGAAACAAAGAAATTTACTCCTTTATCAACGTCTTTTTCTTGATATGGTTGCAAGAAGTCTGTTGAAACTTAATGTTTTTGGAGAAACAAATGCATTAAAGGTTACAAAATCATGGGATATACTTTTCAGATAAACTATTTTTTCTGAAATATTTTTTTCAAACGAACCCATTTTTATCTACTCAATGGGAAATAACGTTCTTTATGAGTTAGACCAATCACAACTGGATACTATCTGGCTATACTATAATGTAGTTTTACTTACCACTCTGTAATATGTTCTTAAAACATTTTGTGTGTGTATTTTGAATGTGAAGTTATTTTTGTCTTTTTTCAAAATTTAAAAGCGTTACGGTGTCACCGCTTAGTAATATTATTTCCCTAGTTTTATAGGCATTATTTATAGCCAGGTGTTTTTTTTTGTTGTCATTATCGATTACGTGTAGGAACAAAATAATTACAAAAGTCCTATTATGGAAAGATATCACCTAGAGCTTCAAATAGAACCACAGTAGGAAGTAGGCGAAGACGAGAGGAAATGTAACTGGAGCGACAGAGATTTATAACCATGCTTTAATTCACCTACCCTTATCCCTTTCAACCAGTAATATTGTACACTTTGTCCTTAATTCCCGCCAAACAAATACAAAACTTGTGGACTGGAATAGTTTTATGATGACATTAATCTACGGTATCCTATAATTTACCAACTGCTCCCAATATGATTACTTGTATTTATTTGATTCGTCTTGGACAGCAAAATATATCCCAATAGTTAAAGTTATAAAAAAAATGATTTCTGTTGTAATATTTCCAGACCAACAGAAAAGTAAAGTTGTATGTTTAGAAACCAATGACGTCAAATAATACTGTTTTATTGATTGCAGCTATAATTGTACATATTTAAGCGTCAAGTAGTTGGAGCCTATGAACGTTGATAGATTCTTTTTCCGGTATCATATATGTGTAATATCAATCACATCCGCATTCTCTTATATATATATACGTATATATATGTATATATATATATATATATATATATATATATATATATATATATATATATATATATGTATATATATATGTATATATATATATATATATATATATATATATGTATATATATATATATATATATATATATATATATATATATATATATATATATATATTAGAATTAACTTTCGAAGATTTCAGTTTTAAATGTTTTGATGTATGCCTTGACGTGCTCTTTATGTCTGTCTTTTAATTTCTTTTTTGTTATATCGGTATATGCATCCTCTCATGCGTCGAATATGCATTCCTATGCACATTAACATTCGTATATGCATCGGCATCTGTATCCTTATCGACATATTCATCGTCATGTCAATCACATCGCCATATGGGTTGTTCCGAAATTTGCATAGGCATTCATTCTGCATATGCATTGACATATGCATCCTCAAATGCATCGCAATATACATTCATATGAGCACTAGCATCTTTATACGCATCGGCATACGAATCCTCATATGGATCACATCGGTATATGCATCGCTTCGACATATGCAAATGCATCCATTCAGCATATGCATTGGCATATAGGCCTATACTGTATATATATATATATATATATATATATATATATATAAATATAAAATACGTTTTCTTGTTTAATAATTTAAAAACAACACAGGTTATTCAAATACAAGAATATTTATTATTTTATATCCAAATAAAAATAATAATGGATATAAAATAATAAATATTCTTGTATTTGAATAACCTGTGTTGTTTTTAAATATATATATATATATATATATATATATATATATATATATATATATATACATCTGCATTCGAATCCGTATATGCAGCAAGATATGTATCGGCATATGCCTCCGCATATGCATCTGCGCATCTAAACCCACCGTCCATCGCATATGCATTACATATCCTTATCAATATCCACAACCAAGGTAACTTCAATTCGACTTAAGAACGAGTTAAATATTTGATTAAAATTTAATTTTTATAAAATTTTATTAAAAGCATTCAAGTAAATTCAGAAAACAGGCATAATAACTAAAAGTTTAAATTACAAGCCATAAAACAGTAGCATCTTGGCTAGAGATGAAATTAACATAAGTTGTGAGATAATTTAAGACGGAAAACTTTTAATTTGTAGAGTTTTTTGTTTTGTTTTATCGATGAATATAGCTGGTAATTCATAAATGTTTATGATTTTAACATGTAAATTAGTAGTAATTCTTGTAGTAGTTCAATCTAATGAGTAATAGTTGTGTTTTGTTTTGTTGTTAAATCCAGAAAATATTTCATTAATTTAATCTGTTCA